>OV884032.1:18402500-19002500 GCA_930367265.1 Catocala fraxini | reverse complement strand
GCCCAAACTAAGCAGAGCTTGTACTATGGGTTCTAGACAATGGATAAACATACATATTATTATATGCTTTTTTTTTGTAAATACATACATATTATACATAGAAACACCAAGACCAAGACAAACATCCATGTTCATGCACACAAATGTTTGACTTGTGCGGGAATCGAACCCGCGACCTCAGGCGTGGCAGTCGGTTACACCAACCACTACGCCATCGAGGCCGATTGCATGACGCGGTAGCACAGGTCATTTATTTTGCCTTTGGATTTTACTTTTTCAGCGAAGCAGTTTATAACGTAGACTCATACTTGTAAATACCCGAAGAAGTAGGTAGCATTACATTATAAGCAGATGTCATGTTTTAAGTCCCTCATAGCCAGTTGCACTCACTGATCGGTAAACGATTAGCGAGGTTAAGCAACGTTGGCTGCGGTCAGTCTATACATGGGTGACCGCTTAGTGGTATTTCATCTAAGCGTCTCCGTGCTTCGGAGGGCACGTAAAAAGTCAGTCCCGGTTGTTGTCAAATTGACAGCAGTTGTTAAGCCATGTCAGAGGCCTACGGGCGGCTTGAACAACTCTTGACAACAGGTTGGCCACTAACCACACGAAAAGAAAGAAGTCCCGCGTAACAGATGGCGAGTATATTGCTATCAACTGGTCCATCTATCATCATCAATCATTAATTCGATGAGACGTTAATCCGTCCGGCACGTAGGTGCAAGAGCAAAGACTTTACATGCTTTTCGAGACTCGGGACTTCGCAACACTATCTATTTTCCAACGCCAGGAAGAAAATTTCCCAATAGCAGATGGAGAGTTTCTAAATATAAAATCCCAGTAACTTTTTACAAGGTCAACCCAGGAATAAAAATAGTGAGCATTCACTACTTCTGCGCCATCAAAGAAGGCTTATACGATGGGAATATAGACTGCCGAAAGAATAACACCGATCTATAATATTGGGAAACTATTAAGACACACTAAAGCAGGCAAATACTTATTTTCTAAGGAATTGTTATCAAATTATTATGTCCCTTGTGATTCTAAACCTAACAATAGTAAACTTATCTCTGGTCTTTTGATCTCTTTCTTTAGACACGAACAAAGAGCCTTTGCTTACTTGAATTAAAAAAGAATCCTAGACGAATTTAAGATTACAGAATCTGTTGTAGTCATAGTAAAATATTATTTATTTACATGTTTTTCACGTGTTATGGGCATGGATGGCTTAATAATTACTCGTCTAAATATTTACTTTGCATGGTATTATTTAGCACAATTGTAATCGAATATCATTTAAATGTGCATAGCTACACCTATTGTACCTACAGATTATTTTTATCTTTTCGATTTTCTTGACATCCATGATCACGAGGATACCGTTATTACTGCAAAGAACGGGACATCAGTGTACGTGGCGATTAAAAATTATTATTAAAATAAATCGAAAAAAATCGTTAACAAAATAAGCCGCTATAAAAATCAATCATTTACTTACGTAAATACTAGACAAAAATAACCTATATAAAAAAATTACGTTAAGTAACAATGCAATTGCGCTAGATGGCGTTGTACATATATCGTTTAATTATTTTTTCGAAAGCAAAGGCGTGCTATAACTGCAGCTAGTTAACTAGAATATTATTATGCTCCTATTACATGGCACCTGAGCCGTAGTGCGAAATGTGCATAAATCGACATAATTTTGACCTTAAATAAATACACTTCCTACATACCTAGCTGGCAAACTGCGGGTGCAAAACACATCTATACTCGTAAATCCCCTCTGGCATATTCAAAAGCATATAAAATCGCATTGTATTATCCACAAATAGGTATAACTACCATTTTAAAATAAGCTTATAATTAAACAGTTTACATGTGCATACACGTTGACAATCACATACCAAATACGGCAGCATGATTCAATTGCGGACAACTCCAGCTATATTTGGACAAACAATTCTTGTAGCAACATAATTATATCATCACGCCTCTATATTACCCGGAAAGGTGGATAGAAGTAATAGTATCTTCTGCGTCATGCACAAACAAATTTATTTGACGCTGAAAATGAATATTTTCTTGCGCATGTACATATTATGTCTGTTGTTTCGGCTTGCTTTTTAGCACAATGGCTTTACAGATTTTGATAAACGAGGTGTCATTAGATTCGTCTAAATATAAAGCGTGATGCTGAGCATTTCCAATTTTGAAAATATGAATATGGCCGTCGTCAACGGTAATTTTTGACGCAGCAGCGGCTGTTTCTTGAAATATGCACTTAGCAGATTTATGTTAATTTTTATCTACTTATTCTATTGAGACTAATCCCACCCACACGCCCACTATTGTAACACCAGTGTAGCTAGGTTTAGCAGTGATGACTATGGGTAAGCCAAGATTTGACACTCGTGAAGTCCCGGGACTAAAGCTAAACAATCTTTAAACCCAGAAGAATTTAATCAGAAGTAAATAGAAAGAGTTTAAAACTCTGTTTGTAAGTAACCTTTTTATAACTAACTAACTGAACGAGTCTTAATGAAATTTAGCCAGGAGATACATTGTTTCCCGGTGAAGAATATAGGCTACCTTTTATCCCGGTATGTGTTCCCGCGGGAATCATGTGGGCGAAGCGGCGTACTGATGCTAGTAATCTTGTACGTACCTAAATTTAAGTCCCATTTGCTGGTTACTGGTCACAATATTGGACTTTATCTAGGCTGCTAAAATCAATTACCTGACAGAAATTTCTAATAATAAATAGGTATTTTGTCAGATTCTCACCATCACCAGTGTTCAACAAGCACTTGCACTTATCTCAATTTACTAAAATGCTCTTGTATATGGTACATTTAAGCGTAACACCTTCATTTTCTAATCCTGCCTCCCCTCAAAAACCTTTCATTCGCCCTTCACACACACATACAAAAACCCTATGCTTTATCGCTGCATTCCAATAGTAGCGTCTTTTCGACGGAAAATTCCTACAGCAACACATCGCTTGAAAATTCAAAAGGCGTACGTATGTGTGCGTGGAATAAGGTGAGAGAGAACAAAAAGTGGCTGAAGCGCTGTGGATTAAAGTGACCGTTTAGTAGTAGGGTTCTAGCCAAAGCGCTTGTTTCGCTTGAAGATGTTACGCGGGATCAATATAGCGGTCGTGCGATGTTGCCGCACTGCCTACCCTTGGGTCTTTGTACTCGAATACTCTCGGCCGAAGGGCGGCCTTAACTTGGATTAGCCGATTATTTTTGTATGGAATTTTCATTATCTAGAATATTAAACATATAGTTGATTATTGTCTTATTTAATTATCATTGGCCATTGTACTTCAATGTTTTGCGTTTATTTAGTTCAAATAAGTATCAGAAGTTGAGTATTTGAGGCATGAAATTTTCGTGGGAGGCGGCCTAAACTGGAGTCATGAGAGCGTTTTCTTTGGGATGAAATTTGTGTATTTAATAGCAGTGATATCTTATTTATAAACGAATCTTAATGTTTAATTAAAAATTGTAATGATTATAAACTATGATTAAATAAATATGTACCTACCTATATTTAGGATTGTTTTTTATTCTTATTTACCTTAAGTTGTTCCCGTAGCTTAATTTTAAGCTTATGTTTGTAGAGGATTATATGGGGTTGACGCCTAGGTTGAGTAACTAATGTAGATAAATGTAATTTTCCGTAAGAAAATCCAGGTTTAATTAGGTCTCTAATAAGAGAAATTTACAACATAACTGATGAAGTGTGCCTGTGTATAGGTATCTACTCCGTTGGGATTTTACTAGCGGAAGTCTATAATAAGCTTATGTACTTAGTAAAGGTGTGCTCCAGTACCCATTGACGTAAATATAATCAAAATGCGATTGGCGATTGTAAGGATAGTCTGGGTCTTTGATTCTTTGTCGGTCTTTGGGTCTTTTATTTTTAAACTGAGCAATGAGTAGGTACCTAATTTTTGGTAGATAGATAATGGCTAGAATTAAATGAAAGAAGAGATTTAGACATAGGCGTGAGACTACCGCGTATCACGCTTATGTCTAAATCGTCCTGAATCGAGAATTGAATCTGAGACCTCATGGACATGGTCGCATACACTACCGCTGCACCACCGAGGCAGATCTCTAACCTCTAAACAACCTTTTTTGTTCCATATTTAAAAGCATTAAAATGTGTTATCTATACTTACCTCCTAACAATGAGATCATCGTATGTCTATAAACATGCGCCGGCGCATGCACATCTTCGCTACAGAACTATTAACACTTAGTGAGCACTTAGGCGATAAATTGTTTGGAAACTGCGGGTCTCTTATTGTGCGGTCACGATCAGCAATCAGACCTCCTTACGTTTAATGGACCTTTATGTGGTTAGACCACCCTGTTGAGATCCTATTTAAGAAGCCGCAAAAAAATTATTGCCCCGTTGATTCTTTACGTAGATTTTTGTTGGCTGTCTAGGTGGCGTAGCGGTTGGTAATCCGACTGCTGTGCATGAATAGTATAATATATAATAATAATATTCTATACATACACACAACACCATCTAGCCCAAACTAAGCAGAGCTTAACATCTTAGTCTCCCCGTGACCATGGCTGCTGAAAAGCAACCGAAACGTCGGGGAAAGTGTAAAATTAAATTAAATCTAAATAGTTTTAATAGTTTTAATAATAATTTTATTAGTTTAAAAATTAGTATAGTTTAATAGTAGTAGCAGTGTAACAGTTTTCAAAATTATGTAATAAAGTGTCAAATAAATAAAATCCCGATAAATAGCGATAAAATCCGTATACCTATAGTAGTTTAATTTCAATAAGCAGAGCTTGTACTATGGGTACCTACTAGACAATGGATAAACATAAGTACATCTATACTTTTTTTTTGTAAATACTTCCATATTATACATAGGAACACCCAGACCAAGACAAACATCCATGTTCATGCACACAAATGTTTGACTTGTGCGGGAATCGAACCCGCGACCTCAAGCGTGGCAGTCGGTTACACTAACCACTACGTCATCGAGGCCGACTTAGTGAAAGTGAAGTGTCAGGTTTGATTCCCGAACCGCGTAAAGTATTTTTGAGTGATTTGTCTAGAAATTTCTTTAAAATAGTGATTTTCACCTCTTACATGGTACCTACCATTTACACCTTTGCGGACTCTTTCGGGAATAGAGCCGTAAGATTTTAAATGTATATTTTTAAAGACACGGGGCTTATAAACATTCAAACAATCGGACAAATAGAAACTGATAGCGTTTGGAGCAGTTGTGTGTTAGAGCGGAGGCTGCGCATAGGTGAACTCAGATCAGCCCAGACCAGGTAAGACCAGGTCGGCTGACGAGTTAAAAAACGTTTTGGTTATGTTGTGTTGTTTGATCCCCTTACCTATGAGACAAAGAATTGTGTTCCGAGTCTGTATGTTCTTTGTGTCCATTGTTAGAATGTTTGTAAAGAGACCGCGACACTGGACTTATTAGGTATAGGAAGCTACTCCGGGAGATCTCATTTTAAAATGAAAAGGAAGAAGACATATTGCCTCGTGCGCCTTTCTCGCTTGTCTTATCTTTAGGCATAGACACACACACATAAATGTTATAGGTGTACCTACATCTATACTAATAGGTATTATAAAGACGAAAGATTTGATTTTTTATTTGTTTGTAACGATTTAACTCAAAAACGACTCAACCGATTTTAGAAATTCTTGCACCAATACTATACCTATTATCACCAAGAAACTTAGGCTACAACTTATTTAAAATTAACCTACGTTTATGCGAGCGAACCCGCGTGCAATAGCTAGTACCTAATATCCACGTTCTGCCCGTTATGTTTAACTTATCTTATTCGGGGGCCAGTCAGTGTAGACCGCCGGCACTTCGACCCAGTAGGATCTTTTGTGTCGGCTCCAAGATCTAACCCTGAGCTATCTCCCTATGAATGTACTGCATCAGTCGCAGCGTACACTTCAGAGGGAGAAGCCTGAAGTCTTCAGGGTTCGGATATGCCGATCCCGTCAGACACATCCTTAGTCCAGCCAACGCGTCATATTCACACAGTAGCTGTAATATGGCCTCGTCCTGTTCACCACAGGCTCTGCTGATCAAATAGCCCGTTATGTTTACTTGTCTATGGAATATTAAGTAAGTATGCAAATATGCGACTAATCGCAACGACTTAACGTAAACCCCTGGAGGCTATATAACTACCTACTACGTAACCTTAATCGACTCTACAAACGAGCTGAGCTTCGCATATTTACTTTATAAATTATAATTTATAACTAGTTTATTTTCACGGCTTGGCTCGCGTTTATTCCACGGGCTCGCATGTTGGGATAAGAGCATCTTATGTGTTAATTGAGGAAAATAATGGTCTATCCGTGTGTAAAGTTTCATTCAAATTGGTTCAACGGTTTACGCGTAAGTAACAAATATTCAAACATCTTCAATATGTTCACCTTTCAAATAATAATAGTTTCTACCCGTGGCTTCTCAGGCATGAATCCCCGGTAACACATAGTGGCATAAAAATATCCTATAAGTTGATCCATCCGAATTAAAATCGGAATACTAATAAAACATATATGCAGATACCAACCAGTTTGCAAAGTTCCATCTAAATCAATTCAACGGTTAACGCGTGACTAAGTAACAAACATTCATACTTCTTCACTAACTTTATAATATCTGTCATTTTTATCTTTATAATAATATGCGGGATAATAACTTGTCCCGTGATTCTCAGAATCACGGAGTTATGAATAACCTAACAAGTTTGCTCTAACAGTACTTTCTGAGAAGCCCTTAGTACGTTACGTTAATTAAGGTTAATTATTATACTGTATAAAAGTTTATGAAGCTGGTATTTACAGGATGCGTCAGATAGAATAAATCTCTTGCATTGTGAAACTTCCAAGGAACAAGTTGAAATACTTGAATACAAGCCGCAAGAGTAAGATTTAACAACTTGTTCTGAAATTAGGTATCCTTGTACGGATTTTATCGCGTTGTTTATTTAACACCTAATTTCATAATTTTGAAACTGTTACCCTACTCTCCTTGTATATACCACTACAACCATACACTTTTTTTTTGGGTTGTGATGCTAACAAGCACACGGGTCGCCTGATGGTAAGCGATTACCGCCGCCCATGGGCACCCGCAACACCAGAGGAATTACAAATGCGTTGTCGGCCTTTTAAAAAGGAGTACGCTCTTTTCTTGAAGGTTTGTAGGTCGTATTGTTCCAGAAATACCGCAAGCGACAGTTCATGCCACAGTTTAGTTATATGAGGCAGAAAATTTCTGAAAAACGCACAATTGTGGACTGCCAACCATCTAAATGATGGGGATGTAAATTCTGTCAGAGAGCATCGCTCGTGCTGTCGTCTGCATAATAATGAATGTTGCTTATTTGCAACATGTCATTGATATGGAACACATTTAGCTAGAATACGTTTTAGATACCTACCACGTAATATCACGAGTAATTTTCTGTCTCTAAACAATTTTCTGAATCTAAGCCTCTGAAAACACCGAATACGACTCGCAAATATCTTTAACAATAGTCTTAAAATATATATTTCCAAGAAATCTTTCGTTATTTCTTATACTGAGCGTACCAGATAAAATCTAATTCTTTCGAATAATAAGAATTTTTTATCACTGTTAATAAACAATTTCGTCGGTCACCGCTGATACCTACCGGATTGACAGCGCAATTTCGCGCATGAATCGAGAATTATCTTAAAACGGGTTTCCTATTAAATGCTTTTAACTTCTTTTACGTGGAAACAGGCAAAAAATATGTTCACCGATGTAACTTTTAACACAGATGTGATCAATGTATCTAATATAATATTGTCTTACGGTTACGCGAATGTTATGCAGTGAAATTAAACTGCTTTAAACGAATTTTATCGCGTTGTTATAACACTTTTATTACACCATTTTGGAAATATTACTCTACTACTGAACTTTCACTACTATTTAAGCTATTTAAATTATTAACACTTTTAGATTTAAATAATAATAAGGTTGCTTTTGGGCAGCCATGTTCACGGGAAGACTAAAACGATAAAATCCGTATTAAGTAGTTTAATTTAAATGTATTTTATATTTTGAAATGATGTGCGTATTTAAGATGTATCTAGTTTTATCGGTCAAGGAAGCTATAAAAGTATACATGTAAAATCACTTAAACATTTTAAAATACTCATTAATAAAGGTTGATTAAAAATCTATTATTTAAATTAACTAGTGATCGTCTAGTAGTCGATATTCGATCGAAATTCATATATTTTTATTTACATATTACCTGTATATAGTTATATTTTTATACCTTTCTTTTCAAAGAATCATCACACACTACGACGTGCGTGCACTAAACTAAACTCACAACTTCACAACAACAAAATCTAAAAACTTTCTTGTCGCGTATTTTAATGCCTGAATTATAAATTAAAGCAATCTTTAGCTTTATAAAATAATGAAATAAACTACAAAATAAAATAAATTAGAAGATAATCGTCGTAAATATAAGAAATGCCGTTTGAAACGCAGTTTCAAATTCTGATTTATTTTTCTTCAATGGTGGCAAACTATCATATGGCCTATCAGATGGTAAGCAGCTACCGTAACCTAGGACCGCTTAGCGGTCACCATCCCTAGTATATAGTCGCTAGTAATACTATAATTATCACTCTCCCGTTTCCAATCCCAGGCAAAATAATTAAAGATGGGATGAAGGAAAAGGAAATGCAATGTAAACATGTGAGTCTACGAGACTCTTTGTTAACGATCGATACGTAATAAAATGTTGACTACACTCACAATCATTCCGCTTATTTTCTGCAAATATCGAATTATATACCTAATATATTTTCACTGAGCAGAACTTAAAAATATTATAATCAAAGTTCACAAGAAAACTAAAACAAATAGAACAAACACTGCTCTAAACTCGACCACTTCTTCTCTCTTTTCGCTCTATATTAGGTCCTTAAAAACTAATTGTTAGTTTCCAAGGCTTGAAACTTTAAAATTAATTCTATTTTTCATTACCTTGTACACAATTTACATTATAAAACTTTTATGTTCTAATATGTAAATTTTCTATGGTAACACAAAAAATAATAACTCTTTAATTTATATACAATATGCATGTAACCTATATTTACAAATGTACTAAAAAGATAACATAATTAACATAATTACAAAAACACAAATAATTATAATACTAAATATTTACAAAATATTCTATTTAATTTAAATTGAGAAGTACGTAATTCATTTCTTAAAGGTACAAATGCTTTACAATTCAAAATAACAAATCGGTATTGGTGATTATTTAATCATTACGTCGTATTGATTAGGAGTAAGCTGATTCACCTCTCTTTCCGTAGAAAAGGAGTAACGACCTACGTAATTAATTAATATACTTTGTCTGCTTATGTTTGCGGCCGATCCTGAGGTGTTTGGTTCGGTCCGCCGCGCCACCGCGCCAGCAGCTGGGCGAAAATGAATTATTTGTTGAAATATAAAAAGTAGTAAGAGCAAATTTGAAATAAAAATCTCCTTCCAAACGTAAAGATACTTGCTCTCTATTTAATGAGTAACGTTAACGCAAAATGTAAGTGCTAATACACAGGCTTAAGTAGCGTCACCGACTGTTTACACGCATGCGTAAACAGACGATGACGCCGCACTAGATGGCGTTGCAAGTCGGTTTTGACGTTTAATATACCTATTACGCGCATGAAATATGCATGGCAGGGGACAATACATTGGGACCAGACCTAAGTTTATGTTTTGTTTTATGTAAGACTAGCTTCTGACCGGGCTTCGCCCGTGAGAACCTCATGGGCAAACGTACTGCGACAAAAATTATCTTATCTGTTTATTAAGGCTAAGGTCTATCCGTATGTCAACTTTCATTTAAATCATTTCAATGGTTTACACATGATTGCGTATCAAACATCTAAACACCTTTAAAAAAAGTACATTTATAAATTGTAACATATCTCAGCTTTCATCTAAATATTAATTTAGATGAAAGATGATATTTTTAAATTAAAATAAGTAAAACATCATCAAGATCTATCAATCTATCTATACCTACGTATTACATTAATTATTACAATATACCGTGTATCTCAACATCTTTTTATATAAAAAACATATCATCCATCAATATTCCAAATACACCGTCCTTCGTAACGCAGCTGTCGAATTTCACAATCGCACTGTCTCTATCTCACGCACGGTAGATGATAGAGATATAATTATTCTGCGGATGCCGACCACATCCGAAGATAGCCGAAACGCCACGGGCGCGGGAAACAAGCTGGCTTGTCTGTATTATTAGTACTTTTGATGTTTTATCTGTTTTTAGTTATGTAAAGTTTACGATACACCCGCATTTACGTATTAAGATGTGGTATCGTAAATATAGAGAAATGTTGCAGGCTGCTCTAATATTCTAACAAAATGTATGAATTTTTCTCTAAGTAACTAGGTAGGTACTTATTACTTTATAATTTTTCTTTATTTACAAATGAGGTATTATAATTTTATTTTTGACAAAGGTTTTAAATCTAGTTTCAAATAAAACAATAAATATGAATTACTGAAATACTATAAATTCATATAATTACTAATCAGAAACAACCCAACTATTATTAGGTATATTTCTTTAAAGTGAATTATTTAGACCTTGACCAGTTTAACATAACGAATCATTTGACTATTATTTTCTATAAATATACAGGGAACAGAAAGGTTGGGTTGTTACGGACTGAACTTAAACCTAATATATCCAGGCAGAGTAATTGGCTGTTCATACTGGATTTGGTCAAAATAAGAGCATCATTATCCTTCTTTAAAGAAAGCACGGTACACACACCAACACACCATTACAATAAAAATAAAACGATCCTACAGAATACATACCTAGCAACCATATCACAAAAATGTCTTGAATCCAGATCATTTGTAAACCTATTGATACCTGCTGATCTTGACCATTATATGGAGAAGTCTGAAACATATTATATAAATACCATACCATCCAAAATATAGGTATACCAGTGATCAGCCCAGAAGACATAAACCTATACCGCATAGCATTTCATTAAAATAGAAGAAACAAGCCCAACATTGTAAAGGACAAAAATGGTTAATAGAGTAACGCCAAACCTTTCTTCGGCATCTTATGTTATTGAATAGTAGAGTTATAGACTTCACTTGACAATAGATGTTGCGCTTCAAAACTCATGTTTAAGCAGAATACTCGCAATTATATCCCGTCTAATAACGATTCATAAAATTCATCATATAAAGTAGAAACATAAGAACATTGAGCACTCTTTTAAATTTGCATAAACAGCAAATAAAATGCAAGTTATTGACATATAAAAAGAATTTGGCTATAAAATATTGCTGCACTTTGCATGTAGAAACAGATACATAAAATTGCCAAATAATGTAGAAATCAAGAACGTTAGTGCCGTATATACATACCAAGGTGTCAATAAATATGCTAATTCAATGCCATATGACTCAATTATCGAAGTTATTTGAACTCTTTTATAATTTTAAGCACTAAATTACATGGTATTAGAAACTGCGTAATAAATTTTCTGCGACAATTAAGGATTCGAAACTGAATATCGTTGCTTCTGTCGGTGTTTGTGTACAATTTATTGTTTCTCCTCATGTCTTATTTACATACAAATATGTCTTGAATTTTAAATAACGAATATTTGTGCTTAGATTTAAATAAGATAAGATCTACCAATAAATTGACCAAGCATTGAGTTTTCATGCTACGGTTTTGACCAAATGGATCGTCTTCTAGTCAAATGAAACACGTTAATGACTATCGTCTGGAAAACCAATGATATTTTAGGTTTAAATGAGCTGTTATACTATATGAGAGTTACTGGCAGCTTATCTCAAATATCGTAAATGTTCCATCGATTACACCCGTGACCGACGAGTTTGCTTAATTTTTGTAGCCCAGCGTGACTTTTAGTAAATTACCATATATCTAAAACTTAGCCCTGACTACGTTACTTAACCCCGCCAGTATTTCGACATAGGCCTCTCAGTTTCTTACCATCCTACTTTCTAACGGATTTCTTCGATATTAAATAGGCTAAAAAATAAAGTATCCAATATACGTATAAATTTATAGTTTTAGCACATTAATTAAAACAAGAACTATAAAACTTTTAATTATGAACATATTTTTTGTGCAAAGTAATAAAACGTGTAAAAGCTCTGTTCAAGTTCTCCCCGAAATTCTAAGGTCAAAAAATGCATATTAATAATATTGACCTCTGTATATCTACATAAAACTATTTAAAGATTAACTGTTACAAATTACGACAGAAAATAAACATGCAAATTCAAACAAAATCTATCTATCGCCGTGAACCTTTTGAGCTAAACGAATCGATTTCAAATTAAATTGAGAAAAATTGGTAACGCAGTCCACCATGAATACCATTATAATAAAAATTGCAATTCTTTGTTTTCTATGTTCAACCAAATTTATTTTTTCATTCCATTAATATTAAACGAAACTAATTGGAATTTATGAAACAAAACAAATTGAAAGTTTTCCTTCACCGTCCGGAATAAATAAGTAATCGGCATCGTACCACGATGTCTCATCGACTTAGCATTAGCAACAACTAACAACTAACAGTGGCCGTGTATCGTAGGTATGTGTAGGTACTTAGTGATGTTTGCACAGCGACTAGGGACGACGCGACGCGACAGACGAGGAGCCCCGTTGTCAGGGGACCCTCCCACAGCGCGGGACGGTCGGCGCCGTGTGGCCCCCGCTCGACGGCAACAGCCGCTGCCGCCGCGGTCTGCGATGCGGTCGCAACCTGCCGCACTGTACGCAGCTTACTAGGAGAACAGATCTTCTAAAGAGATCTCCTATACCCACATTAACCAGTCACAAAGACCTACCTCGCCGTACTATTTATGGTGTAATATTGAAGAATAGAAAGTTCTTTATAAATTGGTCGTCAGTAGTCAGTACATAAGCGATACAGCGAACACTGTTTCTGTGTGCATAACAGCTGATCCCTATACTGGGTGGTCAAATAGTTGATACTGGTGTGTGTCTATTCATTTTCCAAATGTAATGGTACACTCGCGTGAATGTTCTTTGCTGGTATTTGTGTGTGTAGTTTACTGTATTTTTTCTTTAGGGGAACGTATAACGTTATTGTTAATTGATGTCACTGTGCATCAATATAATAATGTTATTCCAAGGTTCGAATTGATCAAATAATGTATCTTGTTTTGTCTGAATGTGTGATACAACATTAAAATGCAGTTTCAGGAGGACAGAAAAAAAAATTTTACTATTAGCACACGTTTTCAAATAAAATAATTTTATAATGTTGTTTTAATTGACAAGCAAGAAAATCTAATATAATGTTTGTTAAAACAAGTACGTCATACATATGTGATTTGCTTTTCATTGTCGGTGACGGCGCGCGGCGCGTTGAGCCGGCCGGATAGATATTGTTTGCATAATACCTCACTCGACAAGCCTTGTGGTGCTTATGGCTTGTGTGTGCACAGAGCGTGCGTGACGTCGTGTGTCTGGGGAGTTGCGCAGTGCGCGCTGATCACCCGGGGAACATATTGCAAAGGCGGTTGTCGGACACATTCCCCTTGACTTTACCCACATGTTTTCTATACTAGCCTAAGCAAAAATCACACCTTACGGCAAAGAAATAGAGTCTAAAATTGAACTAACACCATAAAGAACTATTAAAATACTTCGGATGCATGGAGCGGGAATGCTCGGCGTTTAAAGCTCTGTGCGTTTATGATGCCTTAGTAATATCGGCCGCTATGTCGCGGCACGCGCCATCTTCTCTACCGCAGCAGGGACCGAACTAGCAGCTCTGATGTCGCACTGACGCTCGCCATAGCTATTCAATTTATTTATTTGCTGCATATCAATGATTTGCTGTCAGGAAAACCTTGGAGTTGTTTGTTTATCGGTTTTAATATACATAGGTAGAGAAGTAGACCTGATAACCATTAATGGATTTATTTTTGTACATAGATATTATATATTTATAATATTTTTTGACAGACTGTAAATAAATTAAATAATAATATTATAGTTAATTTAAAAATCAACAATAATCGAATTTATGATTATTTGGAGAGCGAAATTTGACAATCATCAGTCGCAAAACGATTCAGTTATATTACGTCATTATGTGTATTGTACGTTCTTAATGAAAATCCAAAAAGAATATTATCTATACATCAATGTTATTACGGACAGCGAGATAGGATGCAGCTACGGACGTCGTCGCCGGCAGAGCTGACAACGCGTTGATAAAAACGGCCGCAGCGTCGTCGCGCACCGCCAAACCAAACATTCCACTTAATAATTTCATCCACTTTATTTTTTATCAGACACGGCACGACCGCGCCGTACTCGGGTTTTTACTTCAAAGCATTCTCAATCTCAAGTCCGACACAAAAAAGGAATGTCAACCACGCCAAAATGATCCGTAAGCATCGATGTTATTAGGGTACCATAAGTTCACGAAATATAACAGAAATTCTTCACGTGTTTCAGAAAACGTTTCCATTTTCGTACACACACAAACGAGGTTTTGAGGATGGGGATCATTAAAGTCAAACGGGGACGAAGTAGTTAGCACTGTAGACAGAGCTTTATCCCAACAGCGTACGTTTCTATTTTCGATGCATGGGGAGCTGAAAAGGCCATTTGCCTCGTTCCGTCGAGTTGAGGTCGTCGATAGCGCGAGTGAGACGGGTATAAAATGGATAACAGAATGCTTAGAATAACTCTTATATCGGTCTGCGCGCCTGGTATCTGAGATCGTTTGCGTGTCGGTCGAGGTGGCGCGGTGCTCGGCGATCCGCAGTAATTTGAAATGTCCGCTAAAGGAGACACAATCGCACATATTTTCATTGTTCCGTGAAGGAGAATGAATGTTGATATTTAATATGTAGACATCAATATTTTTCTGATTAATAAATAAGTAAATAATGCAACGTTTTATAACAAAACGAATAAGCTGAATAAGGATTACAAAAGGAAATCACGTCAACAAAAAATCAATAGATAGCTATACTAAGAAACTACGCGGGATAAACCAGACAGGTTTAATGAACTTGTAAACCGTGACAATAACGAAATGAAAAATAAATTAAATATCTATTCCGTAATTGTATAACAAATTAATACTATGTGAAGCAGTTGTTGAGTTGAGAACAATATCAAATTGTATTTGACCATTGAATATATGGACCATGCCCGTCTCAAAATTTATCAGAAATCTTCGCGTAATATGTATCCATTTATTATTTTGTTTTAATAATTCGAATTTACAGTGTTTGACATTTATAATGTCAGACACATTTGAACAAATTGATATTCACAACTGCAAATGAAGAATGAGACGCACAATGTAAGACGTTAACTACTTTTTTTTTTTAACGTGGGGGAAATGTTGTGTCGGACTCGCCGGGGTAAAAGAAAGATGGAATAAGAATAATGTACCTCCCGGAATACAGACTAAACCTACCACGGTGTTCCTCGACAAAACCACTATCGACGGGGCCGCGCGAAACACTTGCGCATGCAGTCGCGACCCCGCCGAGGTTTCGGCCCGCCGTACGAAACGGCAGGCCACTACCCGATAAGACCTACCCTATAGGCACTTCGCAAAAATAATCTCTACTGTCCCCCCTAGAGGGGAGACGGACTCGACACAGAGGCGCGCGTGGGAACACGCACGCCGCCTCTCGGACCTGGTGCTGAACGGATGGCAGGCAGGCCCACAAAGCCCACCACCCCCAGGTCAATCCTCAGGGTGGCTGGGGGTCATCTCGCGCCCTACGGCGCCCGGTTCTGCGGTTGGGGAGAGAGTTTAAACGCTCCCTCTCCCGCTCCGCCGCCTCCTTGATGGAAATGACTTCCTCACAAAAGGAGGCGACGGCGTTCCACGACCTCTCACTCCGGACCATAGACTGAACTACGGTCGGGAGCGAGAAGGCAACCAATCCTAATGCCGCGATCAACTCACGACGCTGCGATGCCCAGGCGGGGCAAACCGCCAAAGTGTGCAGCGTCGTGTCCTCAACAACGTCGCGGCAGTCACCGCAGTGGTGACAACCGGGCGTCTCTTGCTGGCGTATACGACACAGGAACTGGCCAAAACAACCGTGGCCAGTCATTACCTGTGTCAGCCGGAAGGTGAGGTCGCCATGCCGCCTCTCCAGCCACTCCTCAAACACGGGACTTACCTCCACGATGGTGGCGTGCTTGAAGACGTTAACTACTTAAAATACTGAGTCTAACATTTATTAACGCAATTCTTGTTCATATAAGCAAGCCTGTCATTCAAACTAAAATATATATTTCGTCATTATTACCGCTAAATATTGTCTATGATTTTATTATCTTTTAAATTTGAGATTAATGTAGATGTCACAAACATTTTGTCGTGTATAAACACGATTAGTTATCATATACCTACATTTTAAAATAATGATAAAAAAATGATGAAAAATATAATTTTAAAATAATTTAACTTTTAGGACTGATATAGGTAGGTACACTTATACAAATTTTGTAACATGTACGTATTTTATTAAATTATTTTAATTAAATTTATCTGTGTATTATCTGCCCATTTATTATTTATTTGTTCCATAGGTATAGACTAAGAGGCTTTTGAATTTACGCGAATTCAGGTAGAGGAAACTTTTCCTCCTTCAATTTAAGAGCCAAACCCTTGTCGGTGGAGTCTCTTCCATAAAGTCCTATATTCCAGCCAGCGCCTTGACTTCTTGATACGATGTAACTTTTATCTTTTCTTTCACTTGATCTATGTCCTACGCCAACACCACATTTTAAACGCTTCTAATCTCTCTCTGTCCTTTTGTGTCAATGTCCATGTCTCTGAGCCATACAGTGCTGTACTCCAGATATAGGTTTTAATAAATCGTTTCTTGATCTTGGTTAAAATATTTTTTGCCGTAAATATCTGTTTTTTGGAGTTAAATAAATCTGGAGTACATCTGGAGTCACTAGTTATTAATGTTCCCAGGTATCTGAACTTATTAACATTGCCTATTTGAAAGTTATTTAGTTTTATGGGTTCAATATTGATAGAAGGAAATTTATATATGATTATTGTTTTGGTTTTAGAGCTATTTATTTTAATACAATTTGTAGGAAAACCTCGTCCATTCGGTTTAGTAAAATTTCTAGCTGTTTTCTACTTTCTGCTAAAGCAGCTATGTCATCTGCGTATCTTATAAAATGTATATTTTGCCCAGTTATCTTTACTCCCCCTTGTTCTTCTTCTATAATTTCCTTTATTGCGTGCGCACTCTATGAAAATGTTAAAAATCATTGGGGACAGTGGACATCCCTGCCTAACACCTTGTCTGATCTATGCTCTTTCCCTTTCTTCTCCTACTACTATCAGAGTCTTAATATACGTATATTTATAACTATCAGATCTTGGCATTAATAAAACTCAAGTGTAGGTACATAATTATAGATAAAAATATACAATCAAATTTTAACTCAAAACTTTTAAAACATAACATATTACGTCACTTAGGTATTAGATAAGTCTTTATAATAGGTATGAAAGAGTTTCTTGTGGCATAATTTTTATTTATTTAATTGTTAAAATTTATTTAATTTGTTTTATATAAGTAATTATCCTATTTGAAACATGTAGGCATATTAATTTAAGATTGTTATAAAGTTAATATCCTATAAATATAAGATTTTCTATGTCGGCCGCCATAAATATTGTTTTGTATTTTAATATATATTTTAAATTAACTTTATTATATTTATTATGTAACCTACCTACTGTTATGTACCATACTCCAAGCATCATTACATCATTTCTCAATTTCGTTATATTTTTCTCAGTTACCATTACTGAGAGCTTTTATTTATTGTAATTATCTAGGACGCCTCCGAGGCTGAAATCTTTATAAATATCTTTATTCTTCTTTATTTTATGTATAATATTCCATATAAACTCCTTTACCCTAAGGAGATGGATTAGAGGTTCAAAATTTTTATATAAAATTAATAATAGATAGTACTTATGTAGTTAATTTAAAATTCGTGAAATTGCTCTCAATAATAACAATAGGTCATTGACGCGGAACGAAACGTAGACCTGACATTGATCTTTTCCAATTTGCTATACAAAGAAATCCGGTGTTTAAAAATATTAACTTAGTAACATTACCTATTATATTTTACAAAAAAAAATTCAAACTTTGTTTATAGTGTATAAAATTCCTTTTTAGGCAAATACATGGCGAGTTTGTACTATATTTAAAATGTAATACAAAGTTACTTGAAACCAACTGTAAGATTATAATTTAATATTGCATCGTCATTTCGTGACGCTTTAGATAGTACCTACATTTAGAATATTTACTCGGGACAATGTACACGCAGGTGAAGCCGCGGGCAATAGCTACCCGTTAATTAAAAAGCCAAATACAGAACAATGATTTATTATTAACCTCGAAATACCCAGTCACGGCTTTTATGATATGTTTATAACCGCAACAAATAAAGTATGTATTACGAATGACGCAAATACTGTGACAACAGGGGTCCATATATAGTGAAACATATGGCACGCTCGCATAGCCTTACCCGCTAAGGAATGACGCATTTACCTACGTAGTTATCAGCTTGTAAAATATTTCTTAAGAATTTTTTATGAATTCATAGCATTTTCTTGCGACTATGTCCGCGAGAACTGCTTTTCGTCCGGGTTTTATATACGCACTTGAGCATATTTCCAGTTCTACTGAATAGGAGGCGACACAGCATAACTTAGATTTAAATTTGAACTTCTGACATTGGTAAAGTATATTGACGGCAGTTATTATTAACCACAAACTAAACCACCGGCTTGTTTGCCAGTAAAGGCAATTAAAAAGATTGCCAAACTGGTAAAATGTAAAAACTGCATCTTCACCTTTCAGTAAATTTATCGTGATTGCGGAAAAGCAGACGGCTTAAACATATAGAAAACAATTGTTCAGATATCCAGATCCATGACATCATAGATTTTTTTAAATATACCATACCCTTGTTAAAGTTTTATAATTAGCAGTATTAATAGCTTAATTATAATTTCTGATTTGCGCAGTCGTGATCTATAATAGGTACAGTGAATGGTCCGTCTTCGATTTCATATTATATGGCCAATTCTATTGATCAGAATCAATAATCCATCAGTCCACACAATCATAGTAGGATTATCAAAGGCATTAAACCTTAATTAAGGGTTCATCAAAGGTGAAATTAGGGTTAACGAAGGGCTCGTGGTTAAGACAATGGCTTACGCAGAATGATTGACAGTCTTGATAGGCTCAACATCATTGTTCGACGAATCTTGATAGAGATTCTGTAAACTTCTATATTATAAAATAGTCTCGATTACTTATAATTTAGATGAAACTGAAACATAAACAGGTTTACATTATATTGTCTTCTATTTACGCGAATATTATTCATTGAAATTAAACTGCTATATACGGATTTTATCGCGTCGTTTGACACTTTATTACAAAATTTTGAAAATTGTTACACTACTACTACTACTATTAAACTTTACTAAATTCTGCGTAAATAGAAACACAAATGATTAAATTATGTTCGGGTACTTTGAAATAACTACACTGGAACATTGAGACAACTACCATCTTAGTCTCCCCGTGACCATGGCTGCTGAAAAGCAACCGAAACGTCGGGGAAAGTGTAAAATTAAATTAAATCTAAATAGTTTTAATAATAATTTAATTATCTTAAAAATTAGTAAAGTTTAATAGTAGTAGTAGTGTAACAATTTTCAAAATTTTGTAATAAAGTGTCAAATAAACAACGCGATAAAATCCGTATATAGCAGTTTAATTTCAATAAACAGGTTGTTAGATTTTTGTGTCTGTCTGTTTGTACCGGCATTTCGCAAAAACCACTGAATGGATTTTATAGCGAGTTTCACAGAACCCACTAGGTTCAAATATTTGGGAAAGACTGTAACTAAAACATTGGTTTTAAACGAATTTTAATACAGTTTCCATGGTATAGTAGTTTGGATTTTAACTTAAAGTCTAACCACGTTTCATGTTATTGCATTTACAAAAATCGGCGATATGAGTTATTTATGTGGACGAAGCTGTGATCCAAACTGTTGCTATATGGTTATTATACATAGATACCTAGATTTAGATTTATCAATCCAATTTTAATAAAGCACCTGGCCCGCCTTTGTGTTTATAATCTAGTAGAATACCTTATAATAATATTTCGCGCATTATTAATTTTTGAAATTTTATCATTTTAAGCGCTATTCAGCTGAAAAGCTAGCTTACTCTATAGGTTATTTTCTGCGCAAATTTTTACCTAAAACCTCGTTAATAAGAAAATTCGTTGTTATCATAAAAATCTAACTAATATTATAAATGAGCATGTGAGTTTGTTTGTTTGTTACCCTTTCATGCCTTAACTACTTTACCGATCATCGTCAAATTTTGTATACACGTTGTCAGGAATACAGAAAAGGACATAGGGTACCTTTCATCCAGAAAAAGGTACTGTTACTAACCTAACCTGCATTTACGAGAGCTAAGCCGCGGGCAAAATCTAGTAAAAATATAAATGCGTATGTGAGTTTGTTTGTTTGTTACGCTTTCACCCTACTTAACAGATCATCATGAAACTTTCTATATACGTTGTCAGGGGTAGGTACATAAATAAAGTTTAAAAACTATAATTCGACTACGTAAAAAGGGTCTAATAGGCCGAATTTTAAATATATGTAGCCTATGTCACCCGGGCCATTATTACGAATCTATTGACACCTCATTCATTAAAATTGGTTCAGTAGTTTAGACACTACAATGGAACATACAAACATACATACTTAGACTGCCAAAATCATTACCCTTCCTTTAGGCTTCGCCGTAGTCGGGTAAAAAGGAAATAGAAACCCAGAAAAAGTTCTGTTTCCGAGCGAGCGACGTCGCGTGCAAAATCAAGTACATACCTATTATAAATGTAACATTGCTTTCATTACGCGTACTCTCAAACTGTAGTCAATTTCAGTCGTTTAATGCGATTACTCGAACCGGCGTTTAAATTGACCCAATAACGAGATACAACTCGTATTTGATGGAGCTCCCTACTAAAGCAATTAGTTAATTGTTGAACCGAACAATTTATTGTTCATTGAGGGACGAAGATATCAATTAGTTTAATAGTTTTAAACTCAGAAGCAGTACATGATATGGAAATGGGAGGAACTCGCCACTAATATATGAACTACTGTGTAATTCTGTAAAGGTTTTCATGATCTCATGTGTCATATAGATTGATGATGATTATAGGCAACGTATTCTTTTTCACTACGAATTTAGAGGTGAGTTTGTGATGAAATCTTACGGAATACCGTTACAGGTTGTTGGACTACAATCTTCTGTAGAGTCACAGGCTTACAAAAAAAGCCTGGTACTTCTTACTTAGATATTAACGTACTTACACCGAAAAGTCGGGCAAAGTGTAAAATGTAATTAAATCAAAATAGTTTTAATAGTTTTATTAATAATTTAATTACCTTAAAAATTTGTAAAGTTTAATAGTAGTAGTAGTGTAACAGTTTTCAAAATTATGTAATAAAGTGTCAAATAAACAACACGATAAAATCCGTATATAGTAGTTTAATTTCAATGAATAATATTCGCGTAAACAGAAGACAATATTATGTACTTACACTTTTTCACTGCGAATTTATAGGTGATTTTTATGGTGATATCTTACAAAATCGCTTTACAGGTTGTTGGGCTATAATCTTCTGAAATGAACCAGTCTTAAAGGAAGAGCTCGTTACTGCCTACTTAATTATTTATATACACCATTCAACAATATCGAATTAAACATTATGCCAATGAATATCTGAAACTAAAACAAAATTAAATTGAATAGCATGTCAGCAACCTAAAATTTGTTTATGGCTCATCCAAAAACCCAAAGCAATAAACATTTCCCTCCAAATTTCCATTTTCCCGCCCAAAGCGTCAACACGATTTAATCTCACTGTCATCATCGATACTGAGGCCTACATCAATCGTAAATTGTACCAAATTAATAATACCATTAAAACTACAATATTTAATTGATTGTAGACCTTATTGTTTAAGTACAAAGGTGGAAATCTTCTTTTTGTAACGCTATTACAAACTTTGTAAACGATCACAAGAATTCTGTTTTGAAAACTTGCGACGACGCTCGAGGCGTCTCTCGGAGTTTTTCGCAATCGAATCGTAGTTTGAATAGAGATGGGTAATAGAGAATAGAACGCGTTAGAGCAGGACGACGTATAGTAATAGAAGAGGGTTCAATTGATTGCGGAGGGTGTCGCGCCCTACCGTGCATGTCTATTCATTCTGCACACCCCCGGGCGGGTGGGGAGTCGTGAAGCGTGCTACATGCATTTTTTTGTTTCTGTCTTTATTTAATTTCGCAATGGAGGATAATTTGAATATGGTATTTACATGGCCGACATGTTTGTGCACGCGGACATACGTATTTAACATGTAATAGCTAAGATTTCCGCATAAAGCAAGGATATAAGGAAATAATTATGTTTTTGTAAACACCGCTATTATTAGTATGCTAATTAGATAATTTATGCAAGTAATAATAATAGTTAGGCGACGAGCACTAAAGAATGGCGATTGCTTCACCGACTATAGCCATGTTTTAAATGAAATATGAACAATTATATATTATCTATTGTGATCAGTATTATTATTGATGAAGGTTCTACAATAACTACATTTTTATTACTACTAAACTTAAAAGACAATAGCAAGAAAGAAATATCGGTTTATTTCGCGTTCGACCCTCATGTTTCGTCCCGAATCTAAAAATACGCATCCGCCCCAAAAATTGGTCCCCGTATGCCCCGAAATTGAGATAACTATTGATTTCTTAACGTAATTCCTATTTCGTCCTAAATAATGATCCTTTTTAACCCTGTTTTTTTTTGTATAGCGGATTTTGATGTACCGTCAGCCGAAAAACATTTTAAAAAACCTCCTTGATCTCTCGGCAAAACTTTGGGCTTATGATTGCCTGACATCACGAGCCCGACATTGAAAAGATTTAAAATAATTTTTAAACATGTTTTGTTTTGCTAACTATATGCTCAAAAATGTAGGACGAAAATGGAATAATTAAAAAGAGGGGCGAATGAGGATTATTTTGGAATGTGGGACGTAATGTAGGGGCGAATGAAGAACAAATCAAAATATCTGATGTTTTATCACCTTATTGAATACAAAATAGTAGAATTGCATAAATGTTAGCTTGAAGACAAAGACTTTTTAAGTTCAGTCACTATTACTACATACATAGCTCTCTAACGCCTATATCCCCGAAGAGGTAGGCAGAAACACCTACATTTCACCAGCTATGACTTTAGGCCCTAAAACGCTGCAAATCGATTGCTGTCAACCAGACACAGTTACATACTCCGAGCTGTTACTGAGAATAACTTAACGAAAAGCCCCAATAACTTTCTATTGTTGATATGAATTAAACTTAAAACCGCCACCGAAGCGTCCACAGTCACATCTCTCTTATCTCCTCTTTCTTCACAACCAAGGTTGTTTGGTAAGAAACATCCTTATCCAGACTGGTCAATAGTTGCCATCCCCATGGTCGATGGCAACCATTAGGTATATACTAAGTACGTCTAATAATATACAATGCCAGAGGTATTAGAGAGAGAATACCAGAGATATTTGAGATACAATACCAGAGGTAATATCACGCGTCGATTTCTACAAAATAGGATTTCCTACGATGACAGCACAAGAAAGAAAGATTGTCGGTCCTCTCAGCGCCTCCTAGGAGCTTCGGAACTCTATTTACTTCAGGCAACAAATCAATCTTCTGAGGATGAGGAGATCGTGAGGTATACCCAAGCGAAGACCAACTAAACTTTGGAGTTCGAGAGGTTGAAGTCGCGCAACTTCAAGTCATGCGCGGTGTGAGTACCGACTGCACGGTACCGGTCAATGGTTGGGCGTTTGCAAAACCAGAGGAACCCTTTTACGTGGTCAAATATTCAAAATAGGAGTATTTTTCATAATAGCACAAGACATAAAGATTACTGGTCCCCTACAGCGCCTCCCTTAGGAGCTTGGAAACCCTATTCACTGCAGGAAAGAAAATTAATCCACTGAAGAGCTACTGGACTTTTGTGGGCGAGAGGTTGGAGTCAGGCCATATCACTACTTCAAGTCATAGGTACGTGCTGAGGGTGTCGACTATGTTATAAGTTATCTAGAGACTTTCCTCAACGAAGTGTTTTAGCTGAAATATGTTGTGTATTAATGTTTTCGCGTAAGATGACGCAATACCACGCAGCGTAACACAACCTTAAAGTTGCGATGTGTGTATATGTGTCTGTGTTAGTTCTATATTACTATATTTATGATAGCCTATAAGGTATGTATCTATAGATTTAACCTGATAATATATATTGAGCTTTTGCGCGGGGCCCTGCCCGCGTTTTACCTACAACACTAAAAATTAACTTATTTCCTTCCTCAGGGTTCAGACGATCGTTGTAGCAATTTTCATCCAAATCGGTTGAGTGGTTTAGCAGTAAAGAGGTGACAGACAGACAGAAAGAAGGATAAATTTGCTTTAGAATTTATAATATAATAAGGATTATTATCTAATGTATAACACATACCTATATGTAAATTTATAGGTTATGTATCTATGGGTTTAAACCTAATATTAAATGATTATTATTATTATAATACTACAATATTGCGATCTTCTGCAGAGTAATTATTATAGGTGGCCCTCTGCTATTAGGTACGTCAAGCCTAAAACATAGTTGACAAAATTTCTGTAATATACATTTCTGCCTACCTAATTCGGTACCGCCAAGAGCCTACGTGGACAGCAATGGAAATCAATATCATAATATAACTGCACAACTGGTATACTAAGCATCTCAATTTAGAAACTAGGAACTATCTGCAGCCATCAATTTAGTTGTTGACATGAATCGTTGCGAAACTGTCCGAGTATTCGATAAAAATGTAGATCGATTTAAAGTCGATTGTAGAACATAACTCAACTTGCTTTGTCGACACCGCTCTAGTCTACTGTTGCTAAGCCGATTTGTCTAAATATATTTTTAACATTTCGATTTCAATACCGAATGCATATTTTTCTTTGATCTTTATGTCTGTTATTTATTTTTATGGATTTGAATTAGCTAAGTTTCGAGATTTATAGATTATGCAATGTTGCCAGTAATTCGCAAATGTCAGCCGCATAAGAAACTATATAGATTTCTCATTCAAATTCAGATTTCTTTTTTATTTGCCTTTAATGGCAAACGTATCAGTTAACCATCTAATGGTTGATGTTCGCGACTTATTTACAAAAGTGTATTTCTTTAGGTTACCAGAAGTATAGCCTGGCCACTACGCGTCATAAAAGGCTATACAGCAATAGCTGTTCTATCTCTCAGCCAAAACACAATCAGACAACTGGAGAAGGCATAATGGTAATAATACATCTGATCGTCTAATTCAATCCATGGAAGCAGGGTACTACCTATTCGTCAGCATAGCATGGTTCTTCTTGCCGGTTGAAAACCTTACCATCTAGCTCCATGCGTGATCAGCGCTCATTTCTCCCACGTATATGCAGGTTCTGGAATAATCTACCAGCCGTGGTGTTACCCGAACGCTATAATTTGTTCTTCTTCAAATAAGGTTTAAAGACACGTGCGGGATCTGAATTGCTCGCGCGAGCTGGCATCGCTTGACAACCAACTATTGTGTATAGGTACACAGAATCGTTGTTATGGTTGTAGTAGCTATTAACCACTTATTTGTATCTCTATCTATACAATATATATATAACTATAAAAGCAGCACTGGGTCTTTGATACCTAACTCATGCTGAGCTGGTAACCTTTTTAGCAATACATTCTTGCTGTATAAATGATTTTTCTTTACTATCACGGTTGGCGGCGTCTTAGATATGTAGACTTTGCTAAAGTCTATCGGCGGCGGTTACCGTTTACCACCAGGTGAGTCGCTAGCTCGTCTGCCACTAAAGCTAAAAATCCAGCCCGTTCGGCACCAGCATTATGTGGCAAATTCCATAAAAGGAAACAAAGACAGATACCTACATATCTACAAACATAAGTAGGTAAGACTAGCGAAATGTGGGTGTAAAATACCGCTGCTTTAATGAACGAGGATGTGCAAGCGTGACTTCAAACTATTAGTGTGTATTTACATAATGTTTATGTACGTACTAGACTCTGCTTCTTTCGTGAGGCTTACAGAGCCGCATACCCAACCCTACGTGTTAATCGATCTTGCTATGTGCAAAGTTTAAGCTTAATCTCTTCGACGGCTTAATGGGGTTGATTAATAAGCATCCCAAACATCTTTAGAAAGATTTATATTTTTAATATAGTAGACTCATCGATAGACTAGCAAGCAGATTGCTAGCACTAGAATATATTACGTGCATATTTTCTAAAACAAAATAAATAGCAAACAAATGTTTTTAACGCGCCCATAATAAAGCCCATCGCGTTTTTATATCGGTTGCTACAAGCAGAAAATAATTAAAGTAAGTTTTAATCGCGCTGTTAAGGTAAGTTATTAAAGTGAAAGGAGAAATGGCAGGCATTTGCCCTGCAGTTGGACAGGAATTAAGCTTATCTTTATAATAAAGCTGAAGAGATTCTTTGAAATTTTGTTTGAACGCGCTTATCTCTGCAACTACCAGTCAGCTTTAAAAAGTCTCTTCATCTTTGATAGCCCAATTCTTGAAATCAGTTAGGCATTGGGTATAGGTATAACATCACGCTACGAGTCACGAGAGCAAAGCAGTAAGTAATCATAACGGTGAAGGAAACCACGGTAAATAGCTAGAGATAATATATAATCAGCAAAAGTATTTTAAATGTAAATATTTGTCTTTAACGGCAAAGACATCGTATTTTCTGAGAAAAAATATCTTGCTTAAAGAAACTGGGCTCCACATATAAACATTCCTATATAAAGTTTTATCTATTCTATACTAAAGTATTTCTATCGTAAACATCAACCAACCGTTTAATCACATCGTATTAAGTTGCCGAAGCGAAAGAAGACTCGTCATATTTATACGTGTCAGATTACAATTATTTATATCTTCTTAAAGGATTTGACAAATCATTGATGTTTGAGCCGAGAATAGACGCCGCGACGGGTTTTAGTATTCTATGACAAAAGCAGCAATTCAATGTGAATATTAGTATGTTATTTTGTTATAAAACGCAAGTATCGACTTTTTTTTATTTATTTCCTTATTTGATGCACTAAACAAATTCCAACGGAAAAAGATCGAATTATTCTTCTTTAGCCGCAATTGACCAAATATTTGATGTAGGCCTCCTATAATCCTCTCCACTTTCCTCTGTCTTGAGCAATTAGGGTCCAGTTGCTGCACGCCACTTTTTTGATGTCATCCTTCCATCTCATCTGTGGTCCCCCTCGAGGTCTTTTCTGGTCCCATGGTCTCCATTCTAACACTCTTCTACACCAAGACTTTTGCTTTTTGGCTACATGACCAGCCTACTCCCACTTCAACATTGCTACCCTTTTTACAACGTCTGATAGTTTGCTCTGTTTACGAAGCCACGTATTGGTTTTTCTGTCCCTCAATGTCACACCCACCATTTTTCTTTCCATTGCCCTTTGCGCTACTTGTAGTTTATACAGAATGGCTTTAGTCGTAACCCAAGTTTCCGCGCCGTATGTAAGGACTGGTAGTATACATTAGTCAAAGATCTGAGCCTTTTGTTGTGCTGACAGGTTCATTTTGAATACAAAATTCAGTTTGGAGTAGGCTGCCAACCCCAGTCTGATCCTTCGGTTAATCTCATTTTCCTGGTTCTCTTTTCCCGTTTTAATTTCCTGTCCTAGTAGTACTTGCAAACTCGTTCAATTACTGCCCTATCCACTAATATTTCCGTCGTATCTTCTATTTCTGTGGTCATCACTTTGGTCTTATCGAGATTCATCTCTAGACCCCAGAAAGAAAGAACCTTCAGAGGATACTACATCAAGTTCAAGTCGAATTATATTACCTATTTATTTATTTAAATTGTAAATTTATTATTTTAGTTATGTCACAGATCATTCAGAATTGCAAAGGTATTTAAACCCGTTGTCTTAATATTGTCTTACGTTTACGCGAATGTTATACATTGAAATTAAACAAACTTTATACGGATTTTATCGCGTTGCTTATTTTTTATAAATCACTATTATTACATAATTTTACTATTTACTGTTTACTTCAATTTAAGCTATTTAAATTACCTATACATCTATTTATATTTAAGTTCACACATTCCCCGACGCTCCGGTTGCCTTTCAGCAGCCATGGTCACGGGGAGACTAAGATGGTAGTTGTCTCAATGTTCCAGTGCAGCTATTTTAAAGTACCCGAACATAATTTAATCATTAGTGTTTCTATTTACGCAGAATGAGCTCAAAGTATCATGAAGTCTAGCTGTGGTTTGCTTCTTCTTGGGTTTGACTATTTGAACTGGATCCCAAGCCGGTGGTACAAAATGGCGAAACTTCGGGGAAAGTGTAAAATTAAATCTAAACCGTTGTCTGAATCAAACAAAAGTTAAGGGCCTAAAGTCTATGAGAGGAGCAGGCAAGAGACCGATAACAATTATTTAATTGCCAAGAAAATCGCCGCAATTCGAAAAGGGTTTATCACTCTAGATGCAGAAAGATTCTTTATTAATTAGTTTTGGGAGTAATAAAATCCCTACCACACTTTAAAGTTACTCACATTAAGGTAGGTATGTAAATAAAATTACAGGAAAAAAAAATGGATCTTGAAAATTATTCTGAAATGTCTAAAATGTTATTGATATAATATATTGAAGTACCACGTTGGGACTTATTATTAATAGATAGATATACTTACCTAATATTATGGAAATAATAATATTTTCTAAAATAAAGAAATATTTTTTATAATCTAATAGATGTATTTCTTATAAGCCTTAGTAGTTTTTATACACGACGACGGAAGCCACTAGCGCCATCTACATGAGCAAGTTACCCGTGCGGGTACTACCATTCCGGGCACAGTTCCGGACACATTACCTGACCCGGGAATCGCACCCGAGACATCACGCACAACATTCATATACACACACTGCTAATAAAAATGAAAAATAATTCAAGAACTGATAATTTCACAGCGTTCACATAACTAGTAGGCAAGTACATGTTTATCGGTATGTGTCTCAGCGAGCGTATTAAATTAATCGTAGCACATTATCTTTGTTAATGACACCGTTATCGCGTAGGTAGGTTAATGATAATGACCATGTGCGGCCGACCACCTTCCACACAAGGATTTTATGAAAAAATAACTTTCTATTAACGGTTACTGACACGCCACGCGTGTTGATTTAGAAAAATTGTAGGTAGAAAAATTGTAGGTAGCCATTTAGTATTTTTTTATTATTGTTGTGAAGGATCCTTGTGACGTCATCTGCTAGTATTATTACTGGCAGATGACCTCCACTTTAGTTACAGTAGGTACCTATAATTATCTTAACATAATAGTTTAGCCAATCTTTAGGGAATCGGAATCTCAATTAGGATTTCGATTAACGTGCCACAGTCAGCGCCGTGATTGGGAAATGAGCTGCGCCCTACACAAGATTATGTTTAATATTCTTTCTACTCGAATTACTCACTCCACACACACTCAAACTACAATAAGTACCGAGCTTCAGTTTTAACTATCTTCTTAACTAATCCAAATGATGATCTAACAGAAGAAGATATTCTTCTGTATCTTTTTCGTATTAACGTCTCAGCTTCCCACATTGTCAAATTCTTTAAAACGGTTTTATTCATAAATTCCTTAAATAATCTTAAACCTAATCTATATTCATTGTTGCTAGTCGGCTCCGGTGACCTGTAAGAGGCTTTTATCAAACCTACTTCAAGCACCAGTCTCTTGGTAAGTTACCTGATATGGCTTTATTGTTAAACAGGTTCAAAGAAACGTTTGTTAGAGAGCTTACTTTTGAAATATATTATTTTAAAAAATAAATTATTTTAAAATATTTAAAGAATGAACATCAATCACTATCGGAAACAGACCGCAGCCTACCTACCGATGGCTAAGGTTTTAGAGACAGGAACCTCCTCAACATACGTTCTGTGTAAAACAATACAGCTTTCTGCATCTGACGTAATCCGGCCATCTAACGCAAGCGACTAATGTTATTATTATTATCTTCTGTAGGAACACAATACAATAGTGTAATAAGTAGAATATATTTAGGTACCCTTCAAAAAATATCAGCGCTGCTAGCAGGATGCCAGAGGGCCGTACTACAAACGCCTTTTTAAAAGATACAAGGATCGATAAGGTACTAAAATCTAGTCATCATGTCTCTGGTATTGCAAACTGGCATAATATGCTATGGTGACCGCTTATCATCAGAGCTTTAGCTTGCTTGCCACCTCTATAGAAATACAATACTTAGTTATAAATAAATGAATGTGCGTAGAAAATAAATCCATTTAATAGGCATCTTCGTATCTTTTATACTAAAACATCTTCACGTTCTTGTGTAAAATATAAATAAAAATCTTATATTAAATGGAATTATTCCCTATGCAACGCTTCAGTTATAAAACCAAATAACGAACACAATTAAATTATGCTGCAGTAATGATCTCCCGCAGCGCACTACTTATGACTAAGCTTAGTAAATATAACTGTGGATATTACATATTATACACCGCTTAATTATTATATTATTTGGTTGTTTCAATCGATTCAGTAACAGATAATTACTTCGCGAGAGTACAGTGCAGTTTGTGGGCAGGTACTCAAGGCTTTTACATAAATAATAAATATGTATATTACTTGTTAAATATAATTAACATAATATATACACAAATTATTTACAAGAAATATTAACTAAAGAGAAAATAAAACAACAAAATTAAAAAGCGTCATAAATCATAATATTCCTCCGCATCGTCGTCAATTGGCAACGTGCCCAGAAGACTGGCAGCATTGCCACGTTGGATGGCAATACTTATTCTAAAAATATAAATATATATATATTTCTTAATATGAATATTTATGTTCCACCTAAAACACATGGGTGGCGAGCCAATTGCTGTATCAGGCACAGTTTCAGACTTTGTGTTGCTAACGAGAACATCTTGACAGAATAACAAAATAACACTATGTTCGACCCGGAAAATATTCACGTAAAATAAAGTTCCATATAGTATTTCCGTTTTTGCTTCAATACAAATATCTACAGCTGCGAGTTAACATTGTACAATTTATTAGACGGTAGTATAAGCAAGCTACTTAGTTATTCTGTTCGTGCGTTTGCGCATCCGTGTATTGGCAATATATGTAAATTAAATATATTGACAGTTCTCTCTTTGGCAAAGGCATATTAGGGCAATAATGACAGTGATACTATTTCTACTAATACTATTTGATCTCATCAGCTCTCTTTTAAGTAAAGGATTTACAGTAACAAAAGCATACAGGAGTTTAAGATCATGAAATTACAACTCTTTTTATTGGATCTCTAAATTTTTACTCTGTTTATAAAATAGAGCTAGTTAATAATATAAAATAGGATAGGGTGTAAAATAGTATTACTACTTTGTAGACGACTGTTGCAGTCAATTGCTGGACTGCTAGAACTAGTTGAAAATAATTGTATTAGTTGGGCCGCCCCTGTCCAGGTAGTTTTATATCAAGTTTTGCTAGATTATAGTCTCTAACTTCAACCAAATCCTTAAGGTTAAAGATTACACTTTATCGTTACAATATTAATACACATACCTAAAGATAATCTAGTCTCCACAGGAAATAAACATACGCAATTATTTATTTGTTTTATTACTTTTGCGCTAGGGATCTAGACATATGTATGAACACCCAGATTCAGAACAACTATTTATGAATCACACAAATAATTGTCCCATGTGGGATTCGAACCCACAACAGTCAGTGCGGCGGCTGCAGTGAGGTCTCCAATCTGCACGGATGGCGAAGCACACAATGGTCGACTTGCCTCGGCATCCGTGTGATTATTTGACTCTAGATCTCCGGTCAGGTAAAAGTGCTTCCGCAGTTAAACAACCCCTAATTTCAGCCGGCATCACATATTGCCATGCTTCTCTAAGATCCCACTTTTATTTCGGAGATAGATAACTTACGCGAGGAATGTAATTGACAGATTTTTATACGTACTGTCAAAACGCCATAATTATAATTTATTTAACGTCATCATCATGTCACCTGGTTAATGTCGGCGCTAAAAGTGCTTGCCTTGTCTTGCGTCGTGTGCGCAAGTCAAGACGCACAAATAAACCATAATATGTGGTTTTGTTTCTCATTTAAAAAGACAACTCCCGCACCAGATATAATTCCTGCGTCGCGGAGGACTTTCCAAACATTTAAGCAACGGACACCCAGACTCGGAACAATCATGTGAATCACACAAAGTTTTGTCCAGTGTGGGTTCAAACTGCGGCGACCACTTTTTTTTTATGCAACTAACTTGGCAAACAAGCATACGGCCCACCTGATGATAAGTGGTAAACGTAACCTATGGACGCATGCAACACCAGAGGCATCACTTGCGCGTTGCCGATCCTTTAGGAAAGGAAGTGGGAAGGAGAAGGAGCGGGAAGGGGGAAAGAGGGTGATTGGGCCTTCGGCACTCTCTCTAACCGAACGAAACACAACAGTAGGAATACTACTATTTCACGTCGATATTCTGTGAGAGGGTAGTCCTTCCCCGGTCGAGCCGGCCCATTCATGCTGAAATCAGCGAGGCTTTACTACTGTAACCACTTAAACCACTACGCCAACCATGCAGTCTTACTTTCGCGGCGGGTATTTCGCATCGTTCGCTTACACGATGCGTACAACCGCGCAAGTGCCTATGCGCACGTTGCATGACAAGAACCTTCAAACACCTACTAGTTCTTCAAATTCTTCAAACTTCAAAAAAGCTTCGCCAATAAGTTTAAAGAGACACCAATGCCATGTATACGACAGGCACCCATCTATATTATTATTGATTGACAGGCGCAGATATCACGTGACCCGCACACTATCTGCGGGTCAGGGGCTATCCGTCTGTCTGTATGTGCTGCAAGATAAACTACCCGCAGATGATATATGGGCTTCTTTATGTACCCACTGACTCATGGAACATAATGCTTTTGTTTTTTTATATATTACTAGATCTTGCCCGCGGTTTCGCTCCCGTAAATGTACGTTGGATTATGTTAGTAACAGTACTTAAAAAAATAAAGTATAGCCTATGTTAATTGATGATAATATAACTTTCTAATAGTGAAAGCATTTAAAAAACCGATTGAGTAGTTTTTAGTTAAATCTTTACAAACAAACAAGTAAAAAATCAAGCCTTTCCCTGTATAATCCCTGTGTAATTACTTCTTTACTAATATTATAAATGCGAAAGTAACTCTGTCTGTCTTCTGTTACCTTTTCACGCTCAATCCACTGAACCGATTTTGATGAAATTTGGATTGGAGATAGCCTGAGACCCTGGAAAGGACATAGGCTATATAACATCACGCTACGGTTCACAGGAGCGGCGCAGTAACCACAAATACCACTGACGCGGGTGAGACCGCGGGCACAGCTAGTATTGTATAAGTATAGATGACATTTTGCCCGCGGCTTCGCTTGCGTAAATGTAGGTTAGGTTGTGTTAGTAACAGTACTTTTTTCTAGATAAAAGGTACCTAGCCTATACTTATCTTTTCTGATTTTCTTAATTTGTATGTAACATTTCTTGATGATCGGTCGAGTATTTAAGGCGTGAAAGCGTAACAAACAAACTCACATTCGCATTTATAATATTAGTTAGGATGTTTATGGGTAAAACCTTTGTTTTGTGCGACGTTTGTGGAGTTGCTATGAATGGGTCGGTTTTGTGGTTACTATTGTTGCGAATTCAATTCAATAGCGTTTCAATTTTATGTAACCTAGACGTATTCTATTTATTTCGTTCGTTATTGTTGTTCTATGCCCAAAACTAATATTATAAATGCGAAAATGTGATTGTTGGTTTGTCCTTCTTTCACGCAATAACGCGATTTTTTGAGCCGTGAAGCCATTGAGTTAATCTCTGGCTGAAAAAAACATGTTTGCTGGCAAAAGACACCGTACGTATCAGTGGAATAAATCTCTAGAACCAAGCAAGCGAAGACGCGAATATAAGCAAGATTAAAATAAGTAAATAAAATCAATAAGAAAAACGAAGCTGTTTTTTTATTATACATCGCTACTAACTTATATTATTTGAATCATAAATTCAAATAAAAATCAATATATATATTATCAAAAACACTAATTAGTATCATCTTAGTCGCACGAATACGTTACAATTCGGAGTTAAAAAACAAAAATATATTTAGGTAAAATATTTACGAAGACTAAAAAATATTTTCTGTCGTCTTGATTTCATTCTTAAAAATATATTTTCAAATATTGTAAAATAGTGTTTCACAATATGTAAGGTATCCTAATTTATATGCACCTATTTAATTTTTTTGAGACGCTAATTTTATTTACTTTTATTATTATCTTTCATCAGCCTACACAAATTTTACTTAAATATAAGAAAAAGCTCGTCGGCGCAGATTAATTAAAATTTTCATAAAGTTGAAACCAATTGGCAACGGTATGAATAAAAACAAAAGGAGTCCCTACCCTGAGTCCTTTTTTCCTGTACATCGCTCGGTTCGCTTGATCGGGAGTTGAGAGTAATAACGTAACATGAATAGAGGCTTTACTTAGAAACCCAATCAGTGTTCTGTCAGAGTTAATTAAAATAGTATTAAAAGTGCAGCTTTACGAACTGCCCGCTCATTTCCTATTACTTAAGACTTCATTGTTCATTGCCAATGTGGCCGTCGTATGGTGCTCGAAATACCCCTACCATAAGATTTTACACATCACAATCGCGATACGTTTCGCATTTTTATATCGGAATAAATTCATTATTTGTGGACTGAAAAATGTTATTTACCTTAGAAAATTTGCACGGGAACTGGAACTAATTCCATGCCGTATATATGTACATATATACGGCAAAAGGCTCGTCCCCTGTTTCGTGCAACTTAAAATAAGGCTGTCGAAATGTGGAAGTATTGACCAATTTGGCCACATATTCGGACGGCAGTCTATGTTTTCCCATAACTTTTGTTTCACCCTGTCTTTTATTCTCTTTCTTTACTTTTACCACCAGCCAGCAGTATGCTTGTTTGCCAGTTTTGTTGCATAAAAATTACATACAGGCTTATACCATTGTCATTTGAAAACGCTGTATATGATGCAGTAATGAAGGTAATACATGAGTTGGCACCATATACCATAAATCGTTTTAAGTATGTTGATTAATACTCTATATATAAATCAACTTACTAAATAGGATCGAATTAAATGTTACTCGACAGAAAAATAACTTTTGCAATACAAAAAATTTGACAATACCATACACCATAACTGTCGTGGGTGCTTAGTTTTCCAAACATGCAGTATTCTGCTTCAACACATAATATGCGTCGATAGGTGATTCGCCTTTGCGTGGCATATAAGTTAGGTACAGTCAGCTACATAAGTTGCTAAACATTTGCGGATTTTGAATAATAATAATATTTTATCATATACACACAACACTATCTAGCCCGAACTAAGCAGAGCTTGTACTATGGGTACTAGACAGTGGATAAACATACGTATATACGTTTTTTTTTGTAAATACTAACATATTATACATAGAAACATCCAGGCCCATGTTCATGCACACAAATGTTTGACTTGTGCGGGAATCGAACCTGCGACCTCAGGCGTGGTAGTCGGTTACACTAACCACTACGCCATCGAGGCCGGCAAGTAGTAGTATTCTGCTTCAAACACATAATATGCGTCGATAGGTGTTTCACCTATGCGCGGCTTTATGAGGTAGGTACAGTCAGCGACATAAGTCGCTAAATATTTGCGAGATTTCTATTGATTTTATCATTCATAGTAATAAGTGTACTTAATTTTTACAGCGATAATGGTTAGAGGATGGATGAGATGGAGGAGGAGGATGGAGGATGGAGAAAATTTATAACATCGAAACAGTCATTAAAATATTTTTATTCATAAAATAATTGGTATTAAAATTGATTCATTGTTCTTTATGTCTGTATTTAAGCTACTTATAGCTGACTGTACGACGTCAGTATTTTAGGTGTCATCCCCAAAACATTATTCTGGACTGTACCTAACAGCATAAATGTAGTTACATATATGTATTTATTTTGCTGCCTATAAAGTTGACGAAAATGGCAAACAGCATATGAAACAATATGCGTAATTTAACACTAACATGAAAAATATTCGATCTCTGACGTGTTTTCTCCTAAAAAGTGTTAAACAAACAATAATAATTAATAATTATACCTAACGGGCCAAAAAATTGCGTTCCTCAAATAGTTGTTCCGAGTCGGACTGTGCTTTGTGTCCGTCGCTTGAATAATGTAGTCCTGCGCGACACAGGAATTAAGGAGAGTGCCGTATTTGCCTATCAAAAAATCGAAAGTTTTTGTTTGATACATTATAACAGTTAATTAATGGATTTGTATACAAATATGTTTCTATGAGTGAGTAGCGAACAGTACTTTATTACTAGTCACAACTTTATTGTATTTCATCACAAGAGTTAGCGTTTTAGCCGGCCTTATACCTAATATTAATAAATATCAGGTCCATTAGCAAACTGGCCCTCTGGAGGGCACAGGCGCCTTACAGTATGGAAAGGATCAAGCCATAATCCACTACGCAAAACCAGAACGAGTCGGCAGACTTCACCCATCGTCGACAACTTTATATGAAACTCTCAAACATGTACCAAATGGAATACAAAAACGAATTTTGGCGTTCCTGAGCATCCTTAATTGCTACACGTTTCGGTTTGTATTTGTATTTGACTCCCTTTTCCGCATTTGAAGTCTAAGTTGGTCCATTATGCGTAAGAGTCGGCCGGTTATGGAGATAGCCAGTCCAACTCCACCCAGAAGCACAGAAGTTTTCTGGGGTCTTCGCAGGCTTTGCGGTATGACCTCGGGTTGTTGAGGATTTCCTTACACTGTGCTGTTACTCCCACACATTCCAGGACTACGTGGGCAGCAGATTCTTCTTCAATCAGACATTCCCTACAGAGTGCGCTGTCTGTTGCTCCGATGTTGTACAGATGTTTGTTCAGGGGACAGTGTCCTATTAGGGTCTCCACGTCCATGAATGAAGTTTCGGTTTACCAAAATACTTAGAAGCGACACAGCTCATACAATTGCTGACGATAGCATTGTATATGGACATATATCTATATGTATACACGAACAAACTAATTGCCATTCTTTGTATCTACACTAAGTGGTAACTGGTTTGCTCTACGCGACATGTGAGATGCGACCATTTAAACCACTCACCTCAAGAGAGCATTTCCTAATGACTATGCAAATTTTGCATACACTTACGCTAATGTGAATGACCTGACACAGCATATTTAACAAACTAGGTTTCATAGATCGAAATAATTTAATCAGTATTGAAATCAAATACTATAGCTGTGTAGGTTTTTAAAGCGATTCCAAATCGATTTCTCGCTTCATCCGAGAATATCGATTGACGCGTGGCGAAACAATTCGAGCTGATATTACTGGGTCTAGAATGTTTTTTTATGGCAGAACTGCTTTGGAAACAGAACAAATTAGAAAAGAATATGATTTTATATTTTAACAATTTCACAACAAAACTCAGCACCAGATTGAACAATGTCAATTATTTCACAAGTCAAATGAGCCAGTAAGATGGAAGACAGACTATAAACATTACAGGACCAGCGTGCGAAATACACATTCCGTCCTTTGCCTGTGGTAAGTGGTAATAGAATATAAATATTAAAATTAAGAAAGAAGCTTATTTATAATCTACTGCTTGTTTTAAGAAAATATAACATAAATTAATTATATTTTAATAACCTGTTTCCACCAACCAGATTCCTGCGCGTACACATGACAAAAGATGAACCCTCAACTTTTTGTCATGACGTCATCAACGTTATGTGAAAATAAAATCTTTAAAATATTTCCTGTTCATTATCCAATTATGTTACATCTATTTCAAACAAACAAAAATATGTTATACATAATGTCGGGTACAGACGAAGCGAGTAAAGGCACGCGTAGGGCAACGCGTGTACACGAACGAATCTGTGTGGACGATTTAGCAAAGGCGAATTAATACATACAAAGGCTTTTGCATGCTTTTGACCATGCTCCTTTGCGTGTTGGTACATCAATCTTGTTCTTCTTCTTTTCGTATGGTTAGTAGCCAACCTGTTGTCAAGAGTTGTTCAAGCCGCCCGTAGGCCTCTGACATGGCTTAACGACTGCTGTCAATTTGACAACAACCGGGACCGACATTTTACGTGGCTTCGAAGCACAGAGACGCTCATCAATAGCCCTATACGACACAACAGTGGAGACGGTAGTGTTAGTAGTAGTGCACGGTGTCCATCAGAAAACTTCCTCGTTCGCCAGCGTTCGGATGCGTTCGGCAAATATCGCTTGCTCTGTACCTAGTATTACCTAGCACTATAATGAGAAGTCTCGTCATTCCGGAAACAAACGCTTCAACGTGAGGCGAGTTTTTCAACAAACGACGTCACTAATACAAATGGCGGATGAAGGCTACACTTCTATAAAAAAACGACTGGTTATATAGACAACATTGTAATGTGAAGGTTAAGTTGTAGTAGAAGTTCTATTTAATGTGAATACGTGACTATTGCTCGCTTATTAAGAAGTCTTGATCAGCGACCTGTTCTTTAAAAGATAACGGGAAGAGAGACGTGTGCCCGTAAAACAAACACTCTATACTAATCGAATAGAAGTACTTAGTATACGTTTTAGAACATAATCCTTATATGTAAAAAATCTGCTTCGGTGCTTGTGTCCACAAAATTTAAAAAGTAAATTAAATGAGTTACATTTATTAGACTACGTTGGGTATATATAAGAGTGTTTTATGTTTTTTTTATAACAAAGTTTTTACTGGATAGGGTAATTAAAACATTAGACTAGGACACAGCGAAATGTGGCCGGGTTCAGCAAGATGCATAAATAATATATTTGACATTATTTCTAATTACGCCTCCAGGAAACATGTCTATTAAATATTCAAGACTACAGTCACAGAGATATTCATTTTATGGTAAAAATTAAAATCAATCTAATATAAAATATGTCGATTTACCTATGATTAAAATGTTGTTGGTCTTTAAAACAAAGTCCTCATTATTGTGTCTAAATATTGTCATATCTAAACAAAATAAAAAAAGACTTAGATACTAATCTCAAACTAGATTTTGAGTTAGATTGATATTAACTCAACCGTTAGTTCTGTTAGAGAACCTAAAAGATTGAACTGGATAAATGTCCCACTTTATTCAGTTTTATGAACATTATCGATTGATAAGGGTACCTATAAGTAAGTAAAATTGGTAATAATATATTTTTACCATCTATCTTTCGGTTTATCCGACTTAATCTTTAAATTGGCTTATGGGTATAAATGAAATTGCATAGTACTTAAAGTAAGGTGAGTAATTTTATACGAGGCATGATTTAGGTTACTAATTTTTTATTGGTACATTATCAAGCCCTTTTGCTAATGTTTCATGCAAATGCAGTTACAGGTGAAAGGTAGATATTAAACTGTTTTTAAACTTTTGCCTATACCATACCATAATGTAAGGTATTTTAAATCACAACCTAGTAATAAACTAACAAGAAAAAGACACAGAAGTACATGCAAGACAATATTAAATCCATCGTGAAAGTTACATATTGTAAGTAAACAAAATTTTAAGGATTCAAAAATTTACTATATAAATATTATTTTAATACTATTTGTATTGACACCTTTCCCAAGCAACGTTTCGTCTGCTTTTAGCAGCCACGGGCTTGGAGAACCTAAACTAACACAGTTCAAGAATAAGACGGACATCACCTTAATGGATATCATATTCATGGACAGCGGCTACCACTTTCTTTTAGGTGACCATCTGACTCGTCTGCAACTATAGATAAAAAAGCAGTACAAATACTATATTCTTATTAACCCATCGAGTCGCAGCGACACATCATCATTTCAGCCTATTGCAGTCCACTGCTGGACATAAGCCTCCCCCAGGGTGCGCCACAAGGCCTGATCTCCCGTTTTCGCCATCCAGTCACCTCCAGCGACACATAGCAATAGGATTTCAATGATTCTGCAATGTTGGCACTTTAGACATATAGGTATATCGCCAAAAAATACCCAACAACTTTCTGTATATTACATACAAAATACATCTCGATGGACCACTTAAGGTGCACTGACGGTGCATACATTATCGCGTTTATTGAGGACACCGGACACCATCTGCGATGTCCTGCGCTTTTGTAAAAGATAACCTTACGCTGCGATCCCAATGGCAACGGCAGGTAGGTTTAAAAAAAAAAGACAGCGGTATCTTTGCTTACACCTAGAGATACTGTGCGAACTATCTTAACTCCTTTAATATCTCATCAAAATTACGTTGTGTTGTGGTTTTCTGGTAAGAAGATTTTTCAGCAGCGCACAAAGGCATTGTGCCGTCAGCATAGAAACGTTTTATTGTTTCTATTCGCAGACGAGCTAGCAGTTCATCTAATGGTAAGTGGTAATCGCCATTTTAAGACTTGGGCCCAGTTCCTTCACTCAAGGATCGAGTTTAACCATTAAGTTTACATACAATTTTTCATTTAAAGTCACTGCCTACCAAAGCGGTTACATTTTTTTTTATATCGCATAGTTGTAGTTTTCGGTATTATTTTTCTTTTTCTATGTTATAATGAGGTGGTGGCACCATGACATTTCTTCATACGACAATTGTCCAGTTCAAGTTCAAAGTAAGAAGAATGCAAAAAAGATAATGATCCCAAGAAAAATTGCGGTAACGCCCTTGCTATAAAAACGTCACGCGTTTGACTTGATTAACGATCCTACAAAGTAATAACTCAGGCGGATATAACTGTGGGGTTAGGAAATCGGAGGAAAAACGGCTACTGAGGCATTTTATTAAGTTTTCCCAGTAGACCGCTGTTGAGTACTTAATTTTGCAAAAATATACAGAAGGTATAATTTCCTGAAACACTTTCCTTGGCTGGCTGGTTTTAATCTTCAATTATTTTTCGAGAATTTCGGAGTAATAGCCTAAACTTAGTTTAGGCGAGGTTTCATCCCGTGCCTGAAACTCATCCACACAAAGCAGTTGACCCTGCGCCTGATCTCTCGCCCGTGCTGCCAAATTGCCGTCCTGTCGGACTATGACAGTGAGGATATAGAGAGTGCACTTGTGTAGCGTATACACTACTGCAATTAGGTCTGCAGTACATTATATCTTTAAAACAAGAAACAGCATACTTTAAGGTCAACTTCTTTAAAAGATCTATTCTAAATCTATTTCTCGAACATGAGTCACGCGCCATGACCGAGTTTCCTCTCCTTGGTAGAGGTGCCGAAGCAAACACAAGCAATAAAGCATTTTTACGAGCCATTGTGAGTATTTTATGACTGGACCGGCCACGATTGACTTCTGACCATAAAATGTGTTTTCTATGTCGTTGTTCAACTTTATATCTTGGTTTTCATCAGTATGTACATGTATATCGATACGGTTATGGCTAGCCATGGTGGTCGGGTGATGGTGTAACCGCAAACTTCTATGGCATTGAAAAACGGTGTTCTTATCTGGCATTTGTTAGTATCTTATTTTTTTGTTACGTTCATACGTAGTCTTAAACTTCTATGCCCGAAGAGGTAGGCAGAGAAAGAATTACGTCCACGTTTTGTCAGTTATGGTATATCACACGTAATCGGGGCAGAGTCTATTGCCGTCTGTCAGGCATAGTGTCTGACTCCAAGCAGCTGCTGAAAATCTTATTAATATATTACTCGACCCGGGTATCGAATCCGAGCCCTCATGCGCTATTCACTACTGCTATGAATACTGCTAGTGATAAGGGATTTTGAAAAGGGCTTATAACTATTTATATGGACAGAGAAGTATGTGTTGGTGTAATATAGCCACAATTCGTAAACTATATTTTAGGATAAACCAAATAATACAAGTCTATTACCGTCTCTGCGTACAGTTCAAGACGCCGTGTTGGCAACGATAATTTTCTTTTAAAAACTCAGTATTACCGCCGCGGCGCCGTGGTCAGTCGAAACTCAGCGACCCCGGGCGATGTTGCGACGACACTTACATTGCTCTATCATCGTACTAGATGATGATGCAGTATAGATAATAATAATAATAATTGTTTATTAAGTTTAAGTTGGCACAAATATGAATACCTAACAATAGGCCTTAAAATACTTTAGACGCCTGTACTAGGTTATACCTGTATCACAGGCGATAATTATGTGCTATTATAGTGTAATATAAAGAGCATTCTTAACAATATTTAACAAATATAGATTGTTCTATAATAAGTTACTATTACAATGAAAATAATATTTTGTATTTAAATATTAGTTGACATATATAATGTTTATGAAATAAATATAGGATATGTCTAAGTAATCTAAGCTAACTAGTGTAAGTGATGAAAATATAAATAAACGGCGATCTGGGCACCCTCATAATCTACAGAGTTTATGTACCTATATTCAGCTTGTTTTCTGGCTGGACAATCAGTTTCACCCGTCTTGTGGTTCGAATGTCTAGCTTCGGCACAATGTCCACACGTAGGGGTAACCTCTCTGCAAGATTTCGCTGCGTGACCATTCTGATGGCATTTATAACATCTTTTAACTAGTGTAAAATCTCTCACGGGGCAGGACATCTAATGGATAAAGCCTGTCTAGCCTGTGTGACTAAGGCTTTTCTTATGTTAGCTGGAACATCAATAACGAAGTTGCAGGTTGGAGGATTTTTCTTGCCCCATTTGTGGCTTAATTTCATTGAAGTCAAAAATGATTCCAGATCCATCGATGGAAACTTATCGTCTATATTTTGCTCGAAGAAGCAGCTGAATACCTGCGGCATCTTTGGAAAAAGCCTATATGTAGCAGTAAATACCATACGGCTGCCATGATAATGAGTTATTATCCGGACATCAATTTGTGAAAGCCATGGAATGTAAGTAGGTATATAACCATAGAATAGTACCTACAGACTAAGAATCAACTAAACAAATTACTAAACAAACTGAGAAGACACAAGAAAAGTCAAAAATACCAAAAAGATATAAACAAGAGTATATTTTAATTGAAAACTATGTAGAAGTAGCTGAACATTGATACAGCATTTCGCCTTGGGTGCAAAGGCCTTTGCGCACAAGGCGAAATGCTGTTGTGGAACTCTATTCGTCTATTGCATTCCCGAACGCAGGCAGCAACAATAGACGACGACGCGCGACGTGTCGCGGCGATACTACTAGTTTCTCTGGTGTTGTTGCCTGCAATCAGCTATGACATTTCTACCTTAGCAGATCAGGCTAACATGCCGATGTTGTCGATCGCGCGCGAGTTATTTTCTATTGTATTCGGTCATAGACGAGTGCAACTGCTTCCCCTAAGCGGCGTGTATGCCTTTTTGCCACCATGGTATTATAAGAAATTAATAAAATGCTTGATTAAATATGTATATCCAAGTTATACATACATGATAATTATTATACATATTATACATTATTTAAAGTAAGACTTACTAAGTCTTTATCCTATTGTTTTAATTTACAATAATTTTATTTCTTTGCGAACGATTACACGGAAACGTTGCGAACGAGGCTTCATTTAGGCCCTATGAGCAATTACCGTAAAACGAATAAATACGCTTAGTGTCAACATTAACGATATGCACTGTCGATACCGAAATGCTTTACCAATGTTAACAAAATTTCCATTTTGCTATAACATTTTATTCGCGTTTCTTTAAAGACAATTTATGAGATTTTACGCTGGCAAACTTATTTCGTAACGTATAATATACTAATGTATGTTATAGGTTACGAAATAAGTGACTAATGTGTGATAGCCACTATACTTTATTGTAACACGTTATACTTCAAAATACTGAATACTAACATTCAAATAACAAACGGTGTTTTCCTTTAGGCACATAATTATGTAGGTAGGCACTGCAAAAGGTCCATTATTCTTTATACTAAAATTTCGATTTTCCTTAAATATACTTCCCTAGCTATATTATAAACCGTTACGGGGAAACTATATACCTACTCTTAACATACAAGTAAAGGCAATGATAACAATAAAATATAATTTTGAGCTGTATTTAAGCTAAATTCATAGAATAACGTCATTTTTTTACATAGTTATTATAAAATATACAAGGTTGTTCCGTCTGCCTGTCAATACGTTTGGACGGTTATAATTCGAGAATACATAATATTATTAAATATAGATCTATATTAACATATACAAATGTTATTAGACTAGGTTTTAACATAGACTTTGTTACGATAGATAATCTATAGAATTAGTAACAACGTTTTTAATGTAGTATGGCGATCGAAAAGGAGCGTCGCGTCATTCGAGAATACATAATATTATTACATATAGATCTATATTAACATATACAAATGTTATTAGACTAGGTTTTAACATAGACTTTGTTACGATAGATAATCTATAGAATTAGTAACAACGTTTTTAATGTAGTATGGCGATCGAAAAGGAGCGTCGCGTCATTCGAGAATACATAATATTATTATATATAGATCTATATTAACATATACAAATGTTATTAGACTAGGTTTTAACATAGACTTTGTTACGATAGATAATCTATAGAATTAGTAACAACGTTTTTAATGTAGTATGGCGATCGAAAAGGAGCGTCGCGTCATTCGAGAATACATAATATTATTATATATAGATCTATATTAACATATACAAATGTTATTAGACTAGGTTTTAACATAGACTTTGTTACAATAGATAATCTATAGAATTAGTAACAACGTTTTTAATGTAGTATGGCGATCGAAAAGGAGCGTCGCGTCGCTGGCGGCAAAAAATACGTTTATAACCCATTAACTACTACTACTTATTAACTTTAATCTGCAATGTTGATAAACTGAGTCGTTATTATTTACTTAAATTGATAAAAAAAACGAGACAAGGTACCGTCTTCTAAAAGTTTTTCAAAACTTGCGCAATTATTTCCAATTTTGCTCTAATCAAATTTTAAAGAAATATGGTCTTAAACACAATTTCAAAGAATCATGTGAAACTATTTTTAAATATATTTTGTAAGCAATCAAATACTCCTTTTTACTTAAAAATACCGAAGGGTCTTCAATTGAATGCTGCATCTCTTTTAGTCAGGCGCGGGGGGTGTTTAACGAAGTCATATAAAGCACTCAGTCCAAAATTCTTTGTACTCGACGCTAGTACCTGTCGGGGGCACATGCGCAAGCTACTCATGCAGGCTACATGCGTGATTTCTAGCGCGGACTACATCCACAAGTTTCTCGGGCGAACTACACCACATGGGCTAGGTACTTGTGAGACGTAAACAACCCGCATAACATGCGCAAGTTATGGCACATGGCCTTAACTTGCCCAGGTTACCTGCGATATTTAAAAAACAGCTATTAAAACCTTCTAACAACGTGTCTTGTATACGACGTATCTACACGGTTTGTGTATATAATTAAATTAGTTTCTGCCCGCGACTTTGACTGAATCCCAGACGAACACATATCTGTACGAAATGTATCCTGTGCTTATCCAGCATAAGTTCTATCTGTATACCTACTATTTTTTATACAAATCCATTCAATAGCTTATATTTAATCTTGTTACTTTTGCCCGTAGCTTTGCCAGCCTGAAACTTACGGTAACACATATTGCGTTAAAAAGCATCTTATGTTTTAATTCAGTATACCTACGCTCTTTCTCTATACTAAGCCTTATCCGAAGAGTACGTATCAGACATCACATCCTTAGTAACACACATCCTAATATCCTTAGAACCTTTCATATTAAAATACTAGATCCTGCCCGCGTGAATCCCACGAGAGCGTATATCGGAATAATGTATGTTATTTTCTAGGATACAATCTTTGATCTTGCCAAATCTCATTAACATTCATTTGGCTAATTATAGATATTACTTAGAATTTTAAACGTCTATGTATTGTTTTTAAATAATAGTATTAATATTCTCTTCTGTTCACGCGAATATTATTCATTGAAATTAAACTACTATATACGGATTTTATCGCGTTGTTTATTTGACACTTTATTACATAATTTTGAAAACTGTTACATTATTACTACTATTAAACTTTACTAATTTTTAAGCTAATTAAATTATTATTTAAACTATTAAAACTATTTAGATTTGATTTAATTTTACACTTGCCCGACGTTTCGGTTGCTTTTCAGCAGCCATGGTCACAGGGAGACTAGAGAATGTGAATTTGTTTGTTTATCTGTTTGTTACGCTTTCTCGTCTGAACTTCAATTTACACGTTTTCAAGGATACACAGAGAACATAGGATCCATTTTATCCAGAATTAAAGTATTGTTCCCAAGGGTCTATCCCTTTAATTTACTGACAAAATTTAGATTAACGCGGACAAATCAAGAATAAATAAATTTAATTACTTTCGCACATATGTATAATACTAGATTCTGCCTTCCTTTTCTCCCGCACGAATAAAACAGGAACACATATCGGGATAAAAGGTATGTTCTTCTCCAGAATATATCGGACCCCCTTCCTCAATTTTCTCAACATCGATCCAAATGTTTAATCGTAACTGACAGACAGAGCTTCTATACTATAGTATACCTATATAGACTAGGTAGCATGTCGAGCATGCATATAACCTATATAGATTATGTATTAGATAATATATATACAAGCTGCAGAACTAAAGGGTTGCACCTGCTCGGTGTTAAAACATAGGTAAGTAGGTATATTATAGAGCACATAACACTGTAAATTGCGCGTGCAATGTACTGTGAACCGCAATAAACAAGGATAAATAAGTAATTTCAATGCTGACGCTTCTTTTATTTATAACTTTTCATGTTACAAGTAATTACCTATGGCTTATTTTGTACTCCGTCCTGCATTAATATTTTATGTAAACAATCGTTACATGCCTAATTAAATATAAAATCATTTAGAAAATTCAAACTCTCTTTGAAAAGTAGTTAATGAATACAATAAGTCGTATGAAAGTCCTTCTTTTGATAAATATCCATACATTTATTTTACAGAAAATATTTTATGATAAAAGTGACTAAAAGTTGTTTACTTTTTCTCAAATTCTATTGGGATAGACGATACGTAAGTTTAGAACTTCGGGAAGGTGGAAATAAAAATACTTTATAAAAGTTGTAAACAAAATTATGCTCGATAAAAATCATTCAAAGTGAGTTCAATCCTCGCATAGGCCTAAAATGTGTGTGTTCCACAAATAGATAATTGTTCCGAATCTCGATGTTTTACGTGTCTGTTGTTAGAATGTTTGTAAAGTCTCCCGCGACATAGGGGTATTTCTAGTGCGGCAGTTGTCTTTTTAATAAGCAATCCTTTGAAATTAAACTACCTAAATTTAAGACTGCGCCGAGCGAAATGTGCCAAAACAGGCGGTCACAGTTAAGTGAATAAAATCAACACTTTTTGTTTAATACAAATATAAAATATAGATTTAGCATAACAATGAATGTATTTACAATTACTCCGTGTAAAAATCTTAAAATAATTAATATTTTCGTCTACAGAATTACGTAAATTTGCAAACTCGTGTTACGTGATTTTTAGATTATAACAGTAGAAATCTATCCTATTTTACAGCTTAAACGAAACATAAATAGTTATATTACAATTTGTCCGTCCCAAATATTTAAGTTATTGGTTGACAATAAAGATACATATTTATCAAAAAAGCATTTCAAATCCTCCATGCAATATTACTATGGCGGCCGCGCGCCGATTTGAATATGCGCCGCACGAGCTCTGTCATTATCTGACTTACGCTCGGCGCAGTATTAAGGGTTGAAGTATGAAATTGCCGATTTGTACTGGAAAATTGAAACACGTTTTTTTCTAAGATGTACCTACCATATTTATTTAATCGAAATATTTATCCTCATTATCTATATATTGCTGCCATCTAAACGGAAATTCATTTATGCATTTACGATAGAACTCCGGGGAACTAGATTCGACAAACTGTGTGAAAGCGTTTTTTACTACCTCCTGGGAAGAATTTTTTTTATTATGTAGTACATTGTCCAAATCACGAAAAAATTGTAGTCCATTGGAGCAAGGTCTGGCGAGTACGGAAGATGACGTATGGTTTCTAACTGCAGCTCTTGTAGAGTTTCAATGGTTTCTCGTGCAGTGTGAGGTCTTGCGTTATCGTGGAGCAATATTGGTCAAGATCGATTGAGAAATAATTACAAAGAATGAAAAAAAATAGCAATAAAAGATAGCTTAGTGGGGTAACCAACAGACTGCAATGCAGAGGGTCTCGGGTTCGAATCCACGTCGCGCTCCTTTGACTTTCGGAAGTTATATGACTTTTCGACTTTTCGAAATTATGTGCGTATTGATTGACAATTATCGCCTGCTCCGTGCCTCGGAGAGCACGTTATGCCGTCGGTCCCGGCTACCCTGAACATCTATGGCAGTCGTTATTGGGAAAGTCAGTACCCTCTTATATCCTGACACTGGTCAAGCCTTAGGGTACCGTTAGCCTTCGGGTTGCGGAGGTCAGGTGGCAGCCGGTCCGTGTAAAAACTGATATCCAGTCAAATCCGGTTAGACTAGAAAAGCCGATCCCCAGTGACTTGGGAATAATAAAGGCTAGGGAGGAGACGGTAAGTTCTCAATAGTCATCACGCGATATAAACCGTGGGCACAAACTAATACTACTACCTAATAAAAAATTAATTAATTATTTTGCATTATAATAGTTTTAATTGTGTGTGCATTCCATGCTTCATTAAAATAAAATATTTCTTTCTTTCTTCTTTCTAATATGATAATTGTGAACATTTGTGAAAATTGGTTGGTCGTTACTGAATGACGCGTTAAGCGTAAACCTTTAAACGGATCACGATGTAACTTGGCACACAGACAAACCATGTTCTGGTTTATTAAGAATTAAGAAACCTTTATATCCCGGGGTATGTTCTCTGTAGACTACACGCGGGTTAAGCCGCAAGTAAAAGTATTTACAGAATAAAATTAATATTGTGGTTATCGAAATACTGTCGACGCCTATAGGACAATGTGTCAGTTAAGCAAATAACAACTCTCATTAAAACTGATTTCACTTATAGCTCAGTGGTGAAGTGGTCGCCTCACCACAATTATAAGTGTTGTTCGATGCTTACACGGGACAACATTTTGCGTATTCACAAATAGTTATAGGTTCCTACTCTGGGAATTAATTGTGTCCGTTGTTTTGATATATGCAACACAGAGCATACCCAAGTAGAGAAGTTATATTTTAAAAAAGGTTGTATGATTACCAAAAGACACTAATCATAAATAGCACAACGATAAATACAAGTCGGTTACAGAAAACTGTCAATTACGTATACCTATGAATAAAACTGCGTTACAATCGGGTTATTCGCTTACATCTAGAATTTCTCTCATACTAGAGCAACCTTGCTTTCGGAGTACTTAACGCTTCAGAACATCGCAACCAACAATATGGTGATATGCACAATGTATTCAAATCATATTAAACTGTATCGACAACACTATGCATATTTCAGGTGCCTTCGCTTTATCTGTGACTATGTAGAGTAGGCACAATAATTGTATTCGAATCCAGTAATATAAATTATATTACCCCGGTAAGTATGGCTTCCAGGATCCTGAGAAAGCATATTAATGTCAATAAGCATCAGGATTCCTTATCCTTTGCGCAGATGGCGACTCCATTTTGGAATGGCGGCAATTCGCCCGTGGTAATATTACAAGCGTGTTAGGCCGTGGATGCTTGAACTTACGGTCTGTCTGATAACCATAGTACTTAATTAACCACGGCCGCTTTTGTCAACCTCTTGCCAGCCACCATGTCGAACAACATCGCGCCAACTAGTCTAAGAGAGTATTTGTTCTGCATACTTGTCTAACCGCAGTCTCTACTTAAAAACACGCTGTACAATGGAATATATAGCTATCGGTATCGGTAAATGTCCACGGCACGGTCGGGCCCAGACATTTTAGCTTTTTAAATTATTAGGACTTAGGTCTTACAAAACGTTGGTGTAACAAAATCATCATCGAGACGGTAGTTCTTTCTGATCCTAGTACCTATGTCAATGAACGTTTGAATGGCTTCAATGAAGTTGTTAAAAGCGAGCTACTTATAAAAAGAGTTATAAATCGTGGTAATTAACTAATTATTTATAAAGCAAGATGTGACAGTCTAATGTTACGAAAACAAGCTATTTAAGTTCACTTTAATATAAAACTGAACCTAAATAGTTTTCAATTTCACAATATACTTATGCATAAAACAATGCGTGACGTACTTATTCCTTGAAATTTGTTTTCAATCGCCAGAATTGACGAAGGAAACTGTAGCCATTGTGTTGGACATTCATTCACTTGTACTGACGCAGCCGTCTACTTATATACACATTTATGCTTCCTTGAAACCCACTGAGTGACTAAAATAATCTTGAAGATTTTATACAACCAAGATGTCATACAAATATACGACTTTCCGAATAGTAGAAATGCAGAAACCTTAACTTATAATTGCTTGTAACACTATTCCATAGGTAATATAATTACAAAAAAATCTTAAAATCTCTTATTCTTCATGTGATTACGGATTTCAGTCTTATTTATAAGCTACAGTATACGACTGTATTATCTATAATAATATTCGAAGAGTTATGTTATTCGGTTACTACAGTCAAAAAAGCTAAAACTACACGAAAACCAAAGACATCAAGCGTTAATCATAACAAATACAGACAAAAAATTATCAATTGATCATGTGTAATATTTAGTTTTGCCTGTTTTTAACATTAAATCGTCGTAATTACTGTCAATCAAGAAATATATTCATAGGAATAGAGTCGTTCCGTTCGATCTATGTCGAAGATATTACGTATAAGTTAGCGCGATTGTGATAAAATTCCAACATAACCGTTAATTATTTCATATTTATGGCTAAGAAAAAAATTGACATTATAAATAGCCTATCAAATATTCTTTTAGTGTATATGTATTTATTAAAATAGGTCTAAATACACGTTAAAGTTATTGACATGCCGAATTGACATGACATAAAACATGCCGAAATGTGATAATACAAATAAATTAAAAGCCTTTGGTTTACAGAAGTAAAAGTATTAGTTATTATACATGTTGGAGGTTATACAATAATATTAAAGATATGATTTTTTTAAATTTTCAGCCACAATTGACGTTTGAAAAGCGAAGAAGCCCGTTTTGTCTTTTTCTAGACGTAGCCGACCTCAACGTTTATTTACAATATTTTACAGTTGTCGTTTACTTTACCTTTATTGGAACATTAATGAGATACAGATTACACTATTATATAAATAATTGTCATAAATTATCTTTAAATTCGCCAGAAAATCGTAAATTTCGTCATTCTTTAACTCACATAGTAAGAACTCTACCGACGCAATCTGTACTTTGAAAGGTTTTTGAGATAAAATACACTTAGATATGGCTAATATAACTTTACAAAAACATTAACCACTTATTGGATAATTGATTTACAGTGTTTAAAAGTTGCATAGAATTCGTTATCGTAAATATTTTAGCATTAGGTACCTATTGTAACAGTCGTGCGCAGTCAAAGTTTTCGAGAAGTTTCCATGAATACTGTCCTTATTTCTTCTTTCATTGATATTATTGCGTACTTATGCATATCACAGTTACTGTTCATATTATGAGTATAATATAGTAGGTATTCTCGTTATGATTGTATATTTGTCGTACCATTTATTTATTGTTAAAAAATCTTAAAGTGAGTTTCTTGCGTCCGAATCGTCGTGAGTAACGAATTTAAATATCTACTTATTTAAAATTTAAATTAGATTTATTTTATAAATTTATTAGTTAACATAACGTTTCAAAAAATTTCGTTGTCGTTCTTTTAGTTCTGAACAAAGCGTTTGATATAACGTAGCGTTTTTCTTTATTATTTGCTGATTGTAGTAAGATTAGGATTTGATGAATACTTGTATTATGAATTATGATGTTTTATTTGTGATACATCGTATTAAAAGTGTAAACTTGTAAAACTAGTGAGTTTCTGCTAGTTTAGCCACTTTACCTTATCATGGTACCTACATTGCAGTGAGCTCATTGGTAATACCGAAATCCTTATCAACAAACGCTACTGGCATTGTTCATGTATACAACGTACATTGTTATAATTGTTACCCAGGACAATATAACAAGACAGTATTCAGCATAACATACAATTTTCCCCAACATACAAGTACAATACGACATTGCTTCTTGTTCTACCATCGCGGCATCATTCACTGTTTGTAAACTATTCGGCGCAAACAAGGCCAAAAAACGGTAAAATAAAAAATCTGCCAACTGACATCGATTCTATCGCGTCGAGTAAAAAAACGAACACAATGCGTCGACAACGCCACGCGTCCCGCTACCCTCGGATACAGCCGCGCTACCGCTCACTTTTACAAAGTCCTTCTAACAAAAACAGTGCGAATATCAACTTTATGTATATAGAATTAAAGTCTACATTATCGATATAGCATCTCTTGTTCAAATATAGAACCTTGTCATACTAACGTCATTTAAATTGAAGCAAGATTGGAATCCGCCGGCAAGCGTGCGACGTTGCCGCTCTTGACAAGCTACAACGTTGCTCCTCTATGTATATGTGTGTTCTGGCAACAACTGGCGCCGAATATTTATTGTATACTAACAGAATACTGACAACCGCTTAGGGTGACAGGGTTCTATGTAACACACGCTCTTTAATCTCTACTCTATTATATATGCATTAGAGTTGATTTTAGAAATGTGTTTTTATTAAGAACGTTGTTTAACTAAGCAGTTTTTCTATGTGACCGTCCAGGTGGCTATGTATAGGTTTGGTTCGATACGCGGTATCGCGGCGGACTTAAGTTGGATCGTTTCGCAACTAATAATTAATTTTGCAGTGAAGGTTTTATGAAGGCGAATATAGTGATATGGCTGTTAATTATATCTGATTATGTTCTCACGATATCGCGTGGGATTGTGAATAGTGTGATGAGGTGACATTTTCTTTTATCATATTAACTGTTCTTCACGTTCAGAAACTAGTGTAAAATTTACAAATAAAACATTGCTCGTCATAGTCAAACAGTGTCAAAATGTTTAACATCCTACCTATTACTGTCTACATTACTATAGATTAGATTTTTCTAGAAATAGACGCATTAACATTACAAAGTTTGAATCAAATCCAAGCGGGCAAATGGCTCCTCACATTACAATACGCACGATGTTTTCAATTTACTTACCTACTTAAAAACCTTACTAAACGCATTAATTAATATGATCAAACGCAAGTAGGTAATAATAGTTCGCAAATAATCTAATTGACACGTGTTGCTTGAATATTATAATTATTAATTTTATAAACCAAAAGCGATAGAGTCGTTGCTATCGACGGATAGTTCAATTCACATTAAATGTACTAATTTCGTTAATAATTTTATTAATTTTCTGCAATATTATATCGCTATTTATCTAAGCAACTTATGTTATACAAATATATGAATTAATATTAAGCAAACATGAAAAAATAAAAACTTTAACTAGAGGTTGATTTGAAAATCAACCGACGATAGACGGAACAACTCTTTATTTTACATGATAAATAAGTTTAAATTGAAATGTATAGTAAAAATGTTACACTATATTAAACATATCTACTATTATTCTTATAAAAGAACCAATAAAAAGAACATTGTCATAGGTATTTAGACAAAATAGAATTGGATTAATCACAATGTAGAGTTGAAATCGTGGGCTTCACAAAACGTCTGCCTCTGATAACTTGATATAGAATCTTTCACATAATCACTTCAAAGACGCTGAAGAACTATATGTTATATATTCATAAACATGTTAACACAAAAGTATACAAAAGGCCAGCTAAAAGAAAATTCCGAGAAATATTCTATCAAGAACAAGAAATTGAAATCATACGCTGTATTTACAATACGCAAATACGGCGTATTATTTCAATATCTCTTTCTTAATCGCAATTCAAACGTTCTCTAAACCAATAGGACGATCTTGTCAAAATACTATTGATAATATTTCTTAAATATGAAGCTTGTACGATTGACAATAGATCGTCAATAAGCCAATTCTGGAACCATGGACGGTAAATAAGTTACACAGAGAACGGCTTTAATAGATCTATGTCGAATTAAAATTGCGTGTTCATTTTAGATATAACGATTTCAGAGAAGGTCCGCCATGTTATTTGCATATCGGTCTATTAGATCAAATGTCTACTTTGTGAGTACAAGCCCGCAAAGAGTTTAGAAAGATGTCAGTATAATTCACAAGACAAATAGATAGCTATATTGTTATCAAAGCCAACACCACCCAAACTATCACCAAATCAAAGTCGTATCGTACCTAATTATATAGGCGATTCTGGTATTCTTATACCAATATGTAATGATTGTAGATTTTGTATAGGTCTCTAGACTAGAGCTCTTTATCTATTGCTGAAACTGTTCTCAATATCTATAACTAATTAAAGATAACCTGGTAGGTATTAAGATAAGCATATTAGCTATAACTACAAAGGTCTAAGAATAAATTACAACATTTTATACCAGAATTATTTAATTTTTCCGCCTCGTGGGCGCTGGGCCTTGATCGAACAGTATAAAGAATAGCTGGGCTTTGTCTCATGAAATCATTTTAAGAAAGTATTCTTTGTCGGATAACAAGTATTTATTCTCAAGAACTTACCTAAAACTACTTATTCTTTAAAAAACGAATTGGAACTAGAATTCTAATAATAATAGGTATCGAGCTCGTTTGTTTGACGTTCTCGGCTCTATAAAGAAGTCGTAATTTTATGATAAAACCAACGTCAAAATATTAGTATTCAAAAGACACTTATTAAGTAATACACTATAACACATTTTATTTAATTTTTCATCGGTAGGTATATGAATATCTTAAAGCAATCAGGTATCTTTATTCAAATTCGGTTTATCCTTACTCGCTGTATAATTTTAGCATGCATAAGTTAGTTATTTTACAGACGAATCATACGACACAATATCTACAATCAGATCATTAAAAAATAAGCTTCACATAGATTTAACACAAGACACAACATATTATTTAAAAAAAATCAACTTTAAAATCACGATGTCTTTGCTTTAAACTCTACATTTTATAACGAAATTCCTTCATAAATATTATTAATACTACTATAATAGTAGGAAATCACGATCATGGCATCCCGATTTATATAAATTATACATTCACCAACCAAAAAACACTGGCTGCAATGTACACGTTCAAAATTCGAACGGCGTTCGAAGCGGCAACGCGAGTGGCGTGTCCAAGTTAGTGCCGCCTCCAGTAGAAAGCGGCGCGTTTCTAATCTGGACTGCGCCAGTCATTGACTCCTGCACGCGACACTCCGCAGACAAAATACGATATATGCGCTTAGTTTTGTTGCGTTTTATATGATTTTTAGGTTTTTAAATGACTTGAAAGTGTATTAAACGCGTACGTAGCTAATTTCCATGTTGCAGAAGTGTTCTTGTAGGTAGTATGTAGATGGTTTCTCATTTTCTCTGTAGATTTATAATGTACAAAATAACAATGGTTTTACATAGAGCCTACTTACCAATTACTACCTCAATATTTTACGTGTGTTGTAATTTTCATAATGCTGAAATGTTCTTGTACGCAATAGATAGACGATTTCTCATTTTCTCTGTAGTTCTGTAATGTAGAAAATAACAATGATATTTATGTGGTAGGTATTGATAGATACCTACATAGCTAATTATTACCCTTATAATATCTAAACGTGTCATTACTCGTTACAGAGTTACCTTTTTAGAAAATGTTGGAGCGCCGTACTGCCGCGAAATAATTAAGAGAAATAGTTTCATTCCAAATTCAAAAGCTAAGAATAATGCTTTCTTATTTTGAAGAATGACGTTTCTTGTAGATGTGTACATAGGTTTATAAAAGGTTTTATTAAAATTCACACTTAAAGCGTAAATTTAAACTGAAGTTGTGGGCTTGAGCATCGCGCGGCGTTCATAGTTCTTGGTTACTTACTATAAAGATCAGAAATGTTTCATTTTAAATAAAATTAATTTATTGAAATATATATTAATAAATAATGCGTTATAGTTGGTTAAACGGATTTATGTATAATGATACCTACCTGAGCCGTGTATGTCCCACTATAGGGCAACGGCCTCCCCACTCTCCTTTTATCTCTATAAATATAGAGCCACTAAGTCTTTAAAGGGGTCGAGCCTACCTTGCCATCTCTGCCTAGGTCTACCGCGGTGTCGGTCGTCATTTAGAGTGATCCATTGGGTCATCAATTTTGTCCTTATATCGTTGAATATACCTAATGTTATTCTTGAATTCTCTTTTTAGAAGACTTTTCCCGAACTTAGAATCAATCCTATGATGGGGGGACTTTAACAAACATTCAAACAAGGGACACAAAGAGCACCCTGGGTATGAGTGTACTTTGTGTCAACAACTATTTGCGGCACACAATTTTTTCACAACACTCAATGGCGAGGTTACTTATTTAACCACTGTACCATACCCTGCAGTTAATTTATAGTTTAGCTCGTTGTGAAGCTATAACAGTTTATTAAAGAAGGAACTATGGTAAAACATTATAGCGCGGCGGCCATACTGAGAATTTACAATATCCGCGCTTTGATATTTAAATGGTGGCCATTTTATTACGGCAGCTAACATGGGCAGCTCTTTGTGGTCTATGGAATAGCTAATTTGCCGACAAGTCGTTTAATTAGAATCGATATGAATTCTCCGTTATTCGTAATTTTATTATCTTAGATAGATAATTAACTTTTGTGAAATGATTAGGTGCCTTCCTATATGCATAATATACATGTATAGTACCGCCTATATCCTTGTAAGGGTTAGTAAAAAGTGCGGACAATAGAGATGTATTGCACGCACTTTTTACTAATCTTTTCGCCAGAATGGTTTTAGGTGTACCTTGACATAAAAACTCAAAAACACTTCGCCATACATTAAACCCGAGAGAATAAAGCAGTCTCATTCACTACTGTGGCACCACCGCGGCTGTTAAATCATGCTATACCTACTGTCTCTTGATGCCTACGTGAATATTCCTAAAGTGAAGACTACAGCAAACACGGGTCATATCCATATTTCGCTAGTGACCTTGTGTGTTAACCACACAAATTAGTAATAAGTAATTAATGATATGTGGATGTTTTTTGTGTACGTTGCTTGAATGTTTGTAAAGTTCCTCGCGATACTGAAATTATTTCTTGTGCGGGAGTTTTTAAATAAGAATATTATATATATACCTCGGTAGAGCAGCGATAGTATATGCTACTGCTGTGCATGAGGTCTCAGATTCGATTCACGTGTCGGTTAAAGTATTATTACGAATTTCTGTGTGTGTCAGAATCGTAGCAAATGGAAATCCGTAGTCTCTGCCTACCCCTCTGGGAAACAGACGTAAATCTATGTACCTATGTATGTAAATATTTTTCAGTGACACCACGGATTCAGGAACTGTGGGCTATAGGTAAACGCTCTCTATAACGTGGAATATAAAACAGACTGACGTCTGTCCACTGCCTACCCCTTCGGGGATACATTGGTAAAACTATATACCTATACTAATATTATAAAGAGGAAAGATTTTATTTTCTATTTGTTGGTTTGAAGGATTTAACTCTAAAACTACTCAACCGATTTAAAAAGTTATTTCGCCATTAGAAAGCTGTATTATTACAGACTAGATGCGCCCGCGGTTCCACCCGCGTTTATAGTTACTGCGCTGCCTCCGTGGTTCGTAGCGTGATGTTATATAGCATAGGCTATATAACATCACGCTACGAACGCTAAAGTTATCGATCCTTCCTCGATAAATAGGCTATCCAACCCTAAAATAACTTTTCTATTCGAACCAGTAGTTCCAGAGATTAGAGCGTTTAACCAAACAAACAAACTCTTCAGCTTTATAATATTAGTAAAGATAGGCTATATTTTATTTTCAAAAAAGTACTTTTACTAACATAATCTATCCTACTTTTTTGCGAATGAAACCACGAGGAAAAGCTAGTGTAGGTATATATAAAATACATTTCTTAAATTACTCATTGTTTATACAAAGTATTGTGAGCGATACAAATATTACTAGGAAAGAAAACCACAGACAGGGTTGACGCGAATGACGACTCATTGGAAAGACAATGCGTCAGCTACCGAATACGCCGATAAGTTCAACAATCAGATGGTTCAGTGATTCAAAGGGTAACAGAGGTTAAAGGTTCGATGGCCAACAATTGCTCTGCGTTCCATTATACCATCACACCTATAGGTAAATGGATTGAGGAAGATAGTTAGTATACCGATTAGCCGTTCAAGGCTGAGAAGAATTTAAATTAAATAGAATCGCCATTCATGAGATGGAATCTGAAACTATGACTGATAGTCTTCTCTCTTAGCCTTTATTATTCCCAAGTCACTTGAGGTCGGCTTTTCTGGTCTAACCGGATTTGACTGGATATCAGTTTTTACACGGAGCGGCTGCCACCTGACCTCCGCAACCCGAAGGCTAACGATACCCTAAGGCTAGACCAGTGTCAGAATATTAGAGGGTACTGACTTGCCCAATAACGACTGCCATAGATGTTTATGGCAGCCGGGACCAACGGCTTAACGTGCTCTCCGAGGCACGGAGCAGGCGATAATTGTCAATTAATACGCACATAATTTCAAAAAGTCATATAACTTCCGAAAGTCAGAGGTGCGCGACGTGGGTTCGAACCCGAGACCCTCTGCATTGCTGTCTGTTGGTCTCCCCACTGAGCTATCGCTGCTACTATTAGTTATTAAGCTTAATAACTAGAATTAATTATTATTATAATTAATTCTAGTTATTAAGCAACATTTAAATGATTACACAGATCGCGCAGTGGTTTACGTGTTCGCCCCGCCACTGCCACTTCGTCGAGTGTTGTGGGTTCGACACGGGACAAAAATTTGTGTGATCCACCAATGGCTCTTCCGTATCCGGGTGTTCTTTGCGTCCGACGTTTGCATGTTCGTTAAGTCTTCCATGACAAAGGAATTATATTAACTACGGTAGTTGTTTAAAAATAAAATCATTGTTGTACCTACAGGAATGAAAGTAGTTATATTACTGTGTTTGTGGATGACGTTTGAACCATGGAATGGGATATAGACTATTTAAGAAGTGAGCCCAGGATCATGGGCTTTTACTATTTATTAAGTATATCTACATATACATATATACAGAACTAGTTTGTAAACAATGTTAATCTTTAGAACAACGGGCCGTCCAGAAACTTTCAGGCACGACAAAAGAAACGATTTAATTAAATATCAGACAGTTGAAATTTAGTGACATTTTACATGACATTTCTTGCCTTCTCACAACATATCGAATAAACACTGAAGTTTAAAGTATAAGATAAGTAACTTAAAGGCACTCCTTATCAATCTTAATTGTGTAATAACTAGCGCCTATTTTACCATTTGTATCTCCAAAGAACTGCAATTGAACTTAACACAGTACCTACGTATTTACCTAAACTTACTTACCTAAACGCAATACATTAAAAAAAAACATGCGGGGCAGGGTCTTTGGGGACTGCCGATAGAAGTGAAAACTAAGTAACTTGTGAATTGTATCGTCGAGCTATTAGATTATTATTTTTGAATTTTGAATGCGTTCGGTGACGATGACACGAGTTCCATGATTTTTTTCCACCCAAAAAGTGCTCACGCGCCTAAAGAAGATTTCACTTCAAAAATATAGAATGATTAGCAGGGACTGCACTAGGACATTTACATATACACAAAATAAAATAAACGCGAGTAAATAACAACACGGGTCAACACCTAACATACTTAGGTAGTAGTAGTGTTACTGTCTTGGTGGTTTCGTCGTGGACTGTCCAGCCCGACAGACTAAGACTTTCCTCTCACATAATATCTATATCTATAAGCAAAAACGTTATACCGCTTTTTACGAAAATTGCGCGGACGGAGGAGTATAAAATTTTACACAGTTAAAGTTCATATTGAAAAGGAGTGGCGAATCCTAATATTTTTATAAAATATGCATTAGAAATACATTAAATTAATGAAAAAACACTACACGCACACAACCATGTATTTGACACACGTAGTCGAATTGCGTTCGTAGTATTTCGGTATTGTTCGTCTGACGTCGTACAATTCTTCGTAACTATGGTTACAAATACCTTATTTATATGTAATAAAGAAAAAAGAAAACAAAGTAGCAAGCTCAGAAATATCGTCAATGAAAGAGTATTGTTAAGTAAAGAATCATTTGTTTGAAAAAGATAGGTAAATTAAGCTGTATAGCCCTGGTGAATCTTTACCCTTATAGGTAAAGTTATACACAATAAAACCTTAATAACGATCAAACTTAAAATTTATATCAGTTGTGGTCGAATTTTGACCACTAGGCGACCGCTAGTCTGAATAACAATATTCGAAATTTTGCGTTTCGATCATTGGCTGAGTATGCCAGAGGCCTAATTACTCTTTCAATATTTTACCTCTTTGATTCTTTCGTCATAGTAAGCAGCGGTAGTGCCTTTTTGTAATTCCTTCCGTACTGCTAAAGGAACACAGTCAAATAGCCCATGAGAGCTAGCGTCTGTAAAGAGCTGACGGACATAGAGCTGTGTCATCTATCATCTATCGTCTATCATCTGAAACTTGGGAAGTAGAGAGCGTCTTCGAGGATTACCAGGCCCTCCGAAATGATGAAGCTGTCGCGGACAAGGAGTCTTTCGAGCATGAGAAGCTTGCCGTTCTTGTATATAATTTCAGTAACTAGAGGTACTTTAAGAGATAAATTGTACTACTTTATCTTGTTACTTCTTCATGATTAGACTCTTATTAGTAAGTAATATTTAACGTATAAATGCTTACCGTCAGATGGTCCGCTGACTCGTTAGCTACCACAACAAATTATAAAACAGTGGGTAGATTATACCTATTTCAAATTCCAGACATACATATATTCAGTTTTGTTATGCTAAAATTAAGATACTTATATAGAACATAATCACCATAATTTCATTGTTTTACATAACTACTCTGATAATTGTATCGCTCGCAGTCATAACTCTGTCTACCATTAATATACCTAATTATAATGTAGAGCTTAAACGCTACCAGATAAAGGCGTTCCGTCACCACTTTTCGTGTTCATTGCCTATTAATTAGGGAACTGCCTATTAGTTATACTTACGTGATACACGATGAATGACGAATACTCACGGGATGGAATAATGGTTATCCTGGTAACCTGTATGATGCGATACAGGTGATTCGGGAACAAACACGGCTTCTCGACACTGCCATGCTGCTTTCTTTGTCCCATCCGCGTTAACAAAGTACCTAAAAATGCTTACGTATTCAGATACAGAGAAATTACTAGTATTAGTAAAATAATTTCTTATTGTTTAAGCAATTTTCCATTTATAATTGTTATTGTTTAAAACTATTTTAATTGTATAACTATATATGTTTGCAGTACATGTATAAATGCTTTTTGTAGACCCTTACTTTATCAATAGTAGAATAAAATTAGAAACAGCCTGAAACACATGTCTCTGACCTAGTTCAAGCAATACAATGTAAAAACAGACTTCATAAACAAGTCTTTTTGTGTTCAATATTTAAATTGTAAATGTTTTCCTTTAGATTAAATAGAGTTTTAATGTGAATTTAATACAATCAGTTGCCTGTTAGTAGACTGTTGTTGTCCTGCATGATGCTCCTCTACTATCCCAAGAAGACATAGTCTCACACCCTTATCCTGGAAGGAGTTGGCAGCCACGTATTACTCCCACATTTCGGCAGCTATGGTTGTAGGTTCTACTTAATAACGGGCAAGCTTATTGTCACCTACGGGGCGAAGTGCCAGACACCGAGCTGCTACTGAGTATTTCATGACGAAAACCGAATAAAAAGAAAGAAAAAAGAAAATTTATTTGTTCTACACTCATAAGGTAACAGAAAACACTACCAATAAGCATAAAAATAACAAATAAGGTTCTGCGTCAGCAATGTTGCAGTGTAACCACAACGCTGGTATTCTCGCAGTCTTCATGATTTCTGTGCATATAGGCAGTAACATACATACACAATTAAAATTAAATACTATCCCAAATATCCTAAATAAATACCAATGTTACTGTAATTTTAGCGGTCATCTTGATAATACTGATATGAGGCAGATGTATAATATAGCACATGGTACACGGCACAGGTATTTACAACGTTCTAAAAGTTCCGCGGCTAGATCGTGAAGAAACAACAACATGTTCCTTTCCAACTCTAGTGAGTAGGATTTTCTGAGCTGAAGAATAGTCGGTACTCGTAATGAGAACCATTGGTTCTTAATGCCGAAGGAAAAATAGAAGCGTATACCTACACAGCGCCATTTTCAAAATAAGTGCTAAGTAATAATTTCATTTACACACGCTAATCCTGACTAATATTATAAATGCGAATGTGAGTTTGTTTGTTTCTTTCTTTGTTACGCTCTCACGCCTTAACTATGCAACTGATCATCATGAAATATATTCGCATATCCGTTTTCTGGGTTATAGAAGAACATAGGAGACCTTTCAACTAGAAACAAGAGTAGGTACTGTTGCCGAGGGACAGAAATTTATTAACAAATAACGCGAGCGAAGCCGCGGCCTAAATCTAGTTATTAATATTCTCGATTACTACTTCAGCTTAGTTAACTGTTAATATAACGAACTGATTCACGTCTGTAGTTTAATGATCAAGAATGTTTGGATCGAAGGAACGATCTCTTAACTACAAGACCACTGTCCCAACGCAGGCCGCTTCCTTTTTGCGTTGCATAAACTTATATTAAAATGCCAGAATATAATAGATATGTTAGCGCCCTACTTATAAGATTGCCGTTTTATTTGTAGATAATCAATAAGGAAAGTCGATAAATTCAAATTTATTAATTTGATAATATTGTCTTCTGTTTACGCGAATATTATTCATTGAAATTAAACTACTATATACGGATGAAATTGAATGTGTAGTTGTTTGACTTCAAGCCAAGGTTAGTCCTAAATAAGCAATAGTCTAGTGATCATTGCGAATTTAAGTAACACATCGGAAGACTATACATGAGCTAATATTTAAAGCAAATTCAACGGAAATTAATTGAGTTATATTGTCGATGATAATGAAGGTATTTCTCGACCGATTTTGGTTGATTTATACTAATATAATAAACCTGAAGAGTTTGTTGTTTGTTTTTATTTAAAACGCACTAATCTTTGATACTATCAATCGTTTTAAAATAAGTTTATAAGTATATAACGTCGGCCTCGATGGCGTAGTGGTTAGTGTAACCAGTCGGCAGTCGTGGCAGTCGCCACGCCTGAGGTCGCGGGTTCGATTCCCGCACAAGTCAAACATTTGTGTGCATGAACATGGCTGTATGTCTTAATCTGGGTGTTTCTATGTATGTATTTACAAAAAAAAAAGTATATATGTATGTTTATCCATTGTCTAGTACCCATAGTACAAGATCTGCTTAGTTTGGGCTAGATGGTGTTGTGTGTATGTGGTAGAATATTATTATTATAACATCACCCGACGAACCACGGGTGCGAAGCAGTAGGTACCTAATCATAAGCATTTGGAAGACCACGGGAAAGTGCTAACAAAGGTGGTTAATACCTAACATGTTTACCTATATATAAAACAACCATTTGTATTAAAGGAGTCACAACATTAGATGTAGGAAACCACAGCAAACTTATAATTAAAACCCTAAATCTTTAAAAGGTGTGTATATTAAGAATATAATTTGTATAATTCAAACGCTGTCCCGTCGTCCCCAGGTGTCGGCGGCCGCGTCGCAGCGACAAAGCGTCGCTATCGCTACTGATAACGCTATCAGCTGTTATCGCCTTCCGCTGCACGCGCAGCTGCTGACGATCACGAATAGCCTTGATGCATACCAAATATCTACCGAGATATTTTTGCGTGATTGCTTTTTATAATGCAATATTTTTCTTTAATAATAACTACGCCCGCAATAGGAATTATTCCTCTATATTTAATTGTTTGCAAACATTCAAACAACATAAACAGAGAATAACCAAAACTGGAACAATTATTTGCGAATTAAACAAATTTTTGTTCTGTGCGAGGATCGCACCCACACGCCACTCGTGCAATCACTAATAATGCAAATACATTATTTTTCTGTTTATTATATATGTAGGTATATTTAAGTTCTTACGTCTGTAGAAGGTTTTAAGGGTCTTGATAATACCTAATTATTGTCTCCAAATTTAAATCACGTAATTTAAAATTAAAGCTATGCCCGGCCGTTATATCAAAAGTAGTGTTAACACACACTATATAGCGATGCGCTATTAATACCAAAATACATATCGAACGACTAAATAATAATTGTAGATACTATCTCGCATTCGAATACCCTATTGATGAAAGCGTTGTAACAAAATTTTATTCGAATAGAGACTGAATATTCGAATAGATACCAAATATTCGAATTATGATATTGTGTCCGATTATGTTGATGATAAATTTTATATCTACTCAAATCCTCCTGCATCGAAATCGATATACTTATCCATAAGTAGCGGCCCCTTTATATAAAACCTGGCTTGCATTAAAACGAAAAATGATCGCTCCGGAATATGTAACAGCTTAGGTATTACATTTAATCTAGCACGAGCATGCTTTCAGTGTGCTTATGACATAAAAATATTATTTTCTTACTGCCTGCCTGATAACTGGTTAACCTCCAGCTAACGGGTTATCCATTATTAACGACAGACCCTGTATAGATCGAATGAAATGCCTTTCAATCAAACGCATTTGTAATTAATTTTATGGATGCAAAACCTACTCTTAAAATATCTTTATGATTTTAGAAGCTCCAGATCTACTCAAACCTGGAATAGGTGTGGACAACTGCCACCCTAGTAGTATTAATCTTCATTCTGACTCTTCATCTAAATTGCTTTAGATACTGGGTGGTTTTTCAGTATTGGCAATTTACTAGACTGGCCTTAAGTTCTCATTTTACCTGGCCAAGAATTCGAACAGAAGAGTGTTCCCTAAAACACTTGCATTAAATACACATTGTTAAATTTTTTAAATGTAGTCATAAACATAATGCGTCCTCTATGCAGGAAAACCTTTAAAAATAAAATAATATAGACCTGATATAAAGCCAATATCATGAATATGTTTTCAGATAGAACAATTGATTGTAACGCTTTCGAATGACCGTTGTGAACAATTGCATTCGAATTTATTGACAGCGTTATATCTGCATCAGTTTGTCTGCTTTGTTCTTGATCATTCAATAGAGTCATCATGTTATCCACAATAGAATAGTTGCCTGTATTTGATATTATACATTATATTACCCACAAACAAGGGAATTGTTTTGTAATAAAATAAGGGAGTAATATTTAAAATTTTGATATAGGTAAAACTAGGGATTTCTCTCTATCTCTGTCGGATAACTGCATTTAAATAGGTGACACGTCACAACGTCACATCGTGCATCCTACTTCTGTAATTTAAAGAGTACTCCTACTATCGGATTTGATTTGAAACGCTTGTATCTTATTTATTTTTGTTGTTTTCTATTTTGGACAAAGTTACTACTATTTTTACATTGGTTTGTCCCATTGCTGGTCAACAGCCTCTCACTTCCAAATCATTCTGGTGTTAGATTTCCCCTGCCATTTAATAAATCATATTAACATTTCCCTTATATAATTAAAAAATGTAGTCAGCTTCCCTATGTATTGTAAATATTCGAATATTATTCGATAGCAATTATGCGCATCAGTAATGTAAATAAAGCCAATAGCCATTGGTGTATATAAGACCAGGTAGGCCATGCCCACATCAGAATTGTCTGGTGCCCACCCCAGGAAGTTATACTTCACCTCATAATTCTAGGATAGTATGTTGGTCACTTCTGTAGGGGACAGACCCTAATAAATACCCTAAATACTCCAACACCAGCAGGCCTGTCAAAATGGCAACTACGGTCGTTAATAGTACCAGAACAGTACAAAAAGACATACATAGAATGTTTTAAATACCATGAGTGAGGTCGCGAGTAACAGCTAGTGGTTCTATAAATAGCATAGCGACGAGGTATACATGAAGGAATTGATTAGGTGAACAACGTTTGCGCATGCGCGTAGCTAATCAATTTCATACTGCTGCACATTTACGAACTACTTACAGCCTATCAGCATTTAAATAAGGGTTTTAATTGACTGCTGGAGAAGAAATTTCTTGAAATTATTTACGAATAGTCTTAAAACCAGCGAGTTAATCAAAATTGGTGGTCTTTATTGATATATCTTATTCTACCAATTGTTCATGATCTTATGGCCTATCTGATGATATGATTATATTATAGAGACGGCCACCAAAAGAACCAGGGTCATGGCGTAGTGAGCATGGTTAATAAGTCCTTCAAAAGCCTTAAAGACTGCAGGAGAACAAGCACTAGGACCTACTGCAGTTATTGTGCTGCGGACAGTGGAACTCTTCTGTAAGGCGGTCTGACATCTCCGTAAAGGAGGAAAGCATCTCTTTACAGAGTAAATATAGTAATACAAATTGCCTAGAAAGGCTTCTCTCTCTTGAAGATTTACGAATCACCGGCAAAAATACAATACGGAATTGGGAAAAATACAATACTAATGTAATAGTCGTAGATCCGCCGACTACGTAATTTCTATGTCCATCTATTTTTAATTAAAATGCATTTTTATCAATATAGAGGAATATGGTTCCGTCGAGTTGCCTATAAAAATATGACCGCATTTTTATAATTTATAATCACGCAGTCAGATCTCATACTATAATTATTAATACTGATAAGCCGATTAACAAAACATAACAAAATTGTTAGTAATAAATAACTAGGTAGTAGGTTTTAGTATCAAATACAAGTTAATTTTCGTGCGAGTTTGCATCGAAACGCAGGTAAACGTTTGTAGCGATAATAATGGATGCCTAAGACAGCAACAATTTGTAAGTGTAAGTGAATATGTTTATTTGCTTTAATACCTATTTGATTTATTTCTAAAATATTGTAACATATGTACCTATTTGAGCTCCCGTATTCATTCTTAAAACTCGAATCTCACAAGTTCTAAACAATCCTAACCAACCTTTTGACACGTCTTTGTTTCTGACATTTGCATATTTTCTTAAAACCGTTTATATTCTTAAGTGTTGGTCGCTACCTACGTCTAATACAAAAGGTACCTTTTTGTAAAAAAAAAAAACACAAGGTCCTAACCTAATATTTTTTAGAGGTATATTTTTTAAGTTGCGGTTATATCCACCTTTGTTTGTAATTTTTGCTTATTATACGCTTTTATTGCTGGCCTGCCCTTGCCAGCATTTGAATTAAAAGATAACCATTTTAAGACGTTTTTACCTTTCATTTGTATTGGTATTTTAGCACAAATATGGTGCGGCAATAAATTATTTTTACGATTGATCCCCGTATGGCTAGTACTGTAGATAATTACTTATAAAGTGTATATACTTATGGGAATGTTCATAGATATAGGTCTGTGTGCATATTGCGTTTATAATACCGCAGCTTGTAAAACTCCACACGATTAATTTGAGATATATATATTATGTTCCTAGTTCCTACTGCTTGAAAATTAAGAATTGCCTCGATGACGCGGTAGTCAATGCGATTGCTGTGCACAAGGCTCTACTCCCGGGTCGGACTAACAACATATGGGATTTTTTGTCAAGAAATAATCACTAGCAGCCCAGAGCCAGGATAGTGACGGTGTAGCCCAGCCGGGTGCCTCGTAAAGCACGTAAAGCCGTTGATTTTACGGCGAACCTCTAGCTAATCGTGTAGGATTCCCGTCCTTTCGGACTATAAGAGTGATGAAATATGTACATAGTGCACTTATATTTGAGCATACACCTGTTCACTACACTATGAATTTTGTTTGTTCAATGTTCAGTTACATATACCTATATATATAGGTATATGTAACTGAACATTGAACAAACCTGTGAAAATATATTATAGGTATATTAAAATTTTAGACATTTCTCTTTATTTTTAATTATAATTAAATCATTACTAATATTATATATTCGAAAGTAACTCTGTCTATTTGTCTGTCTGTCACCTCTTCACGGCTAAACCACACAACCAATTTGAATTAAATTTGGTACAGATAGTTTAAATCCTGAGAAAACTCCTTTTTATTGATGGTACCACCCGAGCAAAGCCGCGCGCAAAAGCTTATCGACTATACTTTAATTGTTACTGTTATAAACTAACATTTATTACATTTGCAAGATAGAGGCAAATTTCGTAAGTGTGTATCAACTTATGTTGTTGACGGTACCGTAAACACACTAAGTACCATAATTATAAAGTACCTAATCAATAATCATTTAATCAATCATTCAAAGAGCAGCATGTCTATAAGTTTATTCCACGCGGCGTCTACAAGTGGGTGTCTGTCGGTTTGTGTGAGCTGTTCTCAGTAATTGCTGAGTCACTCGCCACTCGCCGCCGCAGTAGTAACTCGCTACTGGCATTGTTTGTTCTGTGCGTGTTTCGTTCTTAATTGTTTGGATAGCTATTGTACGAGTACAATAGGCAATTGGAGTGGACTCAAATAATTATATTACGACAAATATTTTGTCTTTATTGTCTAATGTGTTGTTGAATGGGAGTAACGGTGTCCCAAAAGATGTACCGAAGATCTGGTAAGGATCGCGCGTAGCGATTAGATGCGGGCGGTCCAAGCCCAGTCTGTCTGGGAAACCTTGGGGGAGGCCTATCTCCAACAGTGAACGTCTTTCGGCTGAAATAATGAATTCATATGGTAATGTTTAATGAGTAAGATCCAGAGTAAAACATTGAAAGATGTTAGCAAAATTATATTTTTCAGTCATTTAATAGTCGATAATATTGAATAAATTTCGTTTATAGTCGATAATATTAAATAAATTATATTTATATTATAAATATTATCGTCGAGCATAAACATTTAAACCAGTTAGGATAACTATTTAGGTACCAAATTTAATTTATAATCGTATAAATTTTCATTCTTTAGAAATTTGATAGATAAATAAATGTACATATTTAAATGTACAAATACTATAGTAATTAAAAAACACATCGCAACATATATCTAAAAACCTTACCTCTGCCTTTACGGCGTCAAAAGAAAACAGGTTTTTAATTAATAAATTATTGTTCAACTTGTTAGACGACTTTTTAAACTGATACATAATTCAGTACTTAGTTAAAAGTAATTAAAAACTATGAACTAGGTTTTATAACTAGATAGCAACAGAGCTGCTACACAGGTGTTACACTGGTCGCAGTGCGGGTGAGATTAGCCCATTACTTAACCAGAAAGGGCTAAACATATTTATAAAAAACTATCAAAACTTCTAAATAATTATTATTATTGTTCTCAATTTATGACAGGATAATTCTCATATATTAGAGGATTGCTATATAGGTACCTATTATTCAGAATAATATATAAGAAATTTCTGTAAATAACTAAATATATCAACCACGACGGGCTTGCGGGCTTTTTAATTAATTTTAAATTAATTAATCGAACATTTAAATCAATATGAAATTTCGAGAGCTATCTGAATAAAACCACGGATAAAGCGATTACAGAGCCATCGTATGCAAACAGTCAAAACAAATGATAAAACCTCCCCCATGTTACCTGTCGTTCTCGCTTCCCACCATTATCTTGTCAGTTTTGACACTGAGTCAAGTGCGTCCCGACCCTCACTTACGTTTTGACATATCAGTACAAATTGCAAGTTCTGCCAGATTTAAAAAACAACCAATGTAATTAACCATACCATTGAATGCACGGATGGTGTAGCACGCCATTGCCAATGCGTTCAATGGCTTAATCACAAGACAAAACAGTTGTGTGATCTACAAATAGTTATTTTGAGTTTGGTCGTTCTTTGTGTCCGTTGTTTTAATTGTTTGTAGAGTCCCACGCGACACAGGAACGATTCCAAGGAATCGTTTCTGTGTTGCAGGGGTCTCTCTGCGAAAGATATGTTAATAAAAGGAATCGAAATGCAAGACATATGTACATGCTTAAAGTCCCCGGTAATGTGAAGTGTGTCCGGAAGACGATAGGCGATAAGCTCGCCCTATGGCTTCTGGACACAATAATTGTAGTCAGAATTTCTTGTCTGAAATCTCTAATAGTACCGTAGCCGCTGAATTGGTAATCAAGACCTCTTTTTATTATCATACACACCAGTCGCGCTAATTACCGCTGCGCCATCCAAATAGATAAAAAAATACAACTCAATGTAATCTGTAACTTGATATATCATTTTGATAATACCTACACGACACAGCGATTTCATTATTATATAAAATAGTTTTGTTTATTTCATTATTAAACAACTTGGTTTGTAATTAATTTGCCAATTGTTTGTCGATAGCAACTTCAATCTTTTCAATTACCTAACCGGTAACCTGACTGAGAACTGCAACAGACCAGTCTGGACTCCGGCGCTCGGAGCGTTGCAGAGGCCAAGAAAATATAAGCATAGAACATGTTACACTAAGATTTCAGGTCGCACGTATTACTAAACTCCATGCTTCTAATATCCCACTAAAAATTCCCCAATAGCAAAATCTATAAATACTACCCGGCCCAGGAATCGAAAACAGGACACACAATTAACCACAAACGTAAGCGCAATCGATATCTCTCGACCCTATGTCCTTTTCTGTACTCCTGGCAATGTGTACCTATGCGAAATTTTATGACGATTGGTCTAATAATTAATTATACTCATCATGAAATCATCATGAAATTTTGAGAGGCGTAAGAAACGATAAAAACGGATGGTAATAAATAATCATGCATTTCTCGTCTGATAGTTCTCACGTAATTGATATAATAAATAAATGATTAATTAATCACAAACCAAGAGTTTATTTAAAATATTATTAATAAATTCAAGGTATTTAAATATTATTTTATTTTATTCTTCTCGAATATTAACGTGACTCAAAATATTTGAATCTAGTTATTTTACGACAGTAAATAAATGTCAAATTACTATTTTAAGTAAAATATCTTTGATTAATCTTAAAAACGAACAGGGAGTAATATGGATAATTATGTACCTTATTATGTAAATATAACATTTTATGAATTTTTAAATAAGGTAAGAATTGTGCAACACTACAGAATGAAAAATACATTATAGCGAGTCTGAGTATTTATGTGTCCGTTGTTTGAATGTTTAGGAAAAATAATCAGGATCCAGTTAACTTCTGAAGCAGTTCTTCAAATTAATTATACTTTATTGCCACACTACTTAGACAGCTTAGACATGTAGATTGAAGCCAGACTCCATTTTTTTTTTTTACCTGTGCTTATCCTTTGACGCATACCTCTCCGCGGGGCGACCGAGAGGTTATGTCGGGCTCACCGTGGAAAAGATACCCCGGTAATACCGACTAAACCTACCACGGTGTTCCTCGACATAACCATAGACGGCGAGGCCGCTCGGATCGCTTTCACATGCAATCGCGACCCCGCCGTGGTTGCGGCCTGCCGCGTGCAACGGCAGGTCACTACACAAAAAATATTTCTTCCACCGTCGACAAAGATACGACACAGAGGCGCACGTGGGAACACGCACGCCGCCTCTCGGACCTGGTGCTGATTGGGTGGCGAGCAGGCCCACGCAGCCCACCACCCCTAGGTCAAACCTCAGGGTGGCTGCAGGTCATCTCGCGCCCTACGGCGCCCGGTTCTGCGGTTGGGGAGAGGGTTCAAGTGCTCCCTCTCCCGCTCCGCCTTCTTGATGGAAATTACTTACTCACAGAAGGAGGCGACGGCGTTCCACTATCTCTCACTCCGGACCATAGACTGAACCACGACCGGGAGTGAGAGGGCAACCAGTCCGACTGCCGCGATTAACTCACGGTGCTGCAATGCCCAGGCGGGGCAATCCGCCAAAGTGTGCAGCGCCGTGTCCACAACAACATCGCGGCAGTCACCGCAGTGATGACATCCGAGCGTCTCCTGCCGGCCTATACGACACAGGAACTGGCCAAAACAACCGTGGCCAGTCATTACCTGTATCAGCCGAAAGGTGAGGGCGTCAAGCCGCCTCTCCAGCCACTCCTCAAAAACGAGAATTACCGCCACGATCGTGGCGTGAAGCCAGACAAACCTTACATTAAATCCCTTTAGTAAGTTAAAGACTAATTAAATTATCCAGCAGGGAACCGGTAATGTTTGCACTGACAGCATAAAATCTTCTTTTTCCAATGGTCAACAATGCGAAAATGATATCCCTTGTCCTTCAAATGATTATAATCTACGATTAGGTACTTCTTATTATCAGACTACTATAACTACCTACGTGGCGCAGCGGTAGTGGATGCGACTACTGTGCATGAGGTCTCGGGTTCGAATCCCGGGTCGGGCCAAAATAAAAGTTATTGGGTTTTCCGTTAAGAAAGCTCAATAGCAGCCCGGAGTTAGGAAGTTGGCGGTATTAGACACCTCTGTACCTCGGAAAGCACGTAAAGCCGTTGGTCCAGCGCCTAATCTCTCTCCGGTCGTGTCGGATTACCGTCCCACCGAATCATGAGAGTTAGGGAACAGAAAGTGCAGTTGTGTTTGCGTACACACCTGTGCACTATATCTCCTGCGCAGATGGCCAGTCTCCGTTAAGATTGGCCGCCGTGATCGAAATTCGGTCTGGAAGACATTATTATTATTATCACACGACCGTTTTCTTTTTTGCTATCGATGTTAAATAAAAAGAACTTGTAGAGCAAATTATTAATGTCAAGTTGTAATTACTCTATTAGATGTGGAGTTTTTTACGGATAACTCCTGCATTAGATATTATCATATTCATAATTCGCAGAGGGATCATAAATAATGAACGACGGGCAGACTCGGAATAATAGGTACTAGGTATTCGGTGGACCGTAGTCTTGTTTGATATCAACGATATCAATAAATCTATACTTGTATCATAGTAATAATAATGAGATTTAGTAATTTTCTCTTTCTTTAAAATACCGTCTCTGGACTAAGGAAGAAATTCTGTGTCGCAAGAGACATTTTAATCATTCAATTAACCGAGAAAAGTATACATAGACTTAGAATAGTTATTAGTAGATCACACAAATAATTGCTCGTATGAGATTTGTACGCACAAGAGCCCTCAGCGTGGGAGGCAGCGGCGCCTGCGACGATACGAACACCAACGAAAGTGTATTTGCTTGTTTGTCCTTCTTTCATGTAAAAACGGTACAATAGATCGACATGATTTATGGCACACACATAATTCTATGGTCTGCAGCACGCTGCAGATAATAAAATTATCTCTTGTCACTAATAAGAACTTATTATCTACCTACTATAAGTGTGCTTTTTCCTGCTCTAACTCTAAAATAATTGTTCTTAACCGGTCGTATTCCGCCGGCTCGCATACTAGCCGGCAGATTTGTACGGCTATTCGTAGCCAATAGGCAATCAGTTTTGATCGGTAAGGTTGGTAATATACGGTTTTAAGCGAAGGCGGCGCGCGGCGTTTTGGCGCCAATTTGGTGGCTCGCATGCGAGCCACCGGCCTACGAAGGGTACAAATCTGCCGGCTGGTATGCGAGCCGGCGGAATACGACCGGTTAAAGCCACGGCAGTTAAGCCGCGGGTAAAAGCTAGTAAGTTACTCGCATTTTCTCTAATATAGGTATTAGAGAAAATGCGAGTAGCGTTTAATACATATAAACGTATTTCTATGTCTTCTCTAAATAATGACACAAGAGCAACTACAATTTAGAATATTATGTAACATATAGATAATATTCTAAATTGTAGTTGTCTTGTAATTAGGTATAGCACAAATAAATATAGAAACAGAAAACAGTAGTAGATACATACTACTTGTATGTTATCTCTTTCCATAATTGAATAGTTATGAGTACTATAACATTTAAAATCATTACAAAAAATCGCTTCGTTAGACAACCTGTAAACAAGTTTAACAAAACAAATAAAATATATAAATCATACAGACATAGTCAAAACCTTTCTCACATTGCTAAGAGAAATATTAAAACCCTACAAAACTAAACCGTTATTATAAATAATCAGTCGGAGCTGTAGTTTATCTCTTTTGCACATTGGTATTTCGTTCGGGTCCATCGCGACAGCAATAAATCTGTTAGAAACCTTTTCTTTTAATGTTTTGTAGCCCTTATTTCCTCCTAAGAGATCAATGGTGACTGAAGTGTATGAGAATTCGTATCCGCATTTGAGCCGTGTGTTGAGTTAGCGTGTTTGCCGCGTGACGTCTCATGTCACGTACTCGGCCGACTAACATTAATCACGTTATTGGTGATACGTTGAATGGCTTCCAATCTACTCGCTACAGCTAATATCATTAGAGATTATAATATTACTACTTTATAGCCGCCCCTTCACTCGGTTGCGTCTAGGTCTTTTTTACAGGTCGTTTATTTTTCGAGATAAAGCTTATGTCAATCTTCGTCATCATTAGTACCTACCAGTAACATATATACTACATATAAATACTTATTGAGCTACCAGCTAACCTAACTGTGTGATTGCGGGGAGACAACTGCCGCGTGGCGCTACTGCATACTAGCGCCTGACTATATAAAACTAAAGGGTCAGCAGTGTCGCTACAGACCTATAGAGATAAATTTTAATCAACTATTTATAACTGCCATAAACTATCATTATTAATAGATATATGAATCTGTTTATCCATTACTGCTTTCAGAAATGTCAAACTAACGCATTTGCGTCTATAATATTGTAGTATTACATATGCATAATTCATTAATCCACAAGACTAATCGGCAGTTCTTTTTAATATTAGCCTCTAGCCGCGCTTTCTCCTTAGGCAATGCATATTCAAATAAAAATTAAATTATTTATTAATCCAAATAATAGTTAATCTGTCTTAGAATATCTTTCATGCCGCTGCGATTCAATAGGTCGTGCACTGTGTCCTAAATATCATACAAAGCCATTGGTTCACGCGTGTTTGAAAAACAAGATCCCAACACATACCTACTCAAATCTAATAAAAAAACAATTAGTAAAGCTTTCTATAAACCAATATGTTAGAGATGTACCTAATGAATACTAGGTGGCTATTTAAAGGACCGCTTGACGGGCTAAAATGTATCCTGTGTCAAGTTTCATACAAAGCCATTCAACGATATTTATTATACAAACATCGAAACACCTTTACAAACTTTTACATTGAATATAGTACGAGAATGTCTATTTACATTAAGAAGAAAATTATATGTTTATAATACATTTCATATCATAAATGCGAAAATGTGCTTATTGGCTTGCATTTCTATCATATAGCAACGTATATAGACATGTTTATATTTGCATAAATGATACTATTTATGCTGGTAGAATATATATAGGGTACCTGGGAAATCATTATTTTAAAATTCTCATAACTACGGCTACAAAGCTATAAGTAATTGCTTCTAGTGTATAATGATAGTAATATTAATAAGTTCCACGCCTGTATCCCCGAAAGGTGTCTTACCCTGCCCTTTCGAAAGGTGTCTTATCTACTATGGTTTTTATCCGACTTAAAACGGAACGAGCCCGTTACTGTCCACTGTGCACAGTGCCCGACTTAGCGCTCCTTCTGCCAGTTACGCTTTGCCCGAAATCTCATGGACAGCAGCCGCTTTAACTACGACTGCGTCAACGAGACAAATAACTTCCTCACTTAATCATTTTACAAACGATCTTTACTTTAATTAATTTGCATTTATTTACTCTATCATAGATTTTGTATACAAGTCACGCGTGAAAACCAACAACAACAAAGCAATTTGATTTAATTATAAACAACTCGACAGGTAAAGTAACTACTGCCACACTCAATATCGACGTAAACTAACAGTGGGTATATTATATACTGTAGTGTTTAGATTGATGAGTAAGAGCACCATAGGCTCAATCAACCTTCTCGGTTTCTTCCCCCTTTAGTCTTTCTACCCCCTTTCATCTATTTCATTTACATTGGCTACGGTAACCGTAGACCATCCTTTTTATTTTTTATTGCTTATTAAAATGACTACACTCCACCCGATAGTGAACAGTCGTGGAGTACACGAGCCCTCCAAACCACGTCCTCACGTGAAGTGGTGCCTAGGTCTCAACTTTGACAGCCTAATAAAGTGCTTTTTGACGGGCCGCTTGAAAGTCCCAGGATGGTATCATCATACAGACTTTCTGCTTGTTTACCATCCGTCTAGCTTACTATACATAGGCAGCGGCTTGGTCGTATTTATATTATATGATATCAAAAAAACACAACCAGCTTCATGAGCGGCAAATATCACTTACTATCAAATGACCCGAAAACTCTTCTGCCACCAACGTCAATGAAAAACTATTAGCATATTATGAGGTGCTAGCTTCAGTTACCTATCAAAGTGTTACTGGTTTTACTATAAGGTATTTCTCAATAGCAGCATAAAGCCCGAATATATGTGTGATAGACGGCAGAAGACTTGCTATCTAGAAAGATCCCATTTTGTTTACCGATCGCCTGCCACAACAGCAATTAAAAGACTGTTAGCATACAACCGTGCGATCCTATGCTAGGTTACCGGTCAAAGTGTTACTGTAAGATAATTCTCAATTGCAACGAGGCGCCTGGATATATACATATTCGATAAACAGCAGAAGGCTTACGACTTAAATGACCTAAACATTTAAAAAAGGCACCTTATTTCAAAATCTTACTTAGGCGTAAAAATATACCATTTTTTTTACCGACACGAAGACTCGTTGGTCATTAGTGCCACTCGTCACGCTCCGAGGGAGACGGCTCGCTTTCCACTCTTACTCGAAATTGTCCCTCAGCACTTCGGTACTATCTAGAGAAACTAGCAATTATGCTTAATTTTATTCTACTCATGGTTAGACATGTTGTTTCATTAACTTTAGAAAAGCACGGCTTTTTAACTGACAGTCGAGATTTTCAATTTGGTTGTGTACGCATTTTGATTATAGGTATGTGTTCGTCAAATATGTAGGTGGCGTAATTTAATTATTAGTATATTATTATCCTTTCTTCAAAAGGACTATCGGGGCATTAAGTAATAATCTGATAAAAGCTTTCGGAGGCAGAGAACGGCTATCCTCATTAAATCATTTGCATTCAATACAATAAGTTTGTTAATAATAGGTTTATATTTTATACAGATAAAATAATTCGAAAATGGTACTTTAAAAAAAAATAAGCTGTGTACATCACGAGAAGCTTTTGGTTTAATATAAAATTTAAGTATAATTCATTCATTTTCGTCCATTATTGCCAAACCCTTCGTAACAACGACTTTGATTGTTTTGGTATTTAAACTCCCTTTATCCAATCTACATACCTATCTGCCTGCTATAAAACTCTACATTGTATTCCTGCATTTGCCTATTTCAACTGATTTTAAATCCGCAATAATTTATATAAAGCCAATATAAATAAGTGTCTACTTATTTACATCTTAGAATTAAGCTAAAATCGGACATCATATTTAATGATGTAAGATTATTTTTTTTTAAAACGACTTCTTCCTCAAATATTATTCCTGTGTCCATAGGGAGTTTACAAACATTACAAAACAACGGACACGATAAACACTTAGAAAAGGAACAACTCTATATTGTTATTGTAAAATCGTAATGATTTTTTCAAAATATGTGACATTCTATCTGAATAATTGTTGTCCCATATAGGGATCGAACCCACAGCACTCAACCGACTCAGTCGTAATAATAGTAATAATAATAATGTCATCCAGACCGAATTTCGGTCACGGCGGCTAATCTTAACGGAGACTGGCCATCTGCGCAGGAGATATTATAGTGCACAAGCGTGTGCGCAAACACAAGCGCACTCTCTGTTCCCTAAGTCTCATGATCCGATGGGACGGTAATCTGACACGACCGAAGAGAGATCAGGCGCAGGACCAACGGCTTTACGTGCTTTCCGAGACACGGGGGTGTCTAACACCGCCAACTTCCTAACTCCGGGCTGGTATTGAGATTTTTTTACCAGTAAAACCTAATAACTTTTTGTTGGCCAGACCCGGGATTCGAACCCGAGACCTCATGCACAGCAGTCGCATTCACTACCGCTGCGCCACAGAGACAGTACGTATTAGTACTACGTAATATTAATACCTATATATAGCTCGTATTCTTCTACAGTAAGTGCTGTTTATATCGTATAGGTTAATTAAAAGCTCGTTTAGTAACATCTGCTGTTATCTATATGAAATAAAAACTAATTAAATTGTCGTACCGAATACGTGACGACGGCGCCGGCGCATGTTCGACAAAAGCCTTGTAAGACCTTGCAACGGCAGATGCCACATTCCTTTTTTAAATATTACATAGAAAAATAGGTATACCTATTCTTGATATTGGTATAAAGAAATGTATTTATAAACAGAATAAAAACCAAATGTCAGTTACAGACCTACGTTTTCGTTGAATTGAACGGCTTCAGTAAATTATCCTACTAACGGTCGAAATATGTAACCGGCGATAGCATGCAATGTGCTTTTAGTATGACTATTTCATCACGCTACGACGGTTATAATGTGTTTTCATGAATTTTGGGCATTAAAATTGAACTGCTTTATAAGAATGATAAAGCGGTTTAAAAAATAACTAAACTAAATTTTAGATAATTTTGACACCTTATAATATTTAAATTATTAAATAATTTCGATTTACACAGTATATTATGCCAGATTGATTTTGCGAATTATTTTCAAAATGTAATGAGCATCTCCTCGTTTTTTATTCATTTTATTTATTTGGTTCGCCAACATTTGTTCACACTAATTATACACAATAAAAGGAGCACGAACAATAACAATAGTGTAACAAACACTTACAGGCAAACACCACTTCTGATTTTTATGAGTGCGGTAATCAACATTCAGCATTTACAAAAGTGACAATGTATTAATGTGTGACATGAGTATTACAAGTTTATAATCTATGTATTATATATGTACAATAATAATGCTAATTAGGCAGCTTTTTGATCAGTATTCTTCTTTGTCTGGCAAAGAGACGAAGAAGAAGAAGAGGCAGTGTAAGTCTATACAATCACTATAATCATTGATTAACTTACACATTCTCGCGTAAGGGGAAGTAGCGCCGAATACCGTCCTTCTTAGTGGTGGGCAATGGAGTGATACTGCTGCGCGGTATCCTAGATGGTGCACGGAATTTAAATAATGCTAGTAAGCGGGAAGAGTCAATTTTATGATTCAATATTTTGATTGCAAACATTGCGTCATTAAGGCATCTGCGCTTGTCTAATGAATTCATTTTAAAATGCTTTAACCTATTCTTATATGTTGAAATTAAACTGCTATATACGGATTTTATCGCGTTGTTTATTTGACACTTTATTACAAAATTTTGAAAACTTTTACACTACTAAGTACTACTATTAAACTTTACTAATTTTTAAGCTAATTAAATTATTATTAAACTATTTAGATTTAATTTATTTTTACACTTTCCCCGACGTTTCGGTTGCTTTTCAGCAGCCATGGTCACGGGGAGACTATTCTATATATCTATTCTTATATGATTTAATTGTTTAAGCTATGCCAGTAGAAAACGCTAGATGCCAAACAAATCGCTTTTGCATGCGTTCCAAACGCAATGAATGAACCGCGCAATGTCGGTAATGTTTTAATGTCGGTTAGGCATAAACCGCCTTCAGAAACACTGTAAATCCGACTTTATAAAGCAGTTAAAAGGTGGCTTTAAAAAGTATTAGCAATTCTCAACACTAGAAAGCCATTTCACTCCTTATTGCAACAATTGTAATAAATTGACATCGCAGCCCGCGACGCCATCCTCGACGACGATCAAACACTTCTATTGTTCTTTGAATTACACAATAATCCACCTTAAATCTGTCTGCAGCAACTCGTTTTGTAAAGCAACGATTCCAGTTTGTCGGGAGGAAGAAACATTAGTGAATATACTGCATAGATACAGTCTTACGTTTACGCGAATGTACCTAATAAGGATTAAGTTGCTTTGTTTATTTTAAAACACTTTTATTACATTATTTTGAATTTAATATATAATAATAAGTAATAGTGCCAGAGACACTTTTTTTTTTTTCACTTGAGTGAATGCATGACGCATACCCCTCCGCGGGGGCGGGCGGAGGGGTTATGTCGGACTCGCCGGGGTAAAAGAAAGATGGTCAAGATGATAAAGTACCTCCCGGAATACCGACTAAACCTAACACGGTGTTCCTCGACAAAACCACTATCGACGGGGCCGCGCAAATTGCTTTCGCATGCGGTCGAGAACCCGCCGAGGTTTCGGCCCGCCGTATGAAACGGCAGGCCACTACACGACAGACCTACCCAAAGGCACTTCTAAAACTCCCTACTGTCCCCCCTAGAGGGGAGACGGATTCGACATAGAGGCGCGCGTGGGAACACGCACGCCGCCTCTCGGACCTTGTGCTGAACGGATGGCGGGCAGGCCCACAAAGCACGCCACCCCCAGGTCAAACCTCAGGGGGGCTGGAGGTCGTCTCGCGGCCATAGACACTACTACTTATTATTTAACTTCACTAGACTCTTACGAGACCTCGTAGGGGAAAATGTTAACTTAAATATACCTAAATAGTTTTAATTTATTTTAATAGGTTAAATTTTACTGAAATTCAATAACAATAGTGTGATATAATATTGTCTTATGTTTACGCGAATATTATTTATTGAAATTAAACTACTATATACGGATTTTATCGCGTTGTTTATTTGACACTTTATTACATAATTTTGAAAACTGTTACACTACTACTACTATTAAACTTTACTAATTTTTAAGCTAATTAAATTATTATTAAAACTATTTAGATTTAATTTAATTTTACACTTGCCCCGACGATTCCCCGTGACAATTCTTTTATTTTTAACCTTGGGAATGCATAACGCTTACCCCTCCGCGGGGGCGGGCGGAGGGGTTATGTCGGACTCGCCGGGGTAAAAGAAAGATGGAATAAGAATAATGTACCTCCCGGAATACCGACTAAACCTACCACGGTGTTCCTCGACAAAACCACTATCGACGGGGCCGCGCGAATCACTTGCACATACGGTCGCGACCCCGCCGAGGTTTCGGCCCGCCGTATAAAACGGCAGGCCCCTACACGAAGAGGCCTACCTTTTAGGCAAACCCGCCCCCCCAAACCCTACTGTCTCCCCCCTAGAGGGGAGACGGACTCGAAACAGAGGCGCGCGTGGGAACGTTTCCCCGTGACCATGGCTGCAGAAAAGCAACCGAAACGTCGGGGAAAGTGTAAAATTAAATTGAATCTAAATAGTTTTAATAATAATTTAATTAGTTTAAAAATTAGGAAAGTTTAATAGTAGTAGTAGTGTAACAATTTTCCAAATTATGTAATAAAGTGTCAAATAAACAACGCGATAAAATCCGTATATAGTAGTTTAATTTCAATGAATAGTGTGATAGTTCAAAATTATGTAATAAAATTCGAATAAAGTAGCTTAATTTCAATAGAATACTGCAGTCTACTATTGAATAAAAATTTCGTCATAACTTTGAATAATGCGCAATAAATCAATCTTGAGCCTTCTACATCTAATCTAATCCTGCCTAATTCGTCCTAAGCTTGGATCCTTAGATGCTTTAATTACCTACTTATAAAAAAGAGTTAAAACTGCCTTAGTAGCGCAGCGACAGTTAGGGCACGAGGGCTCCGGTTATATTTTCCTGTCTGGAAACTGTTATTGGACTTTACTGTGAAGAAGTTCTTAAAAGCAGCACGGAGTCTAGAACTGTGCTAGGCAGACGGCAATAGGCTTTCTAATTATTATATGGAACCCATCACCAACTATAGCCAGCATGGTAATACACCTCTGCCAGCCCCTTGGGTATCCCCATATGCATGGAACTATGTACTGTATGTACATTATGTATTAATCAAGACAGCGAGATTTATTTAAAAAAAATAAAAATGCATGTTGGTTAATTTGATGATGATGAAATTATAATTGCATTATCTATGTTGTGATTTCTCAACTATACAGGCGATTATTCTACTTTTACGTATGTTTTCTAACTATTGTTTTTATTTTAACATAAAAACTAACGAAAAAACGTTGAGAAAACTAGACAGATGTTATTGACCCTTTTGACCTCTTACTGGTCCGTGGATAAACTATTTTATTCTGACAAACAAAACTACGGATGGTACGCATAGACTTTATTAAGATGTTCATGAGGCGCCCATAGTCAGTTGCACTCACTGATCAGTAAACGATTAGCGAGGTTAAGCAACGTTGTGTGCCAGCAGTCTATAGATAGGTGACCGCTTAGTGGTATTTCATCTGAGCGTCTCCGTGCTTCGGAAAGCAAGTAAAAAGTCGGTACCGGTTGTTGCCAAATTGACAGCAGTCGTTAAGCCATGTCAGAGGCCTAGGGGCTTGAATAACTCTTGACAACAGGTTGGCCACTAACCACACGAAAAGAAGAAGAAAATTAAGATGTTTAATTAAATTAAAGGAATTATGCATGCCATATTATCGAGACATGCAAATAAAAAGAAAGAACATTCTAATCAGCTTATAAACATCTTTATCTACCATTGCATCATTTACTTCACGCAAACCATGAAGAAGTGCAGTCTATAACTGTAATTATTCATAACATTGCGACTACAAAAGTAGTCTTATTAATAGCCTCGTTAACAACTCTGGGTATAATAAAATTGCCTGTAATTGCTTGCATTAATCGGTTCAGTATTAAGTCATTTTTAATTCACCCCGTTTCAATGAACACGCGTTTAGGAATTAATAGGTTTAACGATACATTAGATCGATATTCATCGCCTTTGATCGCATCGACATTGTGGAAAGGTTATTAATTAAACTTACCGTGTATTGGTTTTACGTGAACCGTTTAGGACAAATTGTTTGCTACTCCGTGATGCGTACAATACACCTCTATCGACAGCCGTGCTGAAATAATTGATTGACAATAGTTGACTTATGTATATGCTGGAAAGCAGCTATTTAATATTACAATAACAATGATATCAATGTAAAGTATTAGTTATGTCTCGGAAAAGGTACTTTTTCTGGATTAAAGGTATGGCGTTTTTTGTATCCCTGACAACGTGTATGTGAAATTTCATGATGATCGGTCGAGTAGTTAAGGCTTAAAAGCATAAAGAACAAACTGACATTCACATTTATAATATTGATTATGATTAGGATTAGCTAGGATAAATGTATGAAAATTTGAGATATACCTATCTTATCTTATGTGGGGGACAGTCAGTGCAGACCGGCGACACTTCGACCCAGTGGGATCTTTTGTGTCGACACTCTCCCAATAACGACTGCCATAGATGTTCATGGCAGCCGGGACCGACGGCTTAAGGTGCTCTCCGAGGCGCGGAACAGGCGATAATTGTCAATCAATACGCACATGATTTCGAAAAGTCGTATAAATTCCGAAAGTCTGAGGTGCGCGACGTGGGTTGGAACCCGAGACCCTCTGCATTGCAGTCTGTTGGTCTCCCCACTGAGCTATCGCTGCTCTTGAGATTTACCTATAAGTATATATTTACGTTCGGTTACGAGTCAGCTCACTCCAGCAGCAAAACATCAATCACAAATAATTAATCGAATAAAAAATGGCTATTGCTTGGCAATGAAGTAATATATCTTAGTCGCGTGTTTCCAAACAACTACACTTTCTCCAAATGGTCATTTTTATTATCTTTGTTCGGCCATTTGTAGCAATTATCTACGTAATATTTATTTAGTTCTTGCAACACTATATCAATTGGACTGATTTATGTAGGTACAACCAAAGTAAATTCAATTAAGTATAATTTTCTTCGACCAATTTCCACACTTAAATGTCTAGAATGCCATGCATTAATTAGTAAACTGTAAATAAATAGCCACATTACACGCAATTCACAGTTTTTTTGTTAAGCTAGAGTACCTCTGCATCACTTAGAATTCATGACTTTTTCTACTTAGATGGCAAAGAAACCCACCTGATAATAAATGGTTTCCGTAGCTTAGATGCTTGGGACTCCAAAGATATAAAGGACTTGCTATGGACTCAGAGGCTGGTACATACATAGATCTAGTCCCTCTCCAATGTCTCCTCAGAGAATTCTAGCAACTACATTTTATTCGACAGAGCCGGCAAGGAAGCATATGGTACATCTTATGATAAGTGGTTGTCAACGCATTACCCACACTAGGGTCATGGCATTAAAGATGTTTTGATAGGCAAATAATCTATACTAATATTATAAAGCTGAAGAGTTTCTTTGTTTGTTTGTTTGTTTGCTTGAACGCGCTAATCTCAGAAACGACTGGTCCAAATTGAAAAATCTTTTTAGTGTTGGATAGCCCATTTATCGAGGAAGGCTATAGGCTATATAACATCACGCTACGACCAATAGGATCGGAGCAGCAATGAAAAATGTTGCAAAAACGGGGAAAATTCTCTTATGTGAAGCAGACAAAGTTGCGCGGGTCAGCTAGTAGGACATAAAGAAAGTATCTAAGCCTGCGGAACTCTTACTAACTGAACGAAACGCAGTAACAATGACAACTTGTTGCCTTAAAGAAGGTCGTAGTTCACTAAATAATTGACAACGGCAACCTTTTGCACTCCTACTAGACTTTATTTACTACATGAATTCGACACACAGTTTATCTCTGATACATTCTGTAGAAGAGTTGTACGGAGATGGCGCTGTGACTCCTATTTATTATCAATATGTATTATAAACTAACGGTTACTCGAAATTTCATTAATCTTGTTTAAAATAACGGTCCCTAGAATTTAAGCTGTTATGCCTTTCATCAAAATGAATTAATTGCAATTATTTTCTACGCAACATTATCAGTTATAAGCGTTATAACACTTACTCTGACGTTAATGACTTATTCTGCGACATCGATGTCATAAGTACCTTGCATCTACCCATGCAATGAATGCCGAAGCTTTGTATACAGATCCTGCATAAACTTTGTAAATAAAAAAAGCTGTAATAAACTACGTGCATCGTCTCATTTTCATATGCACACAGCATTTGCGTACAAGCAGAATAATTAACGCCTCAGTTTAAGCACTAGAAAAAGACCGTAAATTAGTATCATACTCACCTACAATATAAACCCTTTGTTACTTAGCTGTTTTTACAGCCAAGTAGTCTGTAGCAGCTACTGAATAGAAAACAATCACACATTTACCGCACTGTTATTACTGCGACCGCACTACGCACTGTAGGGCTGTCAACCACAAAACTTACAATACATTATTATTATTGCTATTTATAGAGGTTATATAACGTGCAACAAATTTATGTAATGAAACCATTTTGTGTTTACCTGCCGGAATGCTTTGACGCACTTTGCTTTGTTACCAGTTCCATGTACTATTTGTAATTTTGAGTAGAGAATGAACTGTTTTATGAGCTTAGCAATGAGCTGAGCGAACCTTGTCTTTACATGCCAAGTAGGTATTAAAGCGTTGAGTCCGAGTTGGTATATTCGGTATATATTCGTCTTTCTTTCTTTTAATTTATTCAATACAAGACTATACCTGCGGCTTCGCTCAAATGAATGTAGATTTTGTCGATCAATTTCTATCTCTCAAGAACATTATGATTTTCCTAAATGAAAGGTATCCTATTTTAAGGTACTTTTCTGTAGGTACCTACTCCTGACAATGTGTATGCAAATTTTAAGATGATAGTTGAGTTGCTAAGGCGTGGAAGCGTTACAAACAAACTCACATTCACATTTATAATATTAGTTACGATTACAGGAAAAAAAGCTGTTATATAATTTGACAAGTACTTATTTTATTCCTTTTTCTATTTTTATTGACACATGTTTAGTTGTTACATTTATATCTGTTGTTATCTAGACATTTATAAAGTTGTAAGAATGTTGTGTGTTAATAAACGACACATTCGCCAGTTAGTAATATTTAATAGCTATTTCAGAAATATTCTGATGTATATAATTACTAGATTTTGCCCGTGGCTTCGCTTGCGTAAATGTAGGTTATGTCAAAGTCAAAGTCAAAAATAATTTATTCATTTAGGTCACAAAGTAACAATTATGAACGTCAAAATATATAGGTTATAGAGTTTACTAAGTTACTGCCCTGGGAACAGTCCTTTTTCTGGGTGAACGTAAGTACCTATATGCGAAATTTCATGATGATCGGCCGAATAGTTAAAACGAACGTTAGAAGGTTCATATAGAAAAAATCATACAAGCAAACTCATAATCCCATTTATAATATTAGTTAGGATTACATTAATATCAATATTTTGAAATATATCCAAAAGGTTATTTGCTAATAATAGTGTAAGAATACCAAAAGAGTATTTGACGTCAGGCTTTAATCCTAAAACAATAGAAACAAATAGAGGTCAATAGAATTGGGTTAACTCGGATTATTCACTAAACAAAGCCAGACATTTAATCCTCTCTTTATTTGAGTTTACTATTGGTGCTGAATTATTGTTCCGGCTACATTCCTGATGTTGTTAATTAAACATTACTGTCATAATAAAATTCAACGTCAAAATGTTAAATGTTATTTATCAAATTGGTGTTTAATTTTTTGGTGGTTTATTTATTACGTCAGGTAAAAGTTCTAATATAAAAAAAATTAAATATTAACTCCTATTAAACCGTAAAAAATAATTTAATATTTAATGTCCTCCAGACCGATTTCGGTCACGGCGGCCAATCTTAACAGAGACTGGCCATCGCGCAGGAGCTATTATAGTGCACAAGTATGTGCGCAAGCACAAGTGCACTCTCTGTTCCCTAACTCTCATGATCCGATGGGACGGTAATCCGACACGACTGGAGAGAGATCAGGCGCAGGACCAACGGCTTTACGTGCTTTTTGAGGCACAAGGGTGTCTAACACCGCCAATTTCCTAACTCTGGGCTGTTATTGAGATTTCTTAGCAGAAAACCCAATAACTTTTTTTGTTGGTCCAACCCGGGATTCGAATCCTAGACCTCATGCACAGCAGTCGCATTCACTACCGCTGCGCCACGGAGGCAGTACATGTACATGTAACTGTTGCCCAATTTTCGTACTAAATATTTATCAACTAAATCTACAAATATTATGATTCCGTCCGACGAAGCAACTCCCCAAAGCATACACGTAAACGTATTAGATCTAGACAAAAATAAAGCATTTCGGAACATGGAATCGAATCAAAAGAAAGTCCCCGAACCTAACAGATATCGTGCCACGCACCAATAACTCAGTATCGTTACCTCACAAAAGTCGCGTTCAAATCGACTCTATTTATTCGGCATATTACCATTTTTAAGTGGAAATAAAATATTCATGAAACACAAATTATTCATATGAGAATTGTCGAAGTAAACGGTAATATCGTAGCATTCTTAATCAGTATGCGTGCTCAATACATATGCCAAGTTTATGAATAAATTGCAAGTACACTATTGTATTCGAGTACATGAATTTTACAATCTGACGAGTAACAAAGCGTCGCGTAATACTTTTATGGTGATCATAAATATATAATATAATTCGGTGTGGTCTTACCAAGAATAGACCTCCATATCAGCACCGTGTTGTAAGGACTCGAATTACTTCTATTGCCTATGGAATACTCTTACTGCGATTACCAATTCACTTGCATATAATATGAGCCTCTACACAACATTCACAAAAATACACATACCTACATGATTTATTAAATAGAGAAAATGTATGGTTACCACACGCAGCACATACGGGTTATTTTGTTGTTATGGCTGGTTTGAAGCATTTTTTCCGTTTTGTCTGATTTCCAACTAACTGACTAATTAACAATAGATTGTTATCAATACGGTCACTGTTCTGAAGTAGACTTTTTATAGCTATAACCTTTTTTTTTTTTTTTTTTTTGACCCAGGAAAATCCTTTATGGATGGATGGGGGGGGTGGTTATGTGAGACTCTCCGCCCTTGAAGGGGGTCGGTATACACACTAAAAAAACCTGGGGTGAGCAGTCCCTCCGCCGACGGAGTGGGGCGGGATGGGGTCGCGTTAGCAATCACCATCCCGCCCCGGCGGTTGGCCCGGCTGATGGTGACCGGGCCTCAGCACCTATGGAGGGAAGGCCTTGCTCACCAAGGCCATCCCTCAGACGTGTGGGGCCATGCAAGCCGGTAGAGAGTCCCCCGACTCTGTACCAGTGACCCCACTATACAGGAGCGAAAAGGCGGGCAAATCGCCTCCTTCTCGCTCCCGTCCGTCTGCGCCGGAGAGGGTCAGCGAGGAGGTTGTTCTCCCTGACCCTCTCCGCGGTCTCCTTCTGCGCCATGACAGCTTCGCAGAAGGAGACCACTGCCTGCCACGACCTCTCGCCGCCGAGTATGGCGTTGATCACGCTCGGCAGGGAGAGATCTCCGCCTATTATGGCCGAAAGCGTGTGCCGCTGCGGCCCCCACGCGGCACTCGCCTCCAGCGTGTGGAGCGCCGTGTCTTCCGGCGCCCCACACTCGTGGCAGGCCGGGGTCGCCTCCCGTCTCGCCATCTGGTGCAAATACTTTCCGAAGCATCCGTGCCCGGAAAGCACCTGCACCAGTCGGAAGGTCAGCGACTCGAATCGCCGCCCTATCCACCCCCGGAGGACCGGGCGAATGGCCTCCACCATCCACTGGCCCGGGGCCGGTGGAGCCAGGTCCTCCGTCCACCGTCTCAATAGGGCGGCCCGCGCCTGTCGCCGCATGCGTGCGACCTCCTCCCACCCCGGGGGCTCCCCGCGGGATCTTATCGCCGCCACGAAGTGGTAAACTTCGGCGAGGATCTCCGCTTGTAGCTCCCAGGGGGGGTCACTGGCCAGCACGCACGCCGCCGTCCAGGACACCGTCCGGTAACCGCGTATGGCCCTCGTCGCGACGACCCGCTGCGGACGTCGCAGCAGGGTTTTATTGTCGCGACTAAGGGCGTCCGCCCAGACCGGTTTATAGCTATAACCTAACCCAACCTATACCTACATGCCATTCTGAATGACCATGTCAGTATATCATAATAATTATTATCATTAGTAATTATTAAAAAATGTAAGTGCTTTGGCCACATGCCCTTAACTTACATTAAAAATTTTAAATAAATAATCGTATAAATTAGAACTATCCGATAAGCACAGTAAAATGCAGTGTGATAAATAAATGTGTGTGACATTATTATTACTAGGTTCTTGAGTTGCTTCTCCATATGACCACAGCCAGTGCAACCCGGCCGAAACGTCAAGCCTTTCATAAAGATGTGTAAATACTATGCATTATCTCGTTTTACGCGTTTTCCGTTATATGAATCATGCATTTCGAAAATATAAATGTTATTATAAATTCTTAGGTAGGTACAGGCATATTGAAAATATATTCGGAGTCTAGGCAAAAAGGCTGGATGCATAACACTAGTTTACTTTTTGTTCCCGTCTCGTCTTTTGACGACTCGATGGCGTAGTGGTTAATGTAACCGACTGCCACGCCTGAGGTCGCGGGTTCGATTCCCGCACAAGTCAAACATTTGTGTGCATGAACAAGGATGTTTGTCTTGGTCTGGGTGTTTCTATGTATAATATGAATGTATTTACAAAAAAGAAAGTATATATGTATGTTTATCCATTGTCTAGTAGCCATAGTACAAGCTCTGCTTAGTTTGGGCTAGATGGTGTTGTGTGTATGTGGTAGAATATCATTATTATTCTTAGTTCCCGTTTGTTGTAAAGCAAGTGTCACAAAGGTACTTTTAATATTTTTGGCCAAATCTGTCAGTAAATATACTTTCGTATTTATAATATTATAGTGGGCATTACAAATTAATATTTATTTAACTTGTCACGCCCTAACAAGATTTTGTGTTTATTATCTAATAAAGATGTAAAACTATAAAACAGGCAGTCTGACTGAAAACAGTTACCGGAGCCTATGACTTACCTCCCAGGAGTATCACTCACGCATTGCAGGCCCTAGGAAAAACAAATAAAGGCAGTCTGAAAGGAAAGTAATGGTTTCTTCCCTTTCAGACTCCCTTTAATTTCTTTGAGAGGTAAATATGTGAGTTCTTGGAATTATTGACACATAACGAACAAATTATTATTGGTAGGTAATAGTACCTAAAACATATTAAAATAATACTTGGCTCCATAGGACTTGTCAACAGATTAAGGCGTAAATACTTTAATAGTCGCGTAACCTCTTGAAATAATAATATAAAATGTTCAAAGAAGTATTTCGTCCTCTCTCCTAAATTGATGTGAATTACAGGGTTCAAGATGATCAACACTTACCATTGTACCTACCAGCTAAGCTAACATTGCGGAATGCGATAAATATATTGAGTGTTGTGTGACTACACGAATATCATTTCGCGGCTGCTTTTATGATCAGAGTGATCTATAGCATGTAAGTGCAGATACGATACCTACCTTTACAGGTACGTCCAGATGTCGTGACTACATTTTCAAGCTACGGGACGAGATTACATTATCATATATATTGTACCTATGCATTTTCGTAAGCTGTAGGTCTGTGCCGTCATTATACAATAATGGAAAAACTTAAGTAATAATCTAAACGCCGAATAAAATATTAACGTAACAAGTACCTATGTATACTTATTGATATAATCGCGTCATATTTTATTTGGGTTATTGGATGATTCGCACTAATTAAACTCGCACGAAACGTGCGAATCAACAACATTTGCACGAACTAAATTTATTAACGTGCGAATCGACAAATCCAAAAATATGCATTAGGCTATTGGCACATAGTTTATTTGGAGAACAAAAAATCATAAAGTACAGTCGTGCTCATCCGTTTCGGAAATAATACGAAAAAGAAACGAACACAGCAGTTATATTCACGGGGAGACAACCACCATCTTAGTTTCCCCGTGAACATGGCTGCTGAAAAGCAACCGAAACGTCGGGGAAAGTGTAAAAATTAATCTAAATAGTTTTTATAATTTAAATAGCTTTAATAGTACTTCTATTAAACACAACAACAGTAACTAGTAAAAGTGTTAAACAATAGGAGCTTAAAGTTTTAAAATTATGTAATGATAGTGTTTTATAAAAAATAAACAACGCGATAAAATCTATACACGTATTAAGTTGTTTAATTTCTATGAACAAAAAATTACTTAATTTAATTATTACTTTGTTAATACCTGGCTTAGTGAGAATGCTTATTTCTCTGATAAATGGCATTTTTTGTTATATAATTATGTCATAAAACGAATAACGCCATCACGGCTTGGAACTCGCGATTCAATAGGTTGAGAGGACCCACACCAAACATTGTTAAGATAGCAATTATTATTTAACACTGTATAGAAAAATCAGTAAAGGTATTTCAATAAAATGTCCCGACAGAATAACCAGACGCGGCGGCCAAAAGAACTTAAGTCAATTTTTGGTGTGTTTGTATGATCTACTGGCTGGAAGGCTCTTTAGTCAACTGAGGCCGCTCGAACGTATCCCGCGAGATGAGTTGACTTAATAATTAATTTTATTATTTTTTCTTTGTCAACTAATCCCACTTTAAAAAGAAGAATATTATTTATATTTGTGCAATATAAATATGTACACACGTCAACAAAAGTGTTTGGGGAAAGAAATGACCATCGAAAATACTAATTGCACAGCAAAATATGCTTAAGTACTAAAATATATCATAACTAGCACCTGTACGCCTCAAATCACTGCATTCCGTCTCGGAAGGGTTAAGTTATGTTAGGTTCCTTCTTAAACCCACCCAAAAAAGGGAGCCCCGTTGCGCGGGGCTCCGTCGACTTAGTTTAATCTCTTTAAATATATTTTTGCTGTGTAATTTATATTTTTGGTAAGCATATTTTGCTGTGCAATTAGTATTTTTGGTGGAACAAAGGCAAAAAATTGAGGAACAGTTAAATACTACCCTTAAAAAATCACAGTCGTAACACTTTTTTTCGTTTTTGTATAAATCATTAAATGTATCAATGGGATCAGTTGTCCGATTCAAAACATTCGTTAGGTCAACTGATCCCGCGGGATAAGTTCGAGCGGCCTCAGTTGACTAAAGAGCCGAATAAGTACGTAAGTCAACGGACATTAATTCAACCGCAATAGACGCCTGTACCATATCACTTATGTTTAAACTGTACATCAAGCAGCGATAATAAGCACTTAATTAGACTAAGTGGTTATTTTTGCCGCGCTACGAATCGTTTTTATTTCTACTTCACACCTAAAAAACCTTTCTTAAGTGGTTGGTTCACGTGTAGTAGTATGTAATTATGACACTTAAGCAAAAAAAAAGGGTATGTATGTCAAGTGTCTACCCTCTTTTTTGCATTTTTTAGTTAATAGATAGCAAAGATTTTGATTGCCGGTTGAAGTGTTGTGTTACAATATTCATCTTTTAGTCGTTGTTTGTGTTTCTTCGTGACGGTGGTGTTGTCGTCAACTGTGTCGTAATGGATTCCAGAGCAAGGAAATTATTGAATCTCGTCCTAAATAATGAAAGTGCAGGTATGTTTTAATCATTTTCTTCTCAATTTATACAATATGTGAAATTTTAGTATTATATTATTTGCGGTTACAATACCTACTGTATAAAAAGGTATACAGCAGGTATTATAACCGCAAATAATATACAAATAATAACAAACAGAAATTTTATTTACTTTTACTTTCTTTACTTTTTAAACAGAAATTATGGTAAATAATTTTATTTACCATATTTTCTGTTTAGAAAAATAAAAACACATACTACTATTTACTGCTGCATGCAACTGCATCATGACGGTTACTTCATGATGCAGTTTTTAGGTGACGAAGATCCTAATAATGGAGGTCAAAAACAAACAACCTTCGATGAAACTCTAGGTGACTTCTCTAGTGACAATTCTGTTGCCGATCCTACTTTCTCTCCGGACAGTCCAAGTTTACTCACACCACACGAAGAGCTTGATTTTACTGTTCCTGATACATGTACATATTACAATCATCGGCAAGATATTATGCTCATGAAAATATCGAAGAAGCCTTTTTACAACAACGAATTCAATCAATGGGTAATAGGAAAAGGATCATTTCAGGGTATATCGACTATGTTGAGTCGAATGGCGTTGACCGCGAGTCTCTAGCTCTTACGGTTCTTGAGTTGAAAGTTGTATAACAGACAGACGGACGGACGGACAAAGCTGTTGTATAAGAGTTATATCGAACTCTAAAAGGAGAAAAATACTGAAATACAAATTTATCCCCTACAAGACTAGTTCCAATTAATAAGATCAAGCAGCAAAATATTTACAGTGAAATAAATGCGTCAGACAGATTTTTTTAAATTTTGCGGTTCTATTAAAAAGACCCTTGATTGCTCGAAAAAAGGACGGTGACGGAAATATTTTTAAATGGCATAATGTGAAGTGGTTGTGTTATAACGCTGAGTATCGTGTTATAAAATACAAAACATCTCTTTCTGTCCGGTCAAGTTAGCCCAAAAAATAGGGGTATGTTAACAAAAATTCGCATAAAGCTGAAAATTGGTACGAATATTCGGAACACCATTATAAATGAAACGTAAAAGGTCCCTATCGATCCCACACTTGCAAAATTAATTTATTCACGTTCTAAGTTCGCAAATATGAGTTTCTTGCGTTTTTTAGCCAAACGGTAAATTTTATGATAAAACTAGATCAGACAAAATTTGTAGATTATGCAATTATCTATAAAAATTGTCTCTACAATTTTTCTCCTAAACATCACCGTATCTGAGATATAATGGTTGAAAAGTTGTATTCTTCATAATATGCATAAGTACGTCGGGTACATCCATCACTGGAGCTGTAATAGTAGTAAACATCTTTTTTCTCGGTCTGTATAACTTATACATACAAAATAGTACAATTATGGAAATATAAACTCGAGAGAAATTTAGTCCCTTGTAACCTGCCCCATTCAGATACTCTATCCAGAGTATTTCCGATTTCAGGCACAAGCGGTTCGCGGCTTTCCTCCACTCCAAGGGATATTAGCGCGGCCCGTGTAGTAAGTATCCCCAGTATTGTCCTCCGCATAGCAATGAATGCCGTCAATTGACAACATATCATTGACATGCAGCAGGAACAGCGTCGGGGACAACACAGAGCCTTGCGGGACGCCAGCATTTATGTCCATGCGGTTAGAACAATCACCGTCAACCATAGTTTGGATGCATCTGCCGAACAAAAAGCTGGCAACCTATTCGCATAATCCCTTGGGCAGTCCGTAAGATGGTAACTTCGTTAGAAGACCTTTGTGCCAGACCCGATCGAAGGCCTTTGCCATGTTCAGGCTGACAGCCAATGCCTCACCTTGGCTCTCAATGGCTAGTGCCCATCGGTATGTGAAATACACGAGAAGGTCGCCAGTTGAGCAACGATGGCGGAACCCGTATTGTCGGTCACTCAACAAATCGTGACCCTCAAGGTACCTTAGAAGCCGAGAGTTGATCACCCGCTCCATCATCTTGGAGAGAAGAGAAGTTATGGCGATCCGCCTGCAGTTCGATGGGTCAGATCTGTCACCTTTTTTTGGCACTGGGTGAACGAATGAGGTATTCCATGAAGACGGAAATTGTCTTGTGGAATATGAAAGCGAGAAGAGGCGCGTCAATACTGGACACAACTCAGGAGTACACTGCTTTAGCACCACTGCCGGTATGCCATCTAGCTCGCTCGACTTATGAACATCTAGAGACATTAGTTCCAGCCGGATCTCACGTTGTGAAATTGAGATTTCCGGCATGGAATGACCGCACCACGGGATGGCAGGTGGTACGGCGCCTCCATAGTTCATAGTCGAGTTTGAGGCAAAGAGAGAACCCAGCAAATTGGCCTTCTCTTTGGCACTATAGGCCAGGTTACCATCAGACTTTCGGAGTGGTTGCAAGGACGACTGACGAAAACTACCTTCAGCAGCCTTGGCGAGAACCAGAAAGTGTGACTCCCTGTATTAGGGAAGCTGGCAAGTCGCTCGCCAATTCTGCCGACGAAATCAAACTTAGCCCTGGCAACCACTCTCTTATTGAGCCTCGAAGCAGCATTTAGTTTGCGTTTCACTTCAGGAATGTTAGGTTCATTGTTAGTACAGGCCGTAATCCAAGCCTCATAGGCAGATTGCTTTAAGGAACCTCATAGGCAGATTGCTTTGTGTACCAGTTGTCAAGGTCAGTCGTGCTCCAATGTTGAATCGCCATTAGAAGAGGATTCATACGATATCAGTGAGGAGACATCTAATGCATAGCTGTTAGAACAATTTACTTACACCCCAGCAGGAAGAAGAAGAAGAACAAGCAGAAGAAGAAGTACAAGAAGACGAACAAGAACAAGAAGCAGAATTATCAGATGATACTGACGGATAATTTTACCGAATTTTTGAGAATTCACACGGCTTTCACCATTTCCAATAGTACCAGTTATTACATATTTTTAAATAGTATTGAATTAAACAGGATCACAATAGATTGTGGAATAGGCCTATCGGGGAAACCACGTTAAAAAAAACACGCCAAGTACCTACACTACCTCCCAGGTGGCGTGGAAACGTGTGCATATTATGAAGAATACAACTTTTTCAACTTTTTCAACCATTATATCTCAGAAACGCTGACGTTTAGGAGAAAAATTGTAGAGACAATTATTATAGATAATTGCATAATCTACAATTTTAGTCTGCTATAAAATGCAAAAAAACCCATATTTGCGAACTTTGACCTTGAATAAATGATTTTGCATGTGTGGAATCGATGGGGATCTTTTTTATTTCATTTATAATGGTGTTCCGGACATTAGTACCATATTTCAGCTCTATGCGAATTTTTGCACTTTGACATGTCTACTTTGACCGGACTTCATATTATTAATACTAGATTTTGCCAGCGGCTTGGCCTGCTAGAATCCTACAGGAACGTATACCGGGATAAAAATATTGTATGCGTTAATTCAGCACATGAGTTATCTGTATACCAAGTTTTATCACAATCAGTCCGGCCGTTCGAGCATGAAGAAGTAACGAACATACACGCTCACAAAGTTTTGTGTTTATAATATTAAGTAGTTAGGAATTCACCCTTACTACTTCTGTACGTACTTGAGTGTACCTTAACTTAATAGTATTGCATAAAACACAATGTGTGTGCCATTATCTTAATACGTAGATACTTTTTTTTTTTAGATTTTTCGATTCACACATCAAGGAACTAAGTGCACTAACTTAGTTTATTGGCCTAAAAAAAATATATAATATTATTTAAAACAGTCGACTCGAAATCATCCAATAACCCTTTTATTTAACCAAATGTCTGCCGAATCCCAGACACAATAAAAAAGGTTGTGTTTCAATACGAGGGGTTAAGCATTATAATTTATATCATTAACTTTAATATTTAAGTTTATTCTAGGATTAGGTACCTACTACTTTTTTTAGATTTTGTACATTTTAACCATTCAATAATTTGAATAGTTTAAAGGATTCAAATAATTTGTAAAGTATTAAAATTAATAAATATGATAATTAAATAATTTATTAATTATTAAATGAATATTAATAGTAGGCAATTTAAATTATGCCTACTAAATAAAGGCAAATCAACAACTATTCAAAATTTAATAAAAATACGCAGGTAATTAACAATTAGATATCAAAAATGAACCTATATTTTTAGACTCGAGTCGTAATTTATAATGACGTCAACTAAATAGTCAGTAGTTGTACATCATAAAGTGTTAAGTGTGTTAAGGGTATTATATCATAACTGTCAGTAAGACAGTCATAAATTATACAACAACTAGCCTCCGCACGCAGCATCACCCACATAAAACCCACGGGAAAACATACCAGGTTAAAACTATCCAATATATTAATCTAGAATATTTCCTATTTGTATACTAAGTTTCATTCAAATCCATTTCACAGTTCGCACGTGAAATGTTCAAACATTTTAACAAACTCTAAAAATACTTTACATTCATAATAGTAATATTTGTAGCTAGGTACAACCCTAAAGCATTTGCCGCCACAGTGAACAGTGCAGTGATTCAACACCTTCATTAACGCACGCCTTCGCCCCGCGACCGCGCCACTACCGCACCGCGCCTGCGGCCCGCCGCGCACAGTGGGGCGAAACTGCTATATTATTATAGGATTATAGGATTGGATTAGCAAAGGATATTATTCTAGAAATTCCACAAAAAAAAATATCTATCGATAGGTCTTGTCATTACGATGAATAATTGTCATTATACGTTTTTCTCTAAAACTGATAGTTAGCCCGGAAAAGAATATTTTCTGTTTAATATATTATATAATGGCAAAATTTTTGCAGTTATTGTTTCATTCCATATAACAAAAATAGAAAATATTTTTTCCGGGCAATTTATCAGTTTTAGAGAAAAACGTATAATTACAATTATTCATTTTAATGGCAAGACCTATCGACAGAATTCTTTTTTGTAGAATTTCTAGAGAAAAATCCTATGCTGTCCTATTCTATAACCCTCATATATTAGTTTCGACCCACTGTGCGCCGGTTACAAAGACAACACTACTGTAGTTCACAGTCGCTACTCCAGCACTAGTTTATGCGGCACTGCGACATACCTACATTTTCGCTCTAATTGCTTTCCGTAATTACAACAAATTGGTTGCCTAAAGCGTTTGTCGCACTTTGTATAGTGGTGCAAGTAGGTATTTGTTAAATAAGTATACCTAATAATAATATTTCAGATAAATAAAAGCGTTTTCTAACAAAATGAGCCTGCTTTTAATAGGTATATCAAGTGATCGTACGACAAAGAAGAGGCACGCTTGCTCAATAAAATCCATTTAATGAGGTATCTTTCTAGATCTGTAAACTCCGTGAAGACTGTATTTAGGGATGACTCGTATACTCGTTGGTACAACACTAGAGATAATAACAATGTATCACGTGGTCGGAGATCTAACGCACATCATAAAACACAAGGGGTTAGTTTAGGCCCGTTTCCTATGTTCAGGGACAAGTCGTTTTACCCACAGTCAGTTAATTTTTGACACGCAATGTATGAAAAATATGAAGACTCAAAAATATGAAACGTTTGTAGCTAAAACGACTCGTTTCTGAAAATAAAAACCGAGCACGCTATCCGTGCAGTAAGTTTGAGGATTTTTTCGAGTAAAACCAATCTAAGAGGCTTCCTTAGGGCGTAGGTTCTCTACGTTGCGGACGGAATATCAAGTATACTTACATATATTTATATGTCCAATGCACATGTCCTTGCTAACAAGTGGTCGCAGTCAACAGGAATAGTTATTAGCAACCCAAAGTACCAGCTATTACAAAAACAACTTCCACTCTTATTGACATATTAATTTCGTCTGACAACCCTACACACAACCACGTTCAAATTAGTTAACTAAACCACATAAATCTGTATCCGTTGTTAACCATTAAGAAATAATAAGTAATGGTTCCGGTCACCCGCCATATTTGGTTGATGTCTTAATTAAACTAATATTTAGTACTATAACAGTGAATTAGAACCTTGACCGATATGTTAAGCGTTTGACGCGATGTCTTAACTAGTGATGTGCCGAATAATAAAAAATCTAGAGCCGCAGATACGGATCCGGATACGGATCATTGGCGTCAAGATCCGCGGATACGGATACGGATCTTAACTTTCTTACTCAATCGGTGTCGGTGCGCGTGACCTGAAGATTTAAGTTTTGTTATAAAAGTGATCTTATAACTTTCTATAATAAATGTTACAAAGATTTAATAACTTCCTATACTATAGTAAGTATTTAAATATATATTAGATAGCTGATTCAGTTCCATTAAGTTACGTACGTATTGTATCGTATGTTAACTCACTACGATAAATTTTGATGCCAAATATTAGATTTTTAGAAATAGGAAATAGTTTGATTGAAATGTAAAATGTATTTTATTGCTATTAATTATTATTAATCACTTACAATAGAATTGAATCTATGTGTTAAAAATTAAAAAGGTAAAAGGTCCATCAAAAATGTAACGGATACGGATACGGATATTTTCTCCTGCGGATATCCGCGGATACGGATATGGATATCCGGAACATCACTAGTCTTAACTGTTAATCCTAACTAACAATATAATGAGAATTTGTTACGCTTTCACGGCTTAACTACTCAACTAATCATCATGAAATTTTATATACCTACAAGTTGTCAGAGGTGCATAAAAGGATAGGTATAGGATACATTTTATCCAGAAAAAAACACTAACCTAACCTATATGCAAACGAAGCCGCGGGTAAAAGCTAGTAGCGCGATATATTTGATATTTAGTATGATGTAATTATACAAACCGCCTGCTAAGCTATCCTGCATACATATTGTCAGGGGTACAGAACAGAACATAGGGTACCAACCATAGGGTTCCAACCAGACAAAAAGTAGGTACTGTTAAAAATATACGAATAGAAATTTATTGAAGAAATCTACATTAACGCAAGCCAAGCCGCGGGCTAAATCTAGTGCAACATATAAAGATACGTTTTCTAACAAGGTCGGAAACATTCTGGTGGACATGTTAGCCAGTTGTAGATATGTTAAGTACAGCATAAACCTATAAGCATCCAAAATAGTCTTATCTATACTAATATTATAAAGCTGAAGACTTTGATTGTTTGTTTGGTTAAACGCGCTAATCTTAGGAACTACTGGTTCGATTTGAAAAAATTTTTTTTTGTTGGATAGCTTATTTATCGAGGAAGATTATAGGCTATATAACATCACGCTACAACCTACGGGGGAGGCGCAGTAATCATAAACGCGCGTGAAACCGTGGGCACATCTAGATGCATATAAGAGAGAATGAAGTAAGAGATATGTATAGAGTCGAAGCAAGTCAAAGGCCTTCCTATACCCTGGGGGAAACAATTGTGGTGGATAAGTGTACCTACCTTATTGTTGTGTTGCGGAGAAAGGAGGACATATTTATAATATACCCAGACTCAGAACAGTCTGTATTAACTAACGCGAATATACGAGCCCCAGTTAAATGATATCACTACTGAGTCGCTTATTATAAATTACAAAATAAATGAATATTAACAAAAATGTTATTCGTACGTCCATTACTGTTTTTCATCTTTTAAATGTATTAATATTACTAACGTCTGCACGCTGCTACGCTCAGGTTAATCCGACGGGAACGCATACGGAGGTAAAAGTAGAAGAACTTAATGGTTTATTTCAGGATATGTTCTATTTTTATTAACATCCGTTTACGTGATCAAGTATCAAACATCCAAACATTTTTACAAACTTTTATATTTAATTTTTTAATACCTACTAGATTTTGTATGTGGTTTTGCCTACCCTAATCCCACGGAGACACATATCGAGATATAGGTATACCAATCCATGAAAGTCCTTTATCTATGTGTCACGTCAAAATCCTTTCGACAGTTTACGTATGATTAAGTAACATTCAATTCCAAACATTTGAAAATGTTTTAAAACCTAACTAATATTATAAATACGAATACCTATATGTTTGTTTGTCACGCTTTCACGCCTTTATTTTGTCGACCGATCATGATAAAATTGGTCGCATACACGTTGCCAGGGCAAAATAAAAGACACAGTATATTTCATCCAAGAAAAAACAGTTTCCCGAGAAATAAAAATTATTGACAAAATGTACTATGAGGCGAGCGAATCCGCGGATAAAATCTATTTTACAATATTGCTAAGATAAAATAGTCATAGGTTTCACCGTTACTTAGCTCTGTTTGATTAAACAGCGTCATTAACAAAGACAATGCACTCGCGCCAGTTCACGTGCGACACACATTCGGTTGTAGGCTTCCGTGTGTGCGCCGGCGCCGGGACGCGGTCGCCGTGACGCTTGCCCTGCTATTATAACCTGCGTTGCTTAATGCGTGCGACTGCACCTAATTGCCTACCGTTTTAGACATTTTTATGTTATTACAATTTTTATTTGTTACAACGATAGCCTAGTGGGAGACCACTGGACTGCCACGCAAAGGTCTCACGTTCGATCCCAAGGCGCGCATCTCTGACTTTTCGAAGTTATGTGCGTATTAAATAGTTAAATATCGCTTGCTTAAACGGCGAAGGAAAACATCGTGAGGAAACCTGCATGTCGAGGAGTTCTCCAAAATGTTCTCAAAGATATATGAAGTCTGCCAATCCGCACTGTGCCAACGTGGTGGACTATGGCCTAAACCTTCTCACACTGAGAAGAGGCCCGTACCCAGCAGCGGGACAGTTTAATACAGGGCTAATATTATTATTACTAGTCGTCGCTTAGATGTCGAAATTTGAACGTAAATCGTTTTATTCCTTTTGTATTTTGCATTAAGCGCTCCTGTTCCATATCTATATAATAATACGTGAAGCAAAAACTTTGTACCCCTTTTTACGAAAATTGCGCGGACGGTGGAGTATGAAATTTGCCACAGTCAAACTTTATATGGAGAAGAAGGGGCGAATTCTAATATTTTTATAAAATATGCATTAGAAATACATTAAATTAATGAAAAACACTACACGCACATAACCATGCATTTGACACACGCAGTCGAATCGCGTTCGTAGTATTTCGACATTGTTCGTCTGACGTCGTACAATTCTTTGTAACTATGGTTACCTATACTTATTTATATGTAATAGAGAGAAACAGAAAACAAAGTTGCAAGCTTAGGAATTTGGTCGAATTTTGACCACTAGGCGACCGCTAGTAATTTTAACAATGCTATATTTAATACTCTTTGGTGCAAGCAATATGCTTCAAAGGGGGTACAAAGTTTTATTTTTAATGGGAAGAGATTTTATTACAATGGACTGCCGCCAAGTAATACCTACTACGATTATTTCTACGATTTCACGTATTAAATATGTAGATAAGATAAAGCGTCCTACAAAATTTATTTAGATATAATTGGTCACGGTTTGAGAACCAGTCATTTATTACGGAGACCATACAAGTTCTTTCGTCTGAAGGAGGGTGGGTAATTTATATAATAATATAAGCCTTATATAATATTTTACTACGAGTGGACATTCGCATAGAAGCGTGATTCAAACCCAAAATAATCCTTGTTTGTATTTTATTGACTGATTTGAGATTAAATATTTTATAGTAACACATTTGCCAATAACTAAATTATTATTATTTGCCTGCGTTATATCATGTATCCTTACATGGCGGGAGAGTAATAATTATTTTTTTTAAACTATATTGGATTTACGCGATACATATTTACTATAATATAAGGATAATATAATATATGTAGATATATAAATGGATTATCCTTCCTGCCGTTTCCATGCTCGGGATCTCATGAGTTCAATGCTCACACACTCCTAACACAAATATTTAACATAGCTAACTTAACAATTTAAAAACATTTTGCTAGTAATCTATTTCAATATTATAAAGAGGAAAGATTAGATTTTTTGTTTGTTTGTGGTTGGTATGGTTTAACTCAAAAACTACTCTACCTATTTTAAAAATAGTTTCATCATTAGAAAGATATACCTATTATCACCGAGGTTCATAGGTTTTTTTATTTTATTTTAAAATACAAGTACCGTTTCTGGCATAAGATAACCTAATTTTACGCGAGCGAAGCCACGGCAAAATGCTAGTATTTAATAAAGCGATAAATATCAGAAATAAGCTCTCACTTATAACATAGCTACAGCGTCCCCACGCGAGACTTACCTATTAATTTTTTGTGTGGCCCTGTGTCAGGCAATTCTAAACGCCTAAAGACATACTATTAATTACACTAAAGAAAGGCTATTAATTACAACTCCATAGAAATATAGTCCCGACAACAACGGAAACAACTTACGATAGTTACTTACATAAAATAGCCCCAAGCGAACCCATCCATATACAGACCGTGTAGAAGATTGATGAACCTTGCCGATCGTTTATCAATAATTGAACACAGCAGCACCTCACTGTGCAATTTAAGGTAGGTAGGTACGTAAGAATTAATTCCATCATTACTTCTTCTACCCTTATACAGAAACCGAATTTATTTGCAAATTACATTCATATACTTTCTCATTTAAAACGAATGCCATATAAAAGCTTATTTAATGACCATCCATATACGGCGCTGTGACATCTGCTTATTCACCGAAACCTCGGCGTTATAAACAGCGCGGTTTAATCGTCTTTGGAAATGCAAGTCTTTTCACGAATGGTAATGGCGCAAGTTATTCGACACAGCGATTACGGAATTAAAGTATATTAGGCGCACATTAACAGGGCCAGGAAATGATAATCATAACTAATTTTATAAATACGAATGTTTATTTGTTTGATTGGCTTTCAAGCCTTAACCACTCGACTGATCATCATGAAATTTCGCTTACGCGTTATCGGGGTACAGAATAGGACGTAGAGTACCTTTTATCCAGAAAAAGTACTGTTACTTAGGTTGGTAACAGTACACCTTACCTTCATTTATGCGAGCGGAGCGCATCATGCGAGCTGTATCCCTTTAAACAAAGAAGATCTTATTAATCGAAATCAACGATGTCTTCTTTGTCTTGAAGGATGAGCTAGGTAGGTGTACCTACCTAGCTCATCCTTCAAGAATCCTGTGTACACAGCGACACATCAACCTAGACTGTTTGGTCTTCGAACTATTAGCAGTTGAACGCTGCGAATTGTGCGAGAGAGTGCGTTATATTTTTGTTATTTTGTCTCATTCACGCTAAACAGGACGCGACGCTTTATCCTTACCATTACATCGACACCACTATGCACAGTCCCTTTCCGACAATTCTCTATTTTATATGTAGCGTAGTTATGCGTAGATAGGTTGTCTAACTTGAAGTGTAGCCGTCTGTACCGGTAACTCAAATTCAAATTCTTAAAATCGGTTCAAATTCGGACGTAATAGGTTTTTATCAGAAATTTCTTAATAGCAGGCATAGCAGCTTAAACTTTGGCTAGTAGACGGACGGTCGTCTTCACTTGATTTTAAGAGGATAAGTGATATTTTATCAGATAGGTACAGATTAACATCGACATTTTTATAAGTGAAATCGGTTTGATCTATTATCTTAATATAGCCACATGCAGTACCTATCAAGGAAAAAGTTACGTAATTTCTTATTTTGGGGTTTTTTAATCTCTTCCCGAATATTTTGGATGCATAGATATAACCCTATGTCGATCTTTCATATTCAGTTATACTTTTAAATCCTAACTAATATTATACATGTGATTGTGAATGTGACTTTGTTTGTTACGCTGACACGCTGTCACGCCTTAGCCACTCAACCGATCATCATGAAATTTTGTATAAAAGTTGTCAGGGATGCAGAAAAGGATATAGGGTACATTTTATCCAGGAAAAATCACTAACCTAACTTACATTTACGCAAGCGCAGCGGCGGGCAAAACCCAGTAGCATGATATATTTGAGTTTGTTCCACATTTGCCCCTACATTACGTCCCACATGCCAAAATGTTCCTCATTCGCCCCTCTTTTAAAATTATTCCTTTTTTGCCCTTCATTTTTGTCCATATAGTTAGCAAAACAAAACATGGTTAAAATTATTTTAAATCTTTTCTTTGTCAGCTCGTGATGTCATGCAATCATAAGCCCAAAATTTTGCCGAGAGATCAATAAGGAATTTTAATATAATTTTCAGCTGACGGTACAACAAATATTCCATACAAAAAAAACTGAGACAAAACAGGAACATAATTAGGGACGAAAACGAAATTACATTAAGAAATTAATATTTATTTAAATTTAGGGGCATGTAAGGAACAATTTTAGGGACGAATGCTAATTTCTACGTTTGGGACGAAACATGAGGGACGAATGCGGAACAAACCTATATTTGATATTTAGTATGATGTTATTATACTTATTATACAACCGACGCCTGTATGCATCAGACTAATATAAATAACTACGTCATCTACAATTCTAAACAAACTATTTGTCAACTTGTTTATTAATCGCCTCCGTTTAGTAAAATTTATGATGTACGATGATACATTTATTATAAGATCGTGATGTTTTTATCGATTGAAAAATAAATAACGAGTTTACATTTTCATACTAATAATATTTTAATTGTCAAAATACCAACTAAATTATGATATGAGAAACTGAATAATATAAATTTAAGACGACAGAAAGATCAGCCCACATTAGTCTCATAAAAGCCTTTTTTAATAATAATTGAATCGTAATACATAAACGAACTGGAAAAGCATTTACCCGCGGTTTTACTTTGACCCTGTGTTATTTCCTGTACTCCTGAAAAAGTGACTGCAAAATTTCAAGATGATCGGTTGAGTAGTTGAGGCGTGAAAACGTAACAAACAAACTTAGGTACATTCGCATTTATAATATTAAGTTCGGATTTGGGAACGTAGATATATCGTGAGAGAAAGACCGTCGCTATTTTGTTGATAATACCAAGGCGGTCTATTTAAGGAATTCTACGTCTCGCCGACCCCAATGTAGACATAAACATTTTAACACTTATCGTCCTCTTAAGGATGTTTGAAAACCCAGTTCTTAGGAAAGAACACAATTGATGGATGAGATCTTCAGTGCAGTTCCTATCTCTCTTAAAGTCAAAACACTCTATAGTATTAAGTAAAGCTGCCATTAGAGGATGTCTGCGTAAAATTTTAACGACGAAAGGACATTAATGTAGTCTGTAATTGTTTGTATTTATACATCTTGTACTCTTTGTGATAATAAATGAAGAGTAAGTAAAACATCTTCCTCGGACTAGCAGGGTTCTTAGCTTTAATTCTCAAATAGAATTATTTCCGTTACAACTTCTCAAATATCTATAAATACAAAACATCAGTAAAGATGCTACATTCTTAAATAAAACCACTCATCATAAATTAATATATGATTACCAGAACGTTAAGAAAAACGTAAATGCTGCATATCTATTTCATTAAAATTGCTTGACATTTAGTATCAATTACGTGCATATTTAAACAGAAATATAAAAGTAGTGATCCTTGACGACATTCAGTCGTTCGGGCCACCGGTCGATGGCAATTTTAAGTTTTTTTTCTCTCGCTCTCGCGCCAGTTCTGCGAACGTGAAACAGGTCGGACTGGCTGCGCAAGAGTTTTTTCGGCGAGCAACTCCGAGCATGATTGTAGCTGGGTTGCTAGATTACACTCTTTATTGGGATTTATGTTTACTTGTTAAAAATCCAAAACTAATGGCATACGAGGTGCAACTGCGCGACTCTTTTATTATTTTTGTTTCTAGCGGATACAACTTGAACTGTTATCAAGATTTGATATTTTATGTAAGACCTATGGACACAAAATAAAGAACTTGAACTTGAACTTAGAATCGAGTCTTCATCTTGTAGTTATCCTTCGACAGCAATTAATAAAGCTGAATTTAACTGGTGATCAAAATCTAATAAAGTGATAGCTTTGATAGGCTTAGTAAAGGTTATCTGTCAAATTGACTCCTCAGATATGTCTGACCGAATAATTAACATTACGTTGCCCTATGGCCACTATATCGATATTTATCAGAATTGTAGAAAACACTACCTACAGCAAAAATTACCGATCGACCATTAACATTAATTTTATACACTACAACTCGCAAATAACAACGAAAACTACGAAATGAAATTCTACGACTTTATAACGAACAGGTTACGACCAACAAAGATCAATTTGTTGCCATAACGTCGTATTACAATTGCAATAATTGAAATAAATTTTAGTTAAAAAGCTAGCCGCATATGGGGAAGTCGAAATAATGTGGCAACACTCGCCATTCTCCTAATTGACGACTGCTAGTGGCATACTAATGGGTAGATTAAAATAGTTTTATGGGCCATAAACGTTAGTCAATAGTGGGCACGTCGGCGTTGAGTGTGGCGACTTGATGTTAGATGTAGAACGTAATCCAGACTCAAATGTCAGGTTTTTTGCGCTTATGTATTGGGTGCGCCGTATAACCTGTAGTAGCCATATTGTACGCAGCCATAGTTCATATAATTACTATGTATGTTATTGAGAAATTACTTCATTATTTTTTTTATTTTCTTTAGATTTACATAGACTTACAGCTGTATACACCAAAGGGATAGACTAAGATGTATAAGACCTATATTTCGCTAGTAATGTTTTCGATCCGTGAAGGTTCAGTTAATGACGGTGTCACTATTGTCATGTAGGTCGCAATTTTCAAGATTACATGCTGTTATTGAGAGCATTTTAACAGAAAATCCCAGTAGTACATTACCCGACCTGCGAACTAAATGCATCTCGCATTTAGTTCGCATCCCGTGAATAAAGCGGCCTCTCGTGATATTCATAAAGTAAAAACAAGCGCTAGGTACCATATTACGAGGGACCAATGAGAGAGCTATTTTGATTTAGTCATATGAACCTAAAACTTCTGCCGAAGGACCGAACCTCTTCTGCTCTCGCAAGTATTACATGTTTACAATTACTACTAAGAATTTTATTAATAACGCCCATCTTAACCCTGGTTTCTAAATGTAACCAGATATAGCTATAAGTTTGGCCACCGCTCGATTGCTATCTAACCATCGTAATCTAAAATCTAAGGACTATTGATATTTTACAATTAGTCCCGTTATCAGAATAATATAGAGTCGAAGTCAAAAGTCATATATTCACTTAGGTCACAAAGTAACACTTATGAACGTCAAAGGGGTTAGTGAGTTTATTACATTTACTGAATTTACATTTATGTTAGTTGCAAGGTTCAGGCAAAAGGTTGAGCCTATGAGAAGATACCTGCAGGAAAATCAAGGCCACTCTTTTAAATCGTCATCAACTTATAATTTCAGTATTTTACAACTTAGGTATTTATGTACCAGATGTTGCAGCGATTATGCCATATGTCACTGTCTATATAAAACTAAATTCTAAAAGTAAGAAAAAGTTAATATTGTCTTCTGTTTACGCGAATGTTATTCACTATTTATATTTAAGTTTACACTTTCCCCGACGTTTCGGTTGCTTTTCAGCAGCCATGGTCACGGGGTCTCCCCGTCGGGGAAAGTGTAAACTTAAATATAAATAGATTTAATAATTTAATTAAATTAAAAAATTAAAAATACTTACAGTAAAGTTTAATAGTATAGTAGTGTAACAGTTTCAAAATTATGTATTACGTGTAAAATAAACAACGCGATAAAATCCGTATATAGTAGTTTAATTTCAATAAGAAAAAGTTAATAGATAATATTATGTAAGAAGCATTTGAGGTTTGAAATAATATTTATCAGTAGATAGCCATTTGTTATAGACAGTAGTATGGCATGAGGACGCATACACTTACACTTTGTGACATTAAAGATAATTCGTGACTAAATGTAGTTAAAACAAAATTTACGTTAGATAATACTTATATCGTTAGTTTGAAAGAAAAGAAAGATACTTTAACATCACAAAACAAACACGAAGTACCTTCACATAACTAAATTGACTTATATAATACATACATTGTTTGAATCCTGTGTGAAACAAGTAACTAGTTCCATGAGATTTTATCATTTAAGTAATCATTGATTGAATAATCATGGGAATTTACACTCCAAATAGATTGTCATAAGATGTTTATATCAAGCTTTAAGTCGTCTTCCTAATCGAAACAGGTACCTATGACTTTTTAAGAAATTGCGGGGCGACGGAGAGGTTTTGTCGGGCTCACCGGGTGAAAGATACCCCGGTAATACCGACTAAACCTAGTACGGTGTTCCTCGACATAACCATAAACGGCGGGGCCGCGCGAATCGCTTTCACATGCAATCGCGACCCCGCCAAGGTTACGGCCCGCCGTGTGAAACGGTAGGCCACTACATGAGACCTCTACTGAATTCCTCTACTGTCCCCATTGTGGGGGAACAAAAACACGACTCAGAGGCGCGCGTGAGAACACGCACGCCGCCTCTCGGACCTGGTGCTGATCGGGTGGCGAGCAGGACCACGCAGCCCACCACCCCTAGGTCAAATCTCAGACTGGCTGGAGGTCATCTCGCGCTGTCTGGCGCCCGGTTCTGCGGTTGGGGAGAGGGTTTAAGCGCTCCCTCTCCCGCTCCGCCGCCTCCTTGATGGAAATTACTTCCTCACAAAAGGAGGCGCCGGCGTTTCACGATCTCTCACTCCAAACCATAGACTGAACCACGGCCTTAAGTGAGAGGGCAATCAGTCCGACTGTTGCGATCAACTCACGGCGCTGCGATGCCCAGGCGGGGCAGTACGCCAAAGTGTGCAGCGCCGTGTCCTCAACAACGTCGCGGCAGTGGCCACAGTGGTGGCAACCGGGCGTCTCTTGCCGGCCTATTCGACACAGGAACTGGCCAGTCATTACCTACGTCAGCCGGAAGGTGAGGGCGCCATGCCGCCTCTCCAGCCACTGCTCAAAGACGAGACTAACCGCCACTATCGTGGCGTGCCCGGCAATAGAGTGCACAAGTCGTTTCTTCCATTTCTCCACTAGAACCTGGTGGAGCTCGGACCTTGCCGCCTCGAGAGCGGGAGGACTATCTTTAAGAATGCAGCAACTTTGGTTATGGTAAGTCAATTTGGGTGAATATGACTACTGCAAGGGTAACCTGTTTTGATAACTTATGCATTTTTAACAACCATGCGTGTTGGTGGCAAATAATTATTTGACTCGCTTAATGATAAGCTTTGCTTAGCTTTAGTCTATGCACGCATGTAATGTGAGTACTCATCACTCGCACATTATCATCCATTCAAGTCGCTATTCGTGGCCACTAACAGTGATTCTAACTTTATCATAAAATGATATGACACAGGAACGGTAACCAGGAGCCTCGATCAACCGCAAATAGAAAAGTAAGCTTACGTGACGAAACCAACGAAGCATAATGATTAATAAAATAAATAAACATTACAGTAATTTATCTATATATATAAAACTCTTCCGTTATTGAGTGTCTGACAGACAACGCACACCCGAAACTACTGAACGCAAAAAGCTGAAATTTGGCATGTATGTTCCTTGGAGAGTGTAGGGGAGCACTAAGAGAGGATTTTTGGCAATTCCAACCCGATGGGGGTGAAATGGGTGGAAAACTTTTATATGAAAGTTCTACACCGTTGAAGTTAGTGACTTGAAAATTTGGATTTTCACGCGGGTAAAACCGCGGGCGTAAAGCTAGTTCATAATATTTTAATAACGCCAAAATGTGTGAAAATGTAGTTTATAAAATTTACAAAATGTAGAGAAGATAGAAGCAAGCAATCACTATCTAATATTACAACACGTGACGTTATTTTTTTCGATTGGTATAAACATATTTCTCTAAATTGAATAACTTCACACGACTAACATTCCATCACGCATGAATGCCAGAGAAAATAATAAAATTACCTACCTATATAATATGTAGTTATGGCGCATAGGGTTAGGCCTAGAATTTCAGAAACAGGCAAGCAATATTATGTGCCGTTATGATATAGGTAAATGTATTAAAAAAGATAACATAATTACAAAAACACAAATAATTATAATACTAAATATTTACAAAAATGGTTTAGGCATCGTAGAATTCTTCAGCATCGCTGTCAACTGATAACGTGCCCAGAAGACTGGCAGTATTGCCACGTTGAATGGCAATGCTGATTGTTTGGGCTAAGAAAGGACCAGCCTTCTGATCACGCGAAACGTCGATCAGGCGTTGGGCACAGGTATTTGTGTACAAGTTAATCTATCGATGTAGGTAAATGGATTGAAATCCGTCTTGTACCGTCTTTATGTTTTAATTTTAATTGCTTGTCGTGGATGATCTCACCGATACACACTGAGAACGTCTTATAATAATAATAATAATAATCTATATGTTGACCTGCATTCTCGTCATATTTATAGAGCTGATCGTACTGTTTATTCTAAATTGATGACAAGACAGATACCCTAAAATTGGTTATATTTATCATTTTAATAACAAAAATGATTAAACTTATACAAAATCAACTTGGACACAACGATTTTTCACGCTCACCGACAAGCGACCGCGAACTACAATAGCTACAAGTAGAAGTACATCTTCTGCGCATACGCATATTACTAATTTACTCTCTAAAAATACATTTGATAAATATGGGTATGAATAAAGTATAGACCAGTAAAATTAATTTTGTATTATTTAATATGGCTTTTGCTAGTAGGTACCTACATTTGCAAATTTGCCATTTCGACGAAAATGTAGAAAAACGCGTTGTATGGTAAAATAACAAAAATTATTATATATATATTAATAATAAATTAAATAAAAAACAATTAGTAGATAACTATTATAATAAGGAGATAAATAAAACATACATAATAAGGTAAAAACACTTGTCTCTCTCTCTCCGACCCTCCATCTATTTCCTGTAGTACGGTTTCTAGGCAGCAAATCAATATAAAACATGCAGCAGATTTTAAGTTACACCTCCAGCAACAGAACTATGAAAAACTATCTTGCGAGATGCGCGTACAAACATATAGACAGAAAGAGGAAAATTCTAATAATACTTTTTTGCTTCTATATCTCATCTCCTATGTATAATTTACCAGTTACAATATTATTACATGTATAGATATAGTCTCACAATACAATTATATTACAGCTCGCTTTAAACTCACAGCTATCTTAGTAGAACATGGCAAGAAATACAGCACGTTCGTACAATATACTAAGCAAACGTGTCACCAACGTGCCTACGTGACGCTGCGGTCAAGTTACAAGGAATTATTGTCCTGCGAGTCTGTTCTACATAGTACTGAATAGCCCAGTTTGGTTGGACAGTGTAACATGAAGGGAAAACCACAAGTAGGAAACAGAATACCATACCATAGCCTACCGATAGCTTGCAATCACTCTTTAACATTTGTGTCTATACTTAAAAAAGAAAGCCACTCTATCTATCAATCTATACTAATATAATAAAGAAGAAAGATTAGATTTTTTGTTTGTTTATTTGCTTATAAAGAATTTAACTTTAAAACTGTTCAACTGATAATTATTATTTTTCTGTACATATCTATATTATCATATAGGCTATATATAAGCGAGCGAATCCGCAAGCAAGTGCTAGTAAATAATAAAATAAAACTGACAAGTACAGACAAAACTCAGAACCGTGTTTTAAACAAACGGATCTGTTTAGGTTATTCAACTGAGTCAACGAATATTCTTTACAGCCAGTGCCCACGCCTCTTTTTATCTATACTAATATTATAAAGCTGAAGAGTTTGTTTGTTTGTTTGAAAGCGCTAATCTCGGCAACTACTGGTCCGAATTGAAAAATCTTTTTAGTGTTGGACAGCTCATTTATCGAGGAAGGCTATAGGCTATATAACATCACGCTATGACCAATAGGAGCGGAGCAGCAATGAAAAATGTTGCAAAAACGGGTAAAATTCTCTTATGTGAAGCAGACAAAGTTGCGCGGGTCAGCTAGTCAAAATATATATTTTTATCGTCGTATCTTATATTTGTATTATTAAATTCATTTATTTCAGGTTCATAACCCATATTATACACACAAATAAATACAATATTAACACACATATAAATAATATAATACAAATTCAAATTCATTTTCATAATCAATTAATTACAGTAGTCTCTTACGTGCGACACTATATGTAACTTGTCACACTATTGTATTAAGTTGAATTTTGGAGCTATATCTCGACCGGGATAAAAATTCTCCGTCCGTTTTAAGGATAAATACTTGTCGGATAGATCGAAAAGAGAGGTAGTGCAGCCGAATCTCTTTTTAAACCTGAAGCATCGGTTAGTAAGTAAATACACCGTGCTGGAGATCAAAGCGGAGAAATGTTGTGTTACGTTCTTGAGTTGAGTAGGGTTGCTAGTGTTTTACTGAGCAAGTAAAAAACAATTACCTTTGTCACTATGTTTTGTAACGCAGCCGTTTTTATTTTGCCAGGTCGGTAACCGAGTAGTGATACCTCTAGAAAACATCTATTGGCTTATTGATTCTCATCAGGTAAGGCAGGTAAACAAGCCAATATTAAAAAAGTATATTTTAATGACATGGAAGTCATTTACAAAAGAGGCATTATTTAGCACTGCTGATAAATTGGCTAGATACACGGTCAGATGGAAAAGATATTTGGAAAATTACTATTCAAAGTTTTATTCAACCATTGATTGAGTCGTCGCGATCGCTCGTCGTCGAATCGTATCAAATTTAAAAGTGGACTTAAAAAGTTTTATGGTCAAAGTAAACCTTGTCGGAACATGAGAACTGTTGGACTACTAAATCAGAGGTGTCGTATTCAAAGCCACCGCGACGCCACTGGTGTTAAGTAGTTATTTATATATAGAGACTCCTTACCCGTTTAATCGCAGCGGCATGGCACACCGGCGGCCAGACACAATAGGATTTTATTATATCTGGTATTCTAAGACTTGAAAGGCTAAGGAGATAGAGCATATATTTATTAGAAGAACATATTATGAAATAGAACTGTACGGTGCAACCGTGCACTGCAAAATTACAATGTATATTATAATTTTGCAGTGCACGGTTTATTAATTTGCACGGATTATTCATGTCAGCATTTTCGCCACTACGCATTCCTAATTAAAACTAGATGTGCCCGCGGTTTCATCCGCGTTTATGATTACTGAACCGCCCCCGTGGGTCGTAGCGTGATGTGATATAGCCTTCCTCGATAAATAAGCTATTCAAGAATAAAATATTATTTGCAATTCGAACCAGTAGTTCCTGAGATTAACGCGTTCAACCAAACAAACAAACAAACTTTTCAGCTTTATAATATTACCTTGTATAAATTAGTTCACTACCGGTCATCAACCGCATCGTGTGTTCCCACTATCATTCTATAATTTTCTAATTAGCCTATGAACTTTAGCAGTGATAAACAGATTCCTTAATCTATTTACTCGTATCATTCTATATCATCGTACCAGTCAAAAGGTGTTTGGTACAGAAACTACACAAGGACAATAAAGGATAGAACTTGTAAAGTTATATGCCGTGAAAATGGGTAGAACTTTTAAATGCGCACTGAGATTGGTTGAGCATGTGGAAAGAATGGACGACAAAGACTATCCAAAAAAGTATATAACCCCAGTTGTAAACGCAGTTGATAGATGAGGACCTCGGCGAATGATCTCTGACAGATACATTCTGAAGAAAGAGTCCTAAGTCCCTGGTTTTGGAGCACCGTGCTTGTGGCTAAATAGTAATAACCAGAATGTATTTATGTGTTGGCTTGTAACGCATATACATAGATAAGTTAGATTCGTATGATCTTTTACGTAGGTACTTATTTTTATTCAACGACATGTGTTAAGATACCATTAAAAATATTCTTTACCATAAAACTACAATAATGTGGACAGGTATTTGTGTACAAGTTAATTAAAGTAGATACATTCCAACCATCAATATTCTCCTCGGGATACGCGATAATGACAATGCACAGCACTCTTAGGCGAGAATTTGCGATCTATGTGTTTAATCATAATAATAACCTTGGCCTTTTAAAATGTTTTGAAGTTCTGAATTTTGGTTCCAATAATTGTTTAAGAGATACGTACGGACGTACCTACAGTTATAAGAACTTTTAAAATATTCGAGAACGCCAATTAAGTCACGTATAAGATAAAATACGTTTTGTTATGCAGGTTACAAAGTAACACATATGAACGTCAAAGTTACACTTATTAACGTGAATTTACATTTACCTGTTGCAATGTTGTTTATACCATACCAATGAGAAGAACTGGCAAGAACCTCACGGCCACTGTTTTTAATCGCTTAGTACAGTATTGTTTTTATACAAATGTTTTCTGTATATACATAAAAACATTATCAAAATACTACTACTATCATTTAAAAGCTGGAACAAAGATTTTTATACAACGCTTTACGCCCGTTATTGTAAAAAAAAATAGAAAAATTACTTTAATTACAGATTTACGCTCCAGATATATCCTACAAAAACCATGTATTTTTGAGGTAAAAAAGCGTAAGTACTTATGTCATTCGCCGGCCCATGATTCTTTTTTTGTATAACTTTTTGTTAGGTACATTATTCGTGCGTGAAAGAAGGACAAGCGAGCACACTTTCGCATTTATATTGTGATATTGTTTAAAAGTACAAAAACAGTTGAATTCATGCACCAGAACTTCGACGCTCTCTAAATCTACAAAAATGCTTAGAAGCACACTTGATACGGCCTCAGATTATGATTAAATATATCGTGTTAATGTTCAACAGTCAGTCTGCCTAAAATCATAAACAAATTACCACTTTACTCATTATTTTATTTAACTAGTGCCTAGTAGCTTTCGAATTTGGGTACTAATTTGGTTTTTAAGATATTTGAATTTTTTCATTTACTTTTTATCAAGACTTACCTAATTGAAAACTTCAATCCGAAATTAGCCGTGCACTTTTGTGTGGAATATAACCTCCGTTACCCATAAATTATCTCAGGGCGTGCAAAAAAATCAAGATACCTATTTCATCATCAAACATACCTTCGCATTTCTAATTAATAGGTAAGTATGAAGATTATATTTTATTGTTTTAATAGATGTTCTTTCAGTGTACAATAAACAATAAACATTTTATTATGTTTAGTCGTAATATAAGGGCGACGGTAGGACAATAAATGACACATGAATTAGTATCTACCACAAAATGGCCGTTTGCGCGCTTAAATGGTTTTTTGTGGTACAATACACAGTCATACATTTGTACAAAACGTGGATACTGTACAATTTTCTATGTACAGTTAGTCCGTGGCCGGTGCGTTAATTTCGCAAAATTACAGCGCACACGCGCGGCAGCCGCGCTTGCGCGTGCGCAGTTTTTGCGCACTGCGCTTAATGACTGCGAAATATATGCCTGGTGAATTTTTATCTGTTCGTTGTTTTAACACTTAATTAACTAGATATAAGTGAAGAGCAGGTGGCAGCCGAAACAGACGGCTTTGTGAGTAATGTGTGACAGCTCACCGATCACTTTCCTGTTCTGAATTTTAAAATATATTTCTTGTGATAACGTGATCGATTGGGTATATGACCTATAGGTATGGGTTATACAGTTTTTAAATTATAGGTTATATGACAAGCACTCCTTCGTTTCCTATCATGGTAAGCGGTTACCGCAGCCAATGATAGATGGCAATACTAAGCATATAACTTGTGTGGTTCGGAAACTCGAATAAAGTAATTTAAATTTTGGATTGAAAAGTAATTAATGTGAGAGGCAGATATGTCAGCTACTCTTGTCTTAGAAGAAGGTGATACTTCCCAGGCAAACTGGCTCATTAGAAATAACTCCAATTATTGGCAACAAAGGGCTTTTCTAGACAATTAATGCAAATGGTTACCTACAGATAACGGTGTGAATATTACGTACACGTAATAATTAATCTACATCGTCATCGTCAATTCATTCGAATAGTTATCAAAAATTCGACTGTTTTATTGGTTTTATTCAATTCGAATTTCGGATCAAGTACCAATTATTGGTATATAATTATGGGTATTATATATTTTTGTATACCAATACAAATTGGCAATAGCTGTTCTTCTTACATTTTGTTGCGTGAGAGCATCAGTTCTAAGCCAACCAATTGTGCCTATCTTATTTGTGATATAGATTTATAAAACTGAGTTAAAGACGAGTATGTAAATATTATCAAGTATATAGGAGCAAAAATGCATACATTTTTCTTCGCCTTTATTGCTTTGATCGGTTTAATACCTCTTGCGATATGAATTCACGTATCAGATATTATGTTAACAATGGGTGATAACCTGAATGACGAACGAGATTATCTGATTACTTATATCGTCAAGAAACACCTTCTGAAAGATTGAAGCATGCTTTCATTTTATGAGGAATACAACAAAAAAAAACGAGGGAGCATCAATAGAAACGTTTTTCTTTGTTGTAAAGCATCTAAAGCGACATAATAATAAGAAAACAATTGTAGGCAACTAAATACATATCAGTTTTATTTACAAGTTACGTTGCAGACGGTTACATACTAGCTCTCCAAGGTTCGAAGCCATGTCAATTTTGTTGCAGTTCTAATGTAGTATATACATACGTGGTCGACGTAAACTCAAAATGAGAATCCCGATATATTTAATTTTGTAAGTTAATTAAATAACATCCATGATGTAGGTAATCTCTCTTTGCAATCGTCAATCCCACGTGGATGAGCCTGCCAAAGGGCATTGAAGAAAAGTTTATGCAAGATTAAATATAGGTACCTAATAAACATAATTATAATATTCTGGATGAAGATAAAATCCTTGATATTATATGATATATAATATTAAGCATTTTATATATATAGATGAAGATAAAATAATTGATATATATAAAAGTTTATTATTATATTAGTAAGACACGCTGTGCTTTTGGTCTTGCATGACATGCCATACAGCCCTTGTATTACCTATAGGACGTTACAGCTAAGAAGTCATAAAACGGCGAAACAAATAGGAGAAATGTGGTGCATGACAATTATATAACGTCTTCTGATGACCGAAGCCCCAAAAAGATTTGCCCTGCGATCAATGCTGATTGCACCCAACGGCTTCCCATCACTTTGATCAAATCGTCTGTCCATCTACTAGACAGATGATTGCTGTTAATCCGTGGAAGGAAATAAGGATATTATTATACTGCTGATGAATGAAAATCGCAGCAATCAGCAAGGCGATCTGTCGATATTAGGTAGATTGGTAATTATGTAGTGTGAAGTGAGTGCGAATAATTTGACTAGCAGATATTTAAAGAGAAGTCCGATGATCGAGCGCTGTTGCGTGCAGTTATTTTGATTGCTTTAACAACTACTAAGCGTAACTCAGGTAACAAGTGTTTTTTTTTGTTATAATAATAGAATATTCTTTGTTTTTTTGTACTATTGGGTAGTAAGCAGGGCGAATCGCGCAATGCCGTCTCTTCAATAAAGAAACGTTGTGGTCCCAGTGCAAAGGACAATGTTTGGTCGGCTGTTAAGAGCATAACGCCTTCTGGAGACTGGCAACCTTATGCTGGGCATAAACACAATACAAGGTTGCTTGTTGCAAATATTTTATATAGGTTCCTCACCAGACGGACTAGGCCAATTTAAGCAAAATTCTATGTTTATTTTAGTTACCGGTTGTACGCTATCCCCTTAAGTAAGTTAATCCCTATATAGTAGCTACATTCTAACTTATATTATAAATGCAAATATGAGTTTGTTTGTTTGTTACGCTTTCACGAGTTAACAACTCCACCGAACATCATGAAATTTCATATACACGTTGTCAGGGGTACAGAAAAGACATGCGGTTTCACTCAGACGAAATATTGTACTGTTGGTACTCCCGAACGAAGCTGCAAGCATAAACTAGTACATTATATGACTGCCTCATTGGACCACCGGGATAAGAATGACGCGCAACAACAACGAATCTTATGCGCTAATGCTGAGCGGGAGGCCGATCGCAACACACACTGTTATTATTATGGTGGGTATTAATATAAATATTTTTCTTAGTTTTTTTATAGCTCAGCTACTTAAATAACGCCCGGGTCGGATGAAGCGTTGTTATGTTAGGAAATTCTCGGTAGTTACATGAGATTCAATAATGTGTTTGGTAAATGGAAATAGGCTTTATTACGTGCTTCTTAATTATAGCAGATGAAACTTCTATGCAATGGAGCTCTGCTAATCCCTTTGATAATGGACACCAGTATATTTATAAAGTCTATGCATATATAAGCTTTATGTTAACAGCCTAGTTTTTACCTTGGACTACAATATGGTCACGCGATGTTTTTATTACTTTCTGTGCCTACATGTTAGCGAATGCTCCTATTTTACCATACTATGCTTATTTATTTATTGCTGGATTGTTTTGTGAGTAGTAAGTGGTGCAATGGCTGTAGCTCCGTACAGGTCTTTTAAAAAAGTGTGGCCGTGAGTTTCTGTCAGTTATTCTCATAAGTTCTACACCGTGTTTTTCTATAGGTACATGACAACAGGTCAATATAAATTTACATTCGTAAGGGTAACTTTACCGTTCACAAGTTTTACTTTATGAACTAATTAGCACGACATGTAGTTACGATACTTCTCTAAACAATATTCAAACGATGTATGTGTAAGTATTTTCGATTGTTGTTCTTACAATATAAAGTTGAAAGAGATTTCTCAAACGCGAACTTGAGTAACAGCTCAACAATAGCCACTGCGGCGTCCTTCCCTCACTTAAAAGCTTGTATCCAACAACAACTAAGTGCAAGCCAATCTACTAAAAGCCAAATCATTTTCCAATTCCATATCCGTTGTCCGCGTCTGGAAAATGGTACGGAACAAAGGGGATCACAAAGGCTGTCCGTTATCCACCCCAAGTCCCCTTTCTACCCTCGTTTGGGTGAAATGGGGTGGCCCCTACCTCCCCCGAGGGACCGCGCTCACTAATTGCACGCTTAAATTGGGGTAATGCATGACGCGTACGCATTTTAATAAAGAATGAGCCCGGATCAAAGCCGCCATTTATTTTAGTTAGCTGAGATTTTCTTGTCGCGTTTTGTTTGCTTTTAATTCGTGGTGTGTTGTACGTTGCGCTGATTCATTGGAATTGTTGGTGTATGTATTTATTTGTGGACTTAGTAGGAAACTGAAACTGTGTCATGCTTGGAATAAAATAGTTTCAGCGCTACAGACATTGCTTCTGCTATACTGAGTTGTAAATGCTATTAATGTTTGATATAGAGTTCCATACTTTACATCAGCAAATGTCCTAGGTAAGTATGTTGCTGGTAGGCACATTATGAAGTACAAAAGTATGTTACAGACAACCCGGTTAGGTCTATTTATCAGAATCGATCAATATCTAAAACGGTTGCGTGTCAACACAGCTAATCTCATAAGCGGCCCATTTTCCGGAGCGCAATGTGAGCGCCACACGACGTCACAGGGCCGCCGCTGTCACGCACACGTTGCGTCCAACTGCTGACTCATCAAGTGATCACCCACAGTACGCTTCGGAAAACCAACGGAGCTCAATTCAAACGCCGTAAATAAAACATGTTGCCCTGTCTCCCTTCGAAATATTCGCATTATTGAGTTACGAAGTCCCTGAAGCGTTTTGCCGCCAAAACAACGTACATTTTGCCCCCCGGCGCGCGTAAAAACATCCACAGAAATTCTCCGCGCGAGAGACAGAGAACGGCCTCGTAGGACGGAAAGGGACGGACACCTTAATATTTTATCAAGCATCTTCTCATCAGAAAATAGCTTGCTGAGCAAATTGCAACCTTAAACTAAATATTACAGAGTTGATTATCATACGTAAAGTTTTCGAATTGCGTGTGTGCCCTTACGTCGGTGAAAGGAAATTACAACCACACCCACGTATAATGTTGCCGCAATAAAAAACGTGTGAGAAGAAATAATGAGCGGTTAGTGGCGCGGCGAGAGTCTCGAGCGGCGATTTCATCTTTTTACCTTCATCGTCTAATTGATTAAGAGGAATCGTCGTTTTAAACCGTCGTTAACATCGTGTCGAGGAGGTAATGAATGATGGATGAAGCTGTGAGTCCCGCAAATCTGATTACAAATTCAAATGGTAGATGCAGATGAGAGGTCGACGGCGGCTGATACCCGATGTGAATGGGAGCGTCGTGATCGCGCATCGAGCCCACGTGATACTCTGACGATTGTCATTCAAAAGGGATGCCGCTTTGTCCCAACAGTCTTTCACTCGCTTTGTACTGCAGCAAAGGAGTCATTTATATCAATACGTTCTGCCAGTGTTATCGACCATTTCGCGCTTGCTTTCAAATAACATACATTAGTTGTAACAAGGCCTTTTTGTTCGTTGATGTTTCTAAGACTATGAATAATGTGACTGTGAATATTTTAACGCTGTTGTGAATGGCAGTAATATTAATCTTAGTTCATCTCTAAAGCTCTATAGATATATAAAGAAGATTTTAGGACTCCAAATTAGTCTACATATTTATTTTTAACACTAATTTAAGCATATGAACAGCAATACCATAATCTATCCCTCTTTTATATGAATAAGAAAAGACAAAGAAGTTAACTAACTGAAAAGTCTTTGACTCTACGGTTCTGGTTTCGCTTTCAATAAAACTGCACCCTATTGATAAATTTCAACAAAGTAACAAGATATTATTATATTAGAAAACAATATACAGTTACACAATACGTTTTTGTAACCACTATCGCAAATAGATGAAACTACGGAAACAAGATGGCACGCCACGCATCAAATGTTGCTTGTACACAAACTACAAAAACATTAGATTCATCTACTAGATACCTAGGTACACGCTAATAGAATTCGAACAAAAACACGTTAGAATTACATTACTGTTACTAAAATATCAGCTAGAAGTACTAAAAAATACGTACATCACACGATCTAAACAGCAACCTAGGAAAATAAAGCAATCCAGTAAAATGTAGCAAAAACTACGGTTCATATTCTTGCAAACAACGTCACTCTTAGGTATTTGGAATAATGGTTAAATCCTATCTGCCTGTTTAAGAGAGAGATAACAGTCAGTTAATAACATAACATAAAATTTTAATAATATCTATAAATAATAAATTCTACAAGATATGAGAATACTCGCACAAGTAAGTTTCACGCATGCTCATGCGCATGCGCTTATATAGCAAAAGCTATAAATAGTGAAAGAAACCATCTTACGCTAATAATCTAAAAGTATTGTCTTGTAAAATCAAAGCCGTCTAGTTGTCCAATATTATCATATTGGACAACGAGTCCTAATCACGTTGATAATAGTTATTTAAAGGTAATAAATATTTATATAAGTCCACCCGTGACCACGATCGATGCAAGTCGGTCGAAATGTCGGGACAAAAAAGGGTATTTATTACCTTTAAATAATTATCAATGTCTCGACTAAAACCCGTTGCCTAATATTATATTAAATGTGTGTTAAAAACGTCTACCGATTTTGCTACATATTATTTTATAACTTGAGAAGTAGGTATATAGATTACATACTCTCTTTATCGGTCAAGCAGACACAGTTGCAGTCACTGACAGTCCTACACATAGTTACAAGTCGAGACAGTCTGATTGACAATATTCGGCGCAGGTGACACATCGCATGACACATCTGTACTGGATGTTATCAGCGACGACGACAGCTCGACAGCTGTCGTCGTCGCTGATAACATCCAGTAACCTCCTTAAAGTTTATGAATGTATGTACCGACGTACATACATTCATAAACTTTAAGGAGGTTCCGACTACAAGTAATCTTACCACACAGTAAGGATAAAGAATTAAATAAATGTGGATATCTCATCTTTACTAGATTAATACACACTTGCATCTCATTTTCGCCGTATACTGTTAAAGAGCTGCATAAATCTATATCTACTAATATAATAAAACTGAAGAGTTTGTTTTTGTTTGAAGGCGCTAATCTCTGGAACTACGAGGTGGATTTGAAAATTCTTTCTGCATTTATTACTTAAATGCATCATTCAAATCCACCATTACATGGTTCGTAGCGAGATATTAAGCAGCATATAACCTTTTATATGCTGCTTAATATCTCGCTACGAACCACGGGAGCGGAACAATCATACCTGCTGGTGAAACCGCAGAAGACAACTAATACTGATAAAGCACTGTAGAGCACAGTGGATCTCTTTATACGTGACGTTTTACTGAAACTGGAGTCACTCAACTGAGAAGAAACACAACCAAGCAACCTTGGGTTGAGTTCAGGTAGTGAGAAGGATTGCCTCTTAAGAAGGCGCTGTACTGACATCAAGTGTGATCATGCTCCGTTGAGCTGATAGCACAGCGATCCCTTTTTTGCAGAGTCGAAAATACGCATGTAGTACGTAGTGTTATAAGCAGCCGTAAGATACCATTTTAGTCTGCCAACCCAGGCCACTGTGTGACTGTGTGGGCTATAGCCTAACCCTTCTCACGCTGATAAGAGAACCGTGTCCAGCAGTTTCATAGTTTATATAGGTACAGGGATGATATTATAAATTATATTCTACCCGATATTCTACCCTTCATTGGCGTTCTCCTTTTATTACCCTATCATGCCCAATTTATTAATTTTTACGTAATCGACTCTATTTATTTAACATGATCTAATCTTCATTTAGCTAGAAACTGATTGTTTTTAATACATTACTTGTAAAAGAAACACCTACAGCTGCGTTATTTCAATATCAAACACTTCACGCTGCAATAAATTTTAGAAAACTCAGCAAAGATCCGTTACACTCCCACTGCCACGGATGCCAAGTTTAGCTGTAGCACATAAGCTATATGTTATACATAATAAAGAAATAAAATATTCATAATAAGTTAATACACATATACTTATAGTATTTTAACATTATATAAAACATATTTCTTTTTAAGTTGTTTAACAATTAATATGTTTTCCATATAGTAAAAACAACGATTCGGGATTTGAATATGGCGTACCAAAGAAAAATATCTTTATATTGCTGTTTTGATATCTGACATGATGAATCTTTTTATATACCTACCTAAGGTTCGATTTTCAATAACCAGATAACGACTGTGCTTTATCGAGAAGTTGATTTGATGTTCTTATCCAGAAAATCTATCCTATGTATTCATAAAAATATTAAAATCAATCCTAACTTGGTTTCATATTTGGGAATCTGTGACGTGCTTTTGGTAATTTAATTGTATGATCGTATCCAAGAAACATTAAAGTTCAATGTTCGTATCAATGATAGCGATGAATTAAAAGCTATTGCACTCAATCTTGCGCCAGTGCCAGCCAACTACCGTGTCTTGTAGTAATTCGAACTGAATTCCAGTTTTAAATGGAGTACCGCCAAATCCGAACATCAAACTCAATCAAATTGGACAGGTGTAAATATCGCGCTTCACCTGTCTAATGTATTTGCTGAATTGATCCATTATATTTGCACTGCAATGCACAACGGATAAAAAATTATCAGAAAGATCTACATTGCAGTAATGTTCTTTATTTAGTAATAATACTTTGTAATGTTATGTAAAAAGGTTAGATACGCCCTTGTAAGCCTGGAGAAATAATTAGCAGATGCATACTCACAATTCACCCGCTATGCATACGTTGAGACTCATGCACGGTGGAGAAATTGTATATATGGGTATAATAAGGGTTGAACTATTAACATCTATCCAGCATAGCTTTTGGTGCAACTTTGAGTTGTATATCTTTGAGAATTACGAACAGATTGACCTACAAAATATTGCTAAAATCAGTATTTAAACAGAACTGGCAAACACAAAACTCCTGTATGCCAAAAACTAGAGATACTATCAAAACTACCAATGACACGGTCAGTTCGGTTTTCTCAGGATTTCCCCACCGTTGCCAATTGTTTGTGCCGGTTCGCTCGGGAAAATACTACTCTAATACCTAGTAAACTGGCATAACAGTAAGGTAACACTGTTAAGTGTTATTGCATTTCCCTCAATAAGTAAGAGTTCTGGAAGCTCACATAACTTCCATACCCATTATTTTCTTTTGATTTCATTTTTAATTCCGTGAATGATACCACTAGTACCTATTGCTAGCGCTCACAGGCTATCAGGTTATGGGACCGTATGCTTGTTTGCCAACTTTGTGGTGTAACAAAAATGCTTTAGACACAGATATCGAGCTGTCTGTTATTGGATAAAATTCGCTCTGCCGCAACACTGCCCTATAAAAACCATTGACGCCAATCATATACCGACTATAGGTAAATTTAAATCGATGACGCCAATCATATACCGACTATAGGTAAATTTAAATCGATGACGCCAATGTCATAAGACATGACACAGCAACACATGACGCAGAGTTTGGTCACCTTCGGCAGTCTCCTGACGCATACCAAATACCCGAAGACTGCATGCTTGCTGCATGGCGTAACGCAAGCTCTAAAGATGGAGTCACTTGGCAAGGTTTCACGATGTACATATATATTTATATTGTAGAGTTAGAAAGACATATAATGCAAAATACATCATGCTAGTGTTTTTATAATTAATTAATTAGCGTTATTAGGTACCTATGCATCACATAGCTACCTCCCTACTTAATTTTGCGATTGTCTTATAATTATTCTCTAGTACTTAATATCAATCCGCAATAAGAAAAATCAGTGTTATCCAAAAGCGCACATAATATTCTGCCGTAATTTAATATTTTCGATAAGTGTGTTCAAACCTAAAACTGCTTAGGTATTTTTGTGTCTAGTGGGTCAAACCCCAAATAAAAGAAAAGAAGACAACATTTAAATAAGCACCGAATAAAAAGAGCCGCACAACTCACAGTCTTCTTAAAAACAACATGTTCTTTAAAATACCTTTGTACCACAATAATTGAGGAACGTGTAGAAATATGTACGATATACATACATATATACTTTTTATAACGCAAAATATTGCATACTTTTTAAAAACTATACACAAATTTATACGTTAAAAAAAAACATCTTTAAAAACAACCTGAGTCAGGCCGCTTCTAAAAATTCAACGTGGAATGAAGACAACGTTGAAATCTCCCAAATATTTATAATAACTACAATATTTTCATTTATAATAACAAGCTGTCACTACTCATAGCTATTTAGCCACTGAAAATTCTCGGGAATTCGTATTCATTTAAGTATTCATTAGGTTACCCGCTTCATATTCTTTTATGGCTGATAGCCGAAAAACTTCTCAAGTAACACAGGAATTACTTCTTTGCCTCCTCCTAAACATAAACAGAATCTCTGCTATACTACCGAATCGCAGAACACCAAAGAATTTATATAAGATAGATAATAAGGCTTCAAACAATTCTCTTGGCAGGGAAGCTCGACTTCTCAATCATTGCTTTTCGTTTAGCTAAGATGACACAGCAACTGCATAGTACCTACCTACATAATAATCGTGTTTGACTCCAAACCACAAGACGGCTATAATTACTTAATCATTCGATTCTCAGAACTATCAATCGTTTATTCAAAATATCTATAGACTCTAAATGGTTTTGCTACATATATTCATAGTCTCACGCCTGTATCCCCGAAAATGTAGGCAGAGCTGTTCTACGCCCACATGTCGCCTGAAATGTTTTTGGGTCCCACGTAATAAGGACGACTCAATCAAACTGCTAAGAATTTCTTGACAGAAAACCTAAAAATACTGCTCGACCCGGGCATGAAGCGCCGAACTTCATGAACAGTAGTCGCTTACCATTGCTCTACCTAAACAAAAGCAGCGGACCAATACTAATGTTAAGAGACTATACGTGATGGCGAAGGATGCAAGCAGTCGCTGTAAGTTCGAATCACACACGAAACAATGATTTGTGTAATTCACAAATGTTTATTCTTAGTCAGGGGGTAGGTAGTTTGTGTTCGATAATTGTAAGTTTGTAAAATCCTCCACGACACGGGGCCTCTTCATCCTTAATTTGAGAGTTGTATTTATTGCAGAAGGCATAAAAAGTAAATATTAAATAGTCACTTAACGAAGCTTTTAGTTTTATTAGCAAGATCACAAGAATGATAATTACTTCGTAAAAGTCTTTAATACCGTACCCGCTTACCTAGGTATTTCCATTCAAACGTAACCTGCACAAAGTTGTATCCGTGTCAGAAATACTTAAATGCTTGCGCATTAGTTCTAATATATTTGCAATCACTACATAAAACAGTAGGTAGGTACTTATCTACATAAATGGATAAAAACGCTAAAATTCGTAAAATCCCGAGTTAGTCGCTTGACGTTTTTAATATATCCTCTTGCCCAAAACTGGTCCCAGCGCAGCTAAAATGCATTTTAACTGATTATATTAGTCACGGCCTGATGTCATCTTTTATTTTAACTCATTAAAAAGTATACCTGCAGTAAATAAGTATTTCTAGACGTTACCAGAACATGCCAGAAGATAACATGTATTATTTACAACGTTTTTTGGCTGTAAATTTGGTTTCAAAGAACCAAATAATCATATAGCTAAGTAATTTGCCTTTTGTTTATATACTTTTTCTTTTAAAGCTTTTTTATACACCTAAGACAGCAATCAATCACACAACCTCCCTGATGATGAGCGGCTGCGATCTTCTGTAGAATGGAGATATTTTACCAGCCATCGAAAATCCAGGTTTAATAGAGAATTTCTCTATGCTTTCCCTTACTTACATTAGGTTTCTGAAAGAGTATTTAACGACGTCTGGAAATCAAAGACATGTCAAGTGATCTGATTGGTTGTTGCTAATCCAGTCAGCCAATCACAGCAATTGTGATGAATTTCGTTAACAGACAATAATTTGTTAAGGCTTTTTGTAGCGATCTGCATGTCAGTAATTGTGTGTTAAAGTATCTAAAGGATGAAGTTAGGGTAAGTCTTAATCCTGTACAATTTAGAGAAGCTATATCGTAAAGAAAAGTTTCACGAACGAAAGCAGTCCAAATTTGTGACGCCTTTGAAACTCGCTTAGTCCGCTCATTGTTCAACACCGCGTTTACCGGGAAATTGGCAATTAGGTAAATAATACAGCAATATAACATAGTTAATACTATAAGCAATATAACATAGTTAGTGTTGGAACGGGTCTATGCATTTAATCTTATTCATTAACTCCACTAAGTATCGAGGTAAGTAATTAAACCCAGTTACGAAAACATCCCAAAACGGAGCTTGCTTTGAACACTTTTTTAGCTTAATACCATCAAGATTACATTCAAAACGGGCATCAATTAAAATAAAATGAGTTGTCCATTAATACGGTAAAGGTCTATGCACAAAAAGTGGCATTACCGTACACGTCAAAGTATGTGCGTCTCATTAGCGGTACGAATAGCTCGAACGCATTTTTGCGTCGAACGGTAACGTAACAACTCTTAGCAAAAACACATCAGCTCTAAAAATACTCCGCAATCGAATCGCACTGCGCAACTGTCCAAGTTAGTGCCGCCGCTGGCACCGAAACGTGGACCGTTCCTACACACACACCAACGTGCCCTCCGTACAAACACCGTGTACATGTAACCATTTTATTTGAGTCAGTGTGTGCGTGTGCGTGTTTTCGAATTAATTTATTCTAGTGTGCGTTCACTGTAGCGTGTTTCTTGTTTGTGTGAGTATGTTTTCGAACGTTTGATACGTCCGAATGAGGTTATCGTTGTATGTGTGTGTGTTGTTAGAGTGTTGTCGCGCGCGTGTGTGTGTGCTCGTTTTATTCGTTTTGATAATTTCGTGGCGCTATTATGCCGAAAGGGTCAAGTGCGTGAATGCTCGGCTTTATAAAGACGTCCGCAGATGACGTGGGAACTCTGCTGAGAGAACTTAATCCCTCCTTTTTGACATCAATTGTATTGTATAAAGAAATATTATATTTACGATGGCTTGGGATTTGGTTCTTGTTTATGTTTTGATTGATACCTACTGTGTTGTGTCATGTTGTGTGGGAGGGTGTAAATGGGTATACTATTGGTTTTCATTATTTAATTTAAGTAGGTATTGGTGTCGGCTCTATAGTTATGAACTTTTCTTTTTAATATTCCGGCAATCCTTATCTACATATACCAATATTAAAAATGCAAAAGTATATACCTACTTTGACATTGCACGGGAGCAATGTATCAACTTAATTCTTTTACGTAAATTGGTGGTTCATAGGCCCGGGTAGTAGAGTATCAAGTCATTTTTACCCCATAAAATGGGAGCGAGATCGCGGATATTTATTCGGTCCATACTTAATACGTCGCACTTTTGTGCACAAGACTTCTTCTAAATATAAAAAGGTTAAGTCATAATCCACCCAGTAAGTACGGTTTGACAGACTTCACACATCTTTAGAAAGATAACGGACTAATTAACTGATCGTTTAACTCATTCACGCGAGACAGAACTATTTTAGTATGTCTGAGATTACAAATACCGAGAGGTTAATACGCAGATAACTTTAAAAGTCAGAAGCGCGTGCCGTTGCATAGTACTCAAAATATAGATACGCGTGGTAATCCTACGGTCTTTCCAATCGATTGTCATTAATAAACTATACTCGCCTACTTGTTCTACTACTCGACATAGCTCTCCGGATAACCAAGCTGAAGTGGCAGTGGGCAGGGCACATAGCGCGCAGAACCGACGGCCGTTGGGGCAGAAAGGTTCTGGAGTGGCGGCCACGCACCGGAAGACGCAGCAGGGTTAGGCTTCCTACAAGGTGGACCGACAACCTGTTAAAGGTCGCAGGAAGCGGTTGGATGTGGGTAACCCAAGACCGGTCTGTGTGGAAAACCTTGGGGGAGGCCTATGTCCAGCAGTAGACGTCTTTCGGCTGAGATGATGACTCGCCTACTTCATATAACTCTTTGATGCCCAAAAACCTCGCTCGTTCGGGCAAACATTTATCGGTATTTTCTATTAAGAAACTCTCAGTGGCAGCAATGAATCTGACACTACGCAGACAATACGTTCGCCTCTGTGACATGGAACCTAAAGATGGCCTTAGGTTCTATATCACAGAGATGATCGTTACCACATTACACCAGCTCTGGTGTAATATGGATATAATATGCCCCTGCCAACCCTTCCAGGACATAGGCGTTATATATGTACCTATTCGCGACTATTGTATCTATTACATCCTTTATAATTGTGACCGCAGAATGTAATAAGCCTTGGGTCAGTGACATCCATTTTTACGGCATCTTGAGGCATAGCGACTCAATAATTGTTTTCTAGGCAGTAATTTCACTGTATAGCTACCTCTGTAATTCCTGAAGCCCATGAGCGGAGATTATCATATTGCAATATTTTAAAGTATTAAGTATATATTGTAATATGGCCGTATATTAAAATCACGCTCTACCTTTATAATACTAAATTCAAATGACAACCAGAAATCAAAAACTCTCTAAAATCCAAAGACCAAACATTAAGCCACTCAAAATTTGACGACACGAGTTCTCCGAAGTATTGATATGCGCTCGTCGAGTCGGATGCGTATGCGCACCTCGTTAGCGAGGCCCTGCTCCACAAACAACTCGTCTACTATCATGGCCGTGGTTATTAGACACACTTGACAACCAGACTAGTTTCGAACAGAATGTTTACGATTATAGCTAATGGTTGATTCTTGGAAAAATGTTATTGAAATTGATAGCCTCCTTATCTGCCGTTACTCGTCAAGTATTTATGCAGGTAAAATGTTGGAAGCACATTATATGTAGATGTATAGGTATTGCCCGCGGCTTTGCTCGGTCGGTAAAAGTACTTTTTCTAGATGAGAGGTAAGTACCCTATACCATTTTTGTTACTTCTGACAACATGTATACAAAATTTCATGATGATCGGTCAAGTAGTTCAGACGGTAAGCGTAACAAAATAACGCCCATTCGCATTTATAATAAGTAAAGGTAACTTAGGATAGACGATGACTGCCTTATTGACTCCGTGGCATTAATTTGTATGCTTTCAACGTCGTCTCAAGAAAAACAATGAAGCATTTGCTCAAATCCGGGGTTCGGCCAAAACGCTTTTAGGTTTATCTGTTAGAAATATTTTAATAGCAGCACAGAGTCTAAAAAGGACAATGAACAATTTGGCCTATGAATCAACACACATTCCACCTAAACAATAATTTGTATTTTATTTTATGACTTAATAATCAATCATTACAATCTCACGGACACTTTCGATTCTTATTTTCGTATTAAAAGTATTTTCGCGATTTCAAATACATCGGCATCCATTGTTTACATCTGAGATACAGTGTTGCCATGCCTACAGTTTTTACAATATGTGTACGGTTCTATCAGAGAAAAAAAAAAGAGAAAAGAGAAATTATTTCCTATTTAGCTTGTCTGTAATTTTTCTTACGTAGTAATACAAATGCTATTCTATAAATACCATTATTGAACTTTATCATAGATATGACCAATTTCTTAAAAAGTCATAAGTTTTAATGTAAAAGACCATAATAAATACCACTTTCTCGGTATTATACGTTATTCTATAGTGCAAGCATGGCAACACGTTTTTTTTACGTGGTGGAATGCATTGACGCATTTCCTCCGGGGTAAAGGGCGTAGGGGTTATGTCAGACTCACCGGGTAAAAGAGAAAGATGGAATAAGGATGATAATAATGAACCTTCCGGATTATTCAGAAGCAATATTCAGAAGTGTACGTGTCATATATTTACTTTTCATTGAATGTGGTCATCCTTAACCACATATTTATCATTTTTTGTGGCTGTTGGTTCTTAGGCTAATAATGTATGGCAGCTGAACAATGTCATTTACTCACAAAATCTCTACAGATACGTTAGACCATAGCTAGTGAAATAAATATACTAACTAGATATTACCCGGGGCTTCGCTCGCGTAAATGTAAGTTATGTATGAAAGATATCCTATATCCTTTTCTGTTTTCCTGACACAGTGTACCTATATGAAATTTCATGATGATCGGTTGAGGAGTTAAGGCGTGAAAGCATAACAAACAAACTCACATTCGCATTTATATTAGTTAGGATTCAAAATTGTTATGACGATGATCCTCGATAAATTATTAGAGCCTAGGTATAAAGTAAAGAGGGACAAGGAAGGGTGACGCTACGACACATACCGCGAATAAATCCATAGAGTCGGCAAACCATTTAAAAGATATAATACGCTTCCAACCTATATTAACTGCATGTACGACGCAGCGGGCAAGCGGTCAGTTCGCCGCTATCGCCAAGCTGCGTGTCAGGGGTTCAAAGCCTAAACGAGACAATTATTTGTGTGATAATCCACAGATTATTGTTCTAAGTCTGGATGTACTCCGTGTTCATTAAGACCGCGCCGAACGAAATGTGCCAAAACAGGCGGTCACAATTAAGTGAATAAAATCAACACTTTTTGTTTAATACATATATAAAATATACATTTGCCATAACAATGAATGTGTTTACAATTACTCTGTGTAAAAAACTTTAAATAATTAATTTTTCCGCCTACAAAATTACATAAATTTGCACAAGAAAGCAAAAACGTAAGCTCGTGTTACGTGATCTTTAGATTATAACAGTAGAAATCTATCATATTTTACAGCTTAGATGAAATATAAATAGTAATATTACAATTTGTCCGTCCCAAATATTTAAGTTATTGGTTGACAATAAAGATACATATTTATCAAAAACTTCAAATCCTCCATACAATTTTACTATGGCGGCCGCGCGCCGATTTGTATATGCGCCGCACGAGCCCTGTCATTATCTGTCTCACGCTCGGCGCAGTGTTAATACAATGATTGAAGAATTCCCTGCGACACAAGTGTTGATCACTAATACAGGAGATACCTATCATTTTAATTATCAAAATTAATCATACTTTATCCTCTAGATGTCCTAAATAGTAATATTGTCTACACTAGGTGTAGGTATACTATTATGTATACAATTGTATAGTAATTAATAGTACCTACTTCCATGATAATGAATCATTCTGCGATGCGTCGACGACATCGCTTCCGCTTGCGGGAGGAAATGATGACAGATATAATTATCGCCGGAGCTGGCATTGTGTCGAAACTGGTATTTAATTTAAAAAGTGCCAATTATACTTTAAAGTGATTAAAGTATCCGATTACCAATCGAAAGGTTGCAGGTGATAATCGTATTAATTACAGTTGGTATACCTACACTGTTTTGCTACTCATTTTGTTTATCCTAATTTAATATTATAAATATGCATGTAACTTTGTTTGTTTGTTACGCTTTCACGCCTTAACTACTCAATCGATCATCATAAAATTTTGCATACACGTTGTCAGGAGTACAAAAAAGGAGATAGGTTATTATTCATCCAGAAATTTGAAAATTGCAATCATTGAACCTATGACGTCGTCAAACTGTTTTCAGGTCCATCAACTAAGCGGTTTATGTCCCTAACTTCCTTGAAATAAAAACTAGATAGCAAAATGATGCTCATACCGCTATTTTGACAGATAATTCTATATTTAGGCACTGTGCAACCAACCAAGCTAACTTACTAGATAACATTATGACACACATCATGTCTTGAGATATCGTCAAATACGTTCGAATGCCATGTAAATATAAGCAAAGCTATCATTGTCTAGCTGGCATAGCTGGAGACACCACGATTTGACTGGGATGTGACTGCCTGTTAAAGTATTAACACGTTATTTGTTGTCGTTATCGTACCTAGGACCTCGCGACGACTTTATTGACGTTCTTAACATTACATAAAAATATCTACACATATTAGATCTTGAACAAACAGCGGCCGAGCTTTTAAAGTCGCCATGGATTATACGTTGTTTATATAAACAGCTAACTTGTGTAAAGTATATACTTTACACATTTACTAAATAAATCTTATATTTTCCAGATTCTCGTCTACCATTCGCATCAAGACAAGACTTCGAGTACAAAATATTGTACTAAAAGACTTTTGACCCTCGTCTTGCGACTCTAGAATGTCCTAGTAGCAGTCGGCAAAACCAAAAACGCCTATAATAGCATTATCATTAGAAACATTAGGACCTTAAGAAATTTCTTACAAAGTACTACTGGTATACTTATTCTTAAACCTTCAAAAGGTGCTAATTACGTAATTATCTTTAAAACTTCGATATCAAAAACGAAGTGCGGTGAAGCATAGAAAATTATAACGTTTTGTGGCTAGCCACATGGCTGGCATATGGCGTCAAGACGTGCCAATAGCGCCGTTTAGTGGCAAATGATGGCGTTTTACTAGCAACAATGGCAATTGTTGACGTCACTAATAGTGTAACACGCTTAGTCATTGTTCTTTTAAACGGACTTATAAAATCGATTTTACGCTCTAGAATCTTCTGTTTGAAGTGATCATTGCGTCGTTGTGTGGTAAGTGTATATGTGAGAACGTAGTAGAAGTTCCTGACATATGTAAATACTAGGTTCAGCTTGCATCTTAGTCCTACTAAACCGCACTGGATTACAGAAGGATACGGCAGACCGAATCCTGGATTTACACATAGGATACTTTATAACTAATTCAGCATACAGACAAATTTGTATGCTGAGTTTCATCCAAATCCGTAAAACAATCTACGCGTAATAAACATTCAAATATCTTCACTACCATTTACACTTATAATTTTCAGATAAATACAAAATCAATGAATAAAAGTTTATCTCTATTTAAATCACTGTTCGATATAATCACATTTTCTTAGATTGAAACGGAGTACTGTTCAACATCCTAAATAAACAGATTTTTCATCCATGTCCACGCTCTGCTAGTTAGTTCAGTATTAGTCTTAACGGACTAAAGTTAATGATGACATATAGGTACCTATGTGTCATAAATATATCTGATAGACTTATTTCCAACAATTACTCTAATAAGTTAAATTATTCTATGTTTATAAATCTTTGCTTTAGCCTGCAGAGACACACAACAGATATGGAACCACGATTACCATCTAATTGTTTGAATAATGAGCTCCAAGTATAATGGTCACGTAGCATTAACTACTTCCTTCATTAGATCCACATGTGATTGTATAAGCACTCCAAATCCCAGGGCTCGTTAAGCCGCGGCCGCTCCTACTTGTCATGTCAACATCTGTGACATTCGTTACGGCCACTCAGAGACTTGAATAATTCCGACTACGGAAGCGTACGGCTAGATTGGCCCAAACGTCCAATGAATATTGAAAGATGGTGTCCAGTTTTGAGAAATTGCCTGTCAAATGCTGTTTATTATGGATTAATGCTTTTTAAAATAACGAAATGCTAATGTTTAGCTAAAGTTCTATTTCATATTAAGACTTATTTTTGCAGAATCGCATATTAGGACAAATAGACAAATTATGTCTAAATTTAGGATATGCTCTATAGGTATGTGTGCTAAGTTTCATCCAAATATATATACCGGTTTATGAGTGATTAAGTAACAAATACCCAAACATCTTCACGAACTTCCATATCTATACTAATAGTATAAAGAGGAAAGATTAGATTTTTTGTTTGTTTATTTGTAAGGTTGTAAATCAAAAACTAATCAACTGATTTTAAAAATTCTTTTATCATTTGAAAGCTTTATTATCACCAAGTAACATAGGCTATATTACATTTAAAGAAAAATGTACTGTTACTAACATAACCGAACCTACTTTTACGCGAACAAAGCCGCGAGCAAAAGCTGGTTTTTAATATAATAGGTATAGGTATGAATAAATTCGTATCAGAAAATAATTGTAGCTAGTAATATGTCGTCGGCCTCGATGGCGTAGTGGTTAATGTAACCGACTGCCACGCCTGAGGTCGCGAGTTCGACTCCCGCACAAGTTAAACATTTGTGTTCATGAACATGGACTGTTGGATCTTTTGGACTGGGTGTTTCTATGTATAATATGTAAGTATTTACAAAAAAAGCTATAGGTATAATATATGTACCTATGTTTACCCATTGTCTAGTACCCATAGTAAAAGCTCTGCTTAGTTTGGGCTAGATTGTAATGCGTACCTATACCTATAATATGTGATAGAATATTAAGCAATTTATGGCATAGCATTGTTCATTACTTCTGTAATTTTTTGATGACTTGTTTATTTTATAGTTCCATAATTATTATCCACGCACCTCTATCTTTTCGAAGTTATATGTGTATTAAATAGTTAAACATTAATGTTTATATACAGGCTTGTTGACATTCTGGTAAGTAAAATATAGCAAACATAGACTCACGCTTATACGAGGGATATATCCCTTAAAGGGTTTAAAATGTTTTTTACACACCGCAGTTTACTAGATATGGTTTTTGTCCAACTTTATAAGGAGCAAGCGCATTGACGTCTAACGTGCAGCTCTAGATTCCGTGCCGCTACTGATATTTTTTTGACCAATAAGGCTGCCTGTCCATTGAAACGGAGCGAAGAAACGGAGAAATATTAACCAATAGAATTGCATACTGGAACGGAGCGGAGATTTTATGCAATCCTATAGGTTAATATTTCTCCGTTTCTTCGCTCCGCAGCCTCGCTCCGCTTTAATGGACAGGCAGCCTAAATCTTATGATTCTTTGCAGTACTCGGAAATGAAATCAGAGATCTCATGCACAGCATTCACTACCGCTAAGCTACCGAGGCTGTGAAATATTAACCTACGGTAATACTTGTGTTTTAAAAAGCGGCTTTAGCCTGACCGCTATCGCCTGAAGCGAACTAAAGAGGTTAAATAAGCAATGATTGACGCAAATGTAGACTTATACTAATGTATTCTCGAAGGAGCAAACTGTATAACATTCCCATTTCTTTCGACAGTTACAAACAACGCTAATGGAATGCAAATTTTTTTATAGTCTTTTATCCATAATTAAACTAAGGCACTAAGTAAGATTTCAACTCGGTAACCGCATTTAATGATATTAAGACGAAGCCTTTGGCTTTGAGTTCATACTCACTCATACCAGAATATATTCGTATTATTATGACTAATTAAAGGCTAGCTGGAAACAGCGAGATGCAATGAAAGCGCTAAACACACGTTGTGATTCTTAAAAAAGATCGATCAATCAATCAACTTGTCGAGGCCTATCGCTGAACCATAATCTTTTCTAACGTTTTCAACCTTCCTCATGAAATATGTATTATAAAATTATTCTTTTTGTGATAACCTGCAATGGTGGTACACCGTCCAGCGTCTATTTCCTCAAATCGATACCCTCGATCAATCAATTGCGAAAGCTGTAAATAAATATAAAACGTTACCGTTGTGGCTTTAGGAAAACATTTTATTTATTTATTTATTTAACACACATATAAAACTATTATTACAGATACTTACTATCTAATGCAATAGCCTATGTAGGTACAAACAGAAATATAAACACAACAAAAATGGTAACTCAATAATAAACTAAACATATTACACAATAAGCTGACCGTATCAATTCGTTCAGTGTACACGAAAAGAGATCCATTCTGTGAGCCTAAGTGTTGAGCGCACGCTCGCACGCATGCGCTGCAGCAGGCATGTGCGCGCACGCGGCACGGCCAGCAACTCCGGCCGTCGCCGCCGACGCCCTACGTACTTGTCCGGGGCGCACAGCTGGAGTACTTCCAAGACGTTCGGTTTGAGAATTTTGTGCTTTTAAATGCCTATATTACTCTCATTTCGAAACCCATGGTTTTGGCACAGGTACAGACTCCGTGGTCCTACTAAGAATTTTTTAACAAAAACCAAGCTACAACTCAACAAGCCTATGAGCTGACTTCTTTATTTTCACATTATATCACTAAATCTTATTACATTTAAGTACAATAACTTCAGAGACTGGCAAACCAGTCCAGTGTCTTCATATCACTTGAAATTAATGGTATAAGTGTAGTACCGTGAGAGTTTGTGAGAGTCGTCGGTACTTCGGCGCGGCGGCGGCGGCGGCGCGGCTGTGTGAGGCCGTGTGACGTCACAATGGACAACAATGATGGATGGCGACCCCTGTCTCCAACACGCCATTGTCTTGTACATATTACTGACAGCACGACTTATAGACGACTATGAATAAACACCTACATTGTTTAAAAACTGTACGGGTTTGTTCGTGTATCGCATCGTCTATACGTATAACCTCGTAGGAATACATTCGATTATGTGGAAAACTGACATAGAAACAATAGCAACAAACTTATTTAAAGATTTCAATATAACCAAGCTGGCAAATACAACCCTTTCATTGTTAAGACGTGACTATAGTCCATGTCTACCTAGGTACATGCAATCTCTCTTGTGTATCTCTCACTTGTGCAGTTTGTAATAAAAACAAGATAACTGGCGAATCGTTACTGTTGTCTGTTAAAGCATCTTAAAGTAAATTCGCTAATTTAGTTATGGTATTTTATTATCTCAAATGAAAAAGAAATATAATTTCATTTGTAGGTAATCAACTTTCATTAGCAGCGAACAAAACCACAATAAAATAAAAATGGCAGCAATTGGCAACTGTCACCGCTGTCACTTTGACAATCAGATAAAAAGCAGCTGTCACTAACTTAACCTACATTTAGGAGCAAGAAAATTCTAGTATTACATAAAGAATAGGCAGTTTCAGAAAACAGCGCGCAAAGATTTTGTTACAATTTTAGCGTTTGTGATAAAACTATATACTCTATTTTTATGTTCTATATGTCAAAAGAAAGAAAAATATGTTGTTTACAATAGAAAAGCACTTCAAATTACTAATTAAAAAATATGCCCATCTTTGACTTACTGCCCTCTCGATTACCACGGCAGAATTAAGAAAAGACAATATTAATATTAAAATGAAATCCTACCGTTGTCGTTACATCAGTAGAATACTTTTGACGATTTCATTCTGCAATGAATGTTGATGTTGGCTGCAAAATTAGCACAAGATTAGCATCCATGACGTGTTCAGTCATGGAGGCAACGTACGTACAATTGAAAGATCTTTGTTTTCCCGCCTTTAATACTGATATTTTGGCCGATCAATCAAAAAAAAGGAATGCCTATGCAAAGGGCAAACATTACCGGTCATTACCGGCATGACACAAGGTTTATTTGGCACCGGTCGTCTGTAAAGTGAAGATACTACTCCAATTACAGTTTCCCTAAAAATGATGAACTGATTTCAGAATTAATATAGGTAGATACTTGAAAAATATGTTCCTACACCAATAGCGCCAATACGCCAAAAGGGGTAAGCAAGAGGTCATGTCGAAAGCAGACGACTTCCATCATTCAGAAGAGGTAAGCGGTATGTGGGTAAGAAGAAGGGTAAGAGGTGATTCATGGCGCTTAAACTGGGCACTTCACTCAAACTAGAGAAGAACCTACTAGAGAAGCGTGTGTTGTGACCAAACCATAGATACTCAATGCAAGTAGCGTTTAGTACCTACAGTTTTCAGGTAACGTCAATAACTGACTATCGATGTCCCTTGTTGTTAGTATACTGTTGAATCACCAACAAGTATTACTTGTACGTCTCGCTGGACGTAACACTTGTTGGTGATTCAACAGCATACCACTGGTTCTGCAAGTATTATCACGAGGTAGTTACTGTGAAGAAACTGCTTTTAATCTGGCGAACCGCCTGGAAGTATAGCCTTTAATTATTTGCCAAAAGCAAATCAAGCAACCGCTAATAGAATGTCTAATAATCGCTACTACTGCTACTGCACATCACGATCGCGATAATTAAGTTTTACTTTCAAGGTTATTTAGCTTATAATATAGTAATATCAGCCCTTTCAAACGATTACACTGCCAAGCACGGGACTCTTTTCATTAATGGGTTAGGCCACGACGCGGACGCTAGTCCAGGTGCACAAAGTTCAAACATCTTGATTGATTTGTGAAGTTTGTTCACCCTGTTGTTTGTTTGTGTTGATTGATTCAAGAATCTTGAGAACTCTAGGACATGCGATACTCACGATGCTTTGTTTTACCGTTAAAGTGAGTGATAATAAACTGTTTTATATGCATATAACTTGCGATCGAACTCGAGATCTGTGCGTGGCTGTCCAACGGTCTCTGATTAGGCTATCGCTGCTTATAAAGATGCTTATGAATATGAAATATTATATTTTTATACGGCAATCATATCGTGCCACCATCCAACTACAATTAGTATCCAAGTAAAAAAGTGAAAATATATATTTAGCCCTCGGGTAACTCAATTAACCCGATATACAGGAATATACGCAAGCAATTCTGCATTGAGGATCAACGATGCATCTAATAGTAAAGTTACATTATGAATATGAAGTACCTATTGCTGTGCAATGAATAGCATTAATATTATAAATGTTTCATTAGTATAGTAAACACAAGCAAAATAAAACAAGTGCGAAAATGACTAACATTTAATAAATCCACTACAATAGGGAGACTTCTAGAGTTATCAGTGAACGTATCTACTCGATAATTGTTTGATCTACAATCAACTTTGGTAAATCAAATTAATTAACCGCAGTAATTATCTTATCTTGTTACGGGGGCCAATCAGTGTAGACCGGCGACACTTCGACCCAGTGGGATCTTTTGTGTCGGCCCCAAGATCTAACCCTGAGCTACCTCCCTATGAATGTACTGCATCAGTCGTAGTGTACACTTCAGAAGAAGAAGCCTAAAGTCTTCAGGGTTCGGATATGCCGATCCCGTCAGACACATCCTTAGTCCAGCTAACGCGTCACATTCACACAGTAGGTGTGATATGGCCTCGTCCTGTTCACCACAGGCTCTGCTGATCAAATTGCCCGTTATGTTTACAAGTCTATGGAATGTTAAGTAAGTATGCAAATATGAGACTAATCGCAACGACTTAACGTTACGTAACGTTGGTTTACCCCTGGAGGCTATATAACTACCTACTACGTAGACTTAATCGACTCTACAAACGAGCTGAGCTTCGCAGATTTACTTTATAAATTATAATTTATAACTACAATATGGGTACAATACTTTAACATCGATTTATACAGAATCAAAGTAGAGTATATTCGATATCATTTGGTAAATTTGGTAAGGTGTGGTACCTAAACATGCAAATCTTCTATACAAAGTAGTGTATACATCACTATATTATAATATATTCGTAAATAGATTTATTTTATTATAAAAATGCAAGAAGTCTGTGTTATAGAAAAACAGACAGAAAAAGCCTTGGGTATAGAGTTTATTTTTATATTTATGATGGACTATTTAGAAAAGTCTGAGTTTAAAACAATAGTTTAACGGTGTCACGCAAAAGTTTAAACGGTTAAACTTTTGCGTGACACCGTTAAATCGGTTTAAAGTCCCTGTTTAAACGGATTTTAAACAGGTTAAAACAACTTGATAGGTTTGGGTTCAATTTAAAAGCTACGGTCCGTCTGATTCTGTTCAGCAGACCTGGAGATATGGTGCATAATCAGCCTCGCAAAAAAAAATCGGCGGGTCGTAGCTCAACACAGACGAAGTCTCGACCAAAGTCTAACTAAGTATAGACGACTGGATGCTGTCGGACGTACTTCCAAATACTTATAAATACAATTTTATTAAAAACGATGGCATGTTATGAGTGTTTTTAATAATATTGTTCGTTATTCACACTAGTCATGAGATATTAGAATTTATAATCAGGCGGGTAACTCGTTTACAACACGTTTTGATAGCTTAAATCTTTAAACAAAAAACGTTGTTCGGATTTTATATTGATTTTTACTTAAATAAAATAACTTGAGGAATGAATCAGCTTAATTCTGAGAAGTTAAGTGGTGACAATCAAATTGCTCAATGGCAAAAAACTGGACGCCAACATTCTCATGTTGTGATCAGTCGCATTGATGCCGTGCAATATCTACGTTTCTTTATTTTTTATATGTTAAATATTATATGTAGGTATACTTATTTTAATTTTAAATACATAAAATATTTATCTTTGTTATTTAGGGTTTATTTTTAAGTTGGTAGTAGAAATGGTAATGGTTTAATTTGGTGCTTCACCTATGTCATTGCGTCAAGTATTGTGGGCTCAATCCCATACACGGGACAAACATTAGTGTGATCCACATATAATTGTTCCGAATCCTCTGTCTGTTATTTGTCATTTTATACAAACAAACTCGCTTCTAGGTAACCATACCTAATGGTTGAATCCCGTTGTCTATGCTTAATGATTACTAGGTACTATAATGACATGACTATACGAAGGTTCTTTATATGGATAGTTTAAGATCCTTCTCAGTTGACTAAGTTTTATAACAAAACCGGTGAATTAATTTTGATTACCTTTATACCTAGTGAAAGCTTAAAAAGCAGCATAAAAATGCGAACGAGTTCAGAGTAATACCTAATATTATATTATACAAAGGTTTCAGTTTCTCTTTGACTTGTATGAACAAAATCCTACCAATATTGAAAATGTGAAAGTTTGTGAACATGTTTGGATATTCGAGTATTTGTTACTCAAGCACGCGTTAACCGTTGAACGGATTTGGATGAATCTTGGCATGGATTAACAAATATAATTTTTGACTACGGAATATGAACCGTGGCATAAACGCAGGCGAAGCCGTGGTTAGAACCTAGCTAGTAGATAAAAATATAGAGTCGTTATTTCCTAATAGATACTCATTAAACTTTCAAACCGCGGCGGCACACCGGGTGGCTGGACACAATATATTTTTAATTATATCTGGTATTCAGACTAAAAATACTATAATACATTTATTTTACAAGTAGGTAACTACAAATATTTTTACAAAAGAACGGTGTCTTCGCCACATCTAGTACACGATACGATTGGTTTCGCTTGGCAGGTTTGTGGCCACGGAGGTGAAAGCACGGTTCACATAAACGCAAAGTAAAAATGCTCTACTCTCACCTAACACGCGCTTCTATTGTTCGTTGATGGATGGTTTAAATATACGGCTCTCTAAAGTGTCGGTTTTACGGTCTGCTGTGTCATAGCCGCTTTTGCAAATGAAGCTAGTCTATATTACTATTTGGAAAACCCAGTAGCTGCACAGCCATCGTACATGAAGGCTCTGGAAGAAACTACTACTGCGGCGTTATTTTCTAAGCGCAATGACATGTCATTCGTTAAATGAGATTTATCGTGAGTGCTGCTATCATGGTAGCCAGTGGTTTGTACCCCTGATATGCCGAAATCCAGCCGCCAGCAATCCAGCGGTTGACTTTTACCATCAGGTGGGTCGCTGGCCGCCGTGTACCTTCCACAAGTTGCAACAAAAAAAACACCCAGTAAGCATTCAATAAATCGTAAATTTGGGCCGTTTGTTTGCAATATTCGTACCATATCTAATATCGTGTTGATCACACTAAATCTTTCCAAGAAATGAGGCAAACAATGGAAAATGTCAATTTAAAAAATTATGTATGTTTAAATTTCATGAGCTCCAGGTTAAGAGAACTTGTATGAAGAATGTGGATGTTTGAAGCAAGAGAGATTTACCAGGACCGTAGCCACTATTTGTCTAGCCCTCTGAGATACAGCTGTGATTCTACGTAATTGTATGATATAGAAAATGGAGTCTGTAAAATAAATGACAGGCGGGTAAAGATCACGTTATCAATGAGTGCAACATAGCTGGCAACATAGGGGTGTTATATACCTCAGCCTATTCCCGAAGATATTTGATACTTAGGCATGTGTAACATTGTAAAATTGACTGCATGCAATAGTTTGCGTTCATCGCCGTGAACGCCACCGCTGCACGCAGCGTAATTGTTTTAGTTTTAGGTTACCACCGCATCGCACATCTACGATATAAGATGGTACTTTTAGAAACGATAAAAATATACATGCTAAATATTCTACTTTTTTAGATATAAAACCTGTTATATTACTTGTGTCGCGGAAGACAACAAACATTAAAACAAAAGACACAAAAGTGCACACTTATTTGAAAAATATATATAATATCACCACGATTTTAGCTATTGAGTGAACAACATTTAAATTTAAGAAATGCAATGCCATCTTAAAGTTGCGAACTTAAACGATCGCTTGCCATTTACTCATAGAGTAGGTATGAATGTTTAAAAATAAAGATGACTTAATTGTTTTTACACCTTCTCACGGTGAGAAGAGGCCCGTGCCCAGCAGTGGGACAAATTAATACAGGGCTGATATTATTATTATTTAAATGTTTTTTAAAATTGGCTTATTAGATGTTTTAGAAAATGTAATCTATCAGTTAGGTTTTCCTGTGTTGTCCAACGACAAGAGATACATTGTATCTATACATGTAAAAGATAAACGCTCTTACACATAAAAACAATTACGTATCTTGATAAACATAATTAATGAAGTCGATATCTCAAATACTCCGTTACTTCAAGTTAATTATCGCCACTTTATCTAAACATTTTAGCTAAGTAATTAATTAGATATTATCTAATTACGAAAACAAAGATTATATAAAGTTTAGATCCGTTTCTATTTCCAGAATAGGTAATGTAATACACACATGTGGATCTAGAATAAAAACGAACCCCAGCCGTGGAAAAGAAAGTGAATTCAAAATCATACTTAAACATAATCACGAAACGCTTCCCAATACATCACAAAATGTGAGTGTTCACAATATTACAGATAACGGGGGTGGATATGCGGCGAGGTTTTCAATTTGAGCCCCCACTCACCCCGGCGGCTCGACCCTCGCCCGGGCCGCGGCGTAATTTTATTAAAAACACCACGCCGACTCTGAATACTTATCCCTTCATGCATTCTGATAGAATGGGGAGATGTTGAGGAAAGTCACTTTTAGTAATTTTATATCGAGCTCAACGCAATTTGAAATATGGCAAGAATGGTTTTTGAAAAAACCATACTCATAGTGCGAGCAAGCATCTGCAAATGAATACTTATACTCATTCTTGCTTTATTTTCCATGTGTCTTTAATACTAGCTATACCTATCAAAGAACCAATACTTAGATTTTGGTATATATTTTTCCACCTGCAGGATTAATATGCCAATGATGGCTATGCCTTGAACTAGATTTGATCAGACCTTTACTGAATCAAGTTTCATTTCGGGTACCAAGCCACATTTAGTGTCAGCTTGCAGCTAATCTTGAAAACTGCGCAGGAAATATAAAAGTGGAGAAATATGAGTACAACCACAAGTATACTCAATATCCCCTTCTCTCATAGTCGAAGATGGCGTCAACCCGAACTGACTGGAATAAGATCAGACACGAGACCAACTTCTTTAACTTTAACTGCTATACGAAGCTAACAACATCAACAATGAAGTTAGTACTGCAATTATTTAACTAAGCTACCAAGAAGTTGCAACAAATCTTGATTTGAATGACGTGAATTCGTCAGTGTGCTAAAAGAACATAGTACATCAGAAATACCTATCAAAATATTTATTGATAGAGATTATTCTCTTTCCTCTTTGGTATATTTCCAAGTACTGGCTCAAAATAACGTCAGTTAAATTCAAAACAAATCGATGTGGTTTAAAGTGTCAGTTTATTAAATGGCGGACGTTAAATAGCGCGTCCAATTTGTTCGCTGATCTGTCGATTTAACAAGATTACTAACGAGACGGAAGTCAAATCGGTAAGGCTTATGCATTACTGATAACTAGTTATTAGTCAGTATACCTGGTTTATTATTCACGCTTGTAACTATGTCGACACTTTTGGACTCGGTGAATAATCATACAGGAACTTTAGCTGGCATAGTCCCAACAAAGTCATTCACATTCACTAAAGAAGACGAGTTTTGTATGGAAAATGGATATGGACGGATGGTAAAGTAACCCTAGCAGATATCAATAACCCAAATCTAAGCCGAAACTTTCTAATTTACCAAAATCTAGCTGCTTCTAGTTCATTTTCTTTGTTGCCTCTCTCTTTTGGTGTCAACATGTAAAAGTAACATTTACTCAGAGGTAACTACCTACATAACAAACATAAATAAGTTTTATTTTTGATCTCAAGGAATAATTACGGAGATCGGGGCTATGGCAAGATTTCGGGGACTACTACTAGATTGATGTAAATCACGATTACAAGGGATCTTGGACCAATTTCATCCAATTTCGTGACGATTCTTAGAAACCGACAATGACCAGATAATGTATGTTCGGTGCATTTTCCTTACTATAAGTTCAGATTTATGAGACAAAAACACCACGCATCTTACTAAAAAGTATCATTTGTAAGACTCTTGATGAATGTTCCTCTTACCATTTGGTGTTTTTTAATTTTTTTTTTTTTAAATGTTTTGAAGATAGACAAAGAAGCCTTTCAAGTAGGTACAACAAAGAAACACTAACTATAAGTATCCAATAGCCTAACTCTAAAGACGAATGCCAAATTTATTTTATATTAATAGTGACTTCCTTTACAGAAAGAAGTACTCTCTCGTTGCGTCCAGATTCTTCAAGGTTTTTAAGATCTTATTAACTGTAAGTATTCTACTATAATATTGAAGCAAAAATGTTTTCTCAATCCACTCAGACTTCTGGAGCCATCATCAAGCTGGTTTAGTTTTTATTTCAAACTCGCTGTTCCTGGCGGTTTCGCCAGTTACTGCTCCAATCCTGCGGTTTAATATAGCCTTTATTAGATCTAGATAAAGTTATTATGTATATTCCAAATAAGTACCTATCACTCTTTTATCCTATCTAATGATTTCGCAGTTAGTTAGTTATTCTTATCGGCGCCCGTTTATTGACAAGCAAATTATTCTTTGCGTTATCTTTAATGTCTCTGTCGTTCTGCTTTGCAGAAGCGGATGGATTTTATTATAGCATCAGAATAAGAATTGGCTTTTATAGATTTCTGAGTGATCTGCGTCGCAGGCGTTTCTTTATTACTATAATATAAACTCCAAATCCATGACTCCTGAAGTTAAAAAATACTGGCATAGGTAAAAGATATTTATCATTTACAAATATGTTACTTAAAATATTTATTTTCCTTATATTAATGTTTGCAATAATTATTTAATATGGCTATACCTAAATGTATATCTACTTATATAAATGTGTCGTCATAAAAACGAAGTCAGATTCAGAATACCATGACACAACTTTAAGGCATAAGGCATGTTTTACGTAATAATTGTTGTGAAAATTACAAGCATTGTAAACAATGCAAGCTGTAATTGAGTTTACGACAGTCCATAAAGTTGACGACATAATACCTTCCAGAGAAGGCTGATATTATCTGTGCTCCCAAAAACGCTTTAATTAAACCGAAATAACTCCGAATATATATAATTTCTTCCCAACCATGGTATTCGAGCCATTGTTTCAAGAATTCGCTTTCTTACCATAATTATTGCAACTCGTTTCTTTGTGCGATGCCATGCGGTGTTCGTTCGCAAATTCATACAAAGCTGGCAAAAAACATTCGGTTCCCAGAATGCCTATTGTCGGTGCATTATTACAACGCGCAATTTTGTGAGATCTCACATCCCTTTATGTAAGCCAGGGTTATTACAAAACAGAAATGTGCTAATCAAATACCAACTCTATTTGTTAGCAGTCAAGACGCAATTTCAATTGTTGAATTTAAACACGCGGGGATCAATGGGATACCCCAGTTATTTCGCTCTGAGTGTCTCAGCTATAAGTTGTAACCCAACAGCGCTGTATCGCTTTCTCTCTAACAAAGTATTATATAAACTGCTACATTTTTAAGCGCTTTATGTTACAAGATGCTTTCAATAGAAAGGTTCCCGGGATTTTTCAGTTTCATTGTCTCCGAACTTTTTCCTGTGCGTTCGAAATCTAAATAGGTATTTACAATACCTATTGTATTGACCTTTTCTTCTTGTTTTTTGTGAAGCACATATTTTTTGTGGTAACCAGTTTGAAGGATCATAAAGATTTTATTTATGGCGGCAAGGCGTGCCATTATGTTATGATTAGTTGGTCCCGGTAGATAATTACAGATGATGAGATAATGTTTTTTGTCCTTTGTTTCATTATTGTCTTTTTTGTGTTGTACTTCGTTGTGCAATAGGCTATTATCGTATTGTTTCTTGGAGTATAATGGTGCTTTATGAAGGCGGGTGCTTTAGACAATTTATTTTAATATCTCCTAATGCTTATGTTAAACAGTATATAAAATGTAAGCACGATACAATGGCTTTGCTTATGTAGTACCTACCTACCTATCAACGCCATTTTATTGGCGTTTTATTGTCATCACTAAAATAAATTATTTTACCTATCTTTTCACTGAATCTGCTTTAACAAAACAAAAATAATTAATTTATTTAATTTATGCATTTGAGGTTTTAATGATAATTAGGACAAATGGAAGACAAATCATAAATTAAAGCAGCTCGTTTTTCAGAATTTATCACCTCGAAAATCATTGGCATACATAGGTAGGTATATACAAAAACAAAATTAACATAAAAGCGACTGCTCCAACTGACTAACCCTTCTAAGTGGACAATAAAATAAATGTCCAAGAAATGAACATCACACATGGCATACAAACAAATCGAAAATTAAAACATCAAGCTATCGAAAATGACATCAATTCATCATACTCCAAGCCCAATATAACGACTTGGAGAGATCTTTCTACTGTTCCTCGGCACATCGCCTTTAATACTTACAATTTTATTTTTATTATCGCCATACGTCGAAAAGTCGTTAGAAATTTTCTAAGTGATTAATTCGTGTGTTGTCGGGTAACATCGGGCAGATAACGATCTCGGCTGCCCACGCGCACACTTGATACCCTAATGTTCCCGCCGAACGTATTAACTTTTGATATTAAGCTTCGTCTGGATAATAATTTTTATTATTTATTTCTTTACTACTTGAAATTAAAAAGGTATCCGCTATATCTTTGATTATAAATAATGGGTTTGTAAATCCTTATACCTACCTCTTTTATAAGAATATTACGCTGCACAGCTACATTAACTTTATGAGATTTTTAATCAAATATTGGATAATTATAAAAAATATATTTTTCTGACATAACGCTTCAAAATACCTACTAGTCTGTTTATCCTATTTATATCATAAACGTAATTGTTTGCAAAGATATCTATTTAGGGCCCCCGCCCACGGCGACTTTTTGTAGCGATGCAGTAGCGATGCTGTCGCGCGTTCGCATCGATACAGTCGCGATGCAGTCGCTAGCTGTGTGCCCTCGCCCACATAACCACGATTCAGTCGCGATGCAATCACGATACTGTCGCGCTTCTGTCGCGATGCAAACGCGATTCAGTAACGGCACAAACATGCCGCCTGCGATCGCTCCAGTTGCAAGATGGACTCCGTTGAGGCAACATTAGTCACGTTGTCTTTAGTGCTGCTTTTCCGTAAGCAGCCGAAGCGTGGGCAACGAAAGCAGCGTCAATATTGGAGGCACCCATTTAATAAAGATAGATTACTTGGTATGCATCGTACTTCGGTTCTCCACTCACGCGCCACCCTCCCTCCGTTCTCTCCCCGATGTCGTCCGACACGGTCGCGCGTTTGCATCGATACAGTCGCGATGCTGTAGCGCGTTGGCATCGCTTCTATAGCGCGTTGCAAATGCGACTAACGCGCGTTAGTAGCGATGCTGTCGCGCGTTTCGTAAACGCATCTGACTCGCGACTGCATCGCTACAAAAAGTCGCCGTGGGCGAGGGCCCTTAGATGTATGTTTCGTAGTCGTTGTAAATCAATTAACATTTTATTGAGAAATAAACATATTTAACAGACAATAGCAACGCTACAAACTTGTGACATAATAACTCCGTGAATAGGCAACAGACACCAACTCCTTATACGAATATGCCTGTACCCAAAAAGGAACAGAATACATCTCCTATTTGAATAATTTAAAACATATAAGTAGATAGGTATATATACCTAATGTATATATATACCTATCTACTTATATGTTTACTACTTACTTTAGTCTGTTTTTAACGAGATATATCAAAATACCTCTATAAGTTAACATTTACAATGTTAAGACGCTGTCAAAGCGGGTAGCTTAAGTACTTACTCTGCCAATGTCGATTTAGTTAGGATTATTCCTATCGGACGAAAATCTTGAATAATAATAAAATCATACATACATAGGTACATACATATATTCACGCCTGTTTCCCAGAGGGGTAGGCAGAGACTAAGGATTTTCATTTGCTACGATCCTGACACACTTCTCTGACTTCATTAACTATCATGTTACTTATAATTCTCATACCTACACGCCCGTCGGTTCAAGGTGCTCTTAATCTGGCCTTTGTCCAGAACGCCTCCGATAAAATCAGTTTTACGTAAATACATACCTTTTTTAAATGACAACACTCTAGGAGTCATTTCTATGCTGCGCGGGAAAGTTTACAAACATTTAAACGACAGACGCAAGAAACACCTAGACTCGGAATAACTATTTGTGGATCACACAATTTATGTCCCATGTCGGTTTGTTCCGCATTCGTCCCTCATGTTTCGTCCCAAGCGTAAAATACGCATCCATCCCAAAAAATGTTCCTTATATGGCCCCTAAATTTAAATAAATATTAATTTATTAATGCAATTCCTCTTTCGTTCCAGATTATGTTCCTTTTTCATCACTTTTTTTTTTAATGGAATTTTTATTGTATCGTCAGCCGAAAAATATTTTAAAATACCTCGTTGATCTATCATCAAAACTTTGGGCTTATGGTTACATTACATCACAAGCCTGACAACGGAAAACTTAAAAAAATTTTCGAGCATGTTTTGTTTTGTTGACCATATGTACAAAAATGTAGGGCGAAAAAGGAATAATTTGAAAAAAAGGGGCTAATGAGAAAAAATTTGGAATGTGGGACGTAATGTAGGGGTAAATGCGGAACAAACCCCCATAATCGAAATCGAATCGAATTTATTGCTATCTAATGCTGCTATGAATATATGCTGCTATGCTATAAGATGCTATCGAATTATTACAATTTATTGCTAAATTGGTAAATCAACACAGCACGGTTATTGGCGATAAAATCTGGTACTTTTACATTGTATGCGCTCAATTTCAGACACATTTATACCGCACGCTCATTTCGGTAGGTATACCTACAAATGTGCGATAATGTTTTTTTTTTCATTTTTATATACCGCCACCCGTGCGACAACAAGCACAGCCTAGCTGGCCTTAATAAACATAGGCCGTGATATTTCTTGTACAGTATCATCAGGGCTTACACTGTGATGACCACAAGGGCCCCTGAACCCGTTGTATTATAACCAGCCAACATTTAAGGTAGCAAAGACTCCTGAGAATTAGATGCTGAGGTTTAACCCAGTTTGAAAGCACAAAATTGTGCAATCTTCTTAATACTCCGTGTCAAAAGTCGCACGCTTTCCTAAAGCTATCATTCATCGAAGCAATCGAAATTGCTGCTAAATTGTACGGACATTAATACAGAATGAGTATTTAAACTATTTACATATACCTAATAAGCAATTTTCATGAAAGTGAATGAAGCCAGAGAAGTGTGTCAGGATCGTAGCAAATGGAAATCCGTAATCTTTGCCTACCCCTCTGGGAAACAGGCGTGAATCTATGTATGTATGTATGTAATAAGCAATTTTCCGAATCTTTAAAACGCGTAGGTAGGTACTTTACAAATTAACGGCAGCTAACACGATATATGTATCTAGTTCAACATAATTACTCAAAAGACAAACCGCTAATTTGCTTGACAATATTTAAACGTATGAGGCTAAATGCATGGAATGAGAATGTCAGGCATCCCATACTCTTTTAAAAAACAATATCTAACGTCTACTTAAACACTAGGTCCACTTTTTATAGGGCTACTCTAGCCGCGGTCGAGACTGCTGTAACGTTTCACATTTTGCAATGTATCTAGAAAATTCTTCTTTTATCCACTAATCGGATAAGCCAACAGATACATAATAAGTATCTATTCAGAAAGACCAATGACGTCCGGCGCTTGATAAGGTAACGTAAAACACGCGACATTAACGCGTGTTTTATAATAACAAGCAAAGGCTGAAAAAGATTAGCTTGGCTAAAAAGTGTGGCTTGCATAAGTAGGTAGGTACTCGGGCGGCACAGCAAATAAATAAATCTATTCTTTCGAATGTAAGATCATACAATTTTGAAATCATTAGGTACATATTTCGGTGACAATCGCGTGTCGGTACTACATATTATGTAATTTTCTGTAGATTGTTAAACTCTGTGCCCAAATGAAAATGACATTTTTATTCGGAATAATGTTAAGAACACACTAACTTCCTAAATAGTAGACGCTTAATTAAATAACACAATCTACTAAAGAAATGTCTGCAATCATTGCGGAGCATCCTTAATTAGTAGGTACCTACCTATCTATACCTAGGTAGGTACAATAACAAAGTCAAATCAAGCACTTGCACTTTTCGGATAAAATTCACCTCAATTTTATTGTCACGTACCTAATATAAAATAGTGTTGTCATCATTCTTTAAATTGCAGTGCATTGGATAAGTCAGGGTTGAATTATTGTTCCTTATAAGTGAAATATAACAAATTTAAAAACAAAGGTTGTTCCAGGAAAGCGAACCGATTCAACCGAAAAAAAAGTTATTGAAGTAGGTAAGGTCTTTAGTAGGTAGGTACTGAGAGGGCTAAGCAAATATTAAAAACACCCGTACGTCATTGCAGCTCCTTCCAAATCTATATAAGACCAACGGTACCTAATAAGGTAAACGACAACCCAATTAGCGAAAAGCTATAAGTAACTATTAATTTGACGAGAATTACATAACACAAGTACTCTCTAAATACATACCTATATAGACAAGTAGGTACCATACCTTCTGACTCTCTCTTCATTAATATTCAGATGTTATGCGGAGCGAAGCCGCGATACAAGCAGCGCTTTAGAGAAAATTAACATCATTTGACTTTTAATCAATTGTTACTCAATCACCGTCAATCGATTACTTAGTTATTTCACAGGTTAAAACATCTTAATAGGTGACCGCCATATTTCTTTTAAGTTTCTACCTCTGTAATTTATATTTTTACGAACAGCCTAATATTTGATAGCATGGCACGAGTCTAACACTCCGGCACGATAGGATTCCAGAGTACCGAAATCCAGTACCAAAACAAGCCTAGACTTATCTATTAATATTATGACCATACATTTTTCATCGATTCGGTAGGTATATCAGTAGCGCATGCAGTAATTCCAACCAGTACATTAAACTCCGTGTACCTACTCTTTTTTTCCTTAAAACAAGCACACCAAACGTCAAGTCAAAGTTACAAATCTATCTTCAAGATCGTCCGAACCAGCGCACAATGATTGGACACTTAGGTACAGGACGATCCTTCCACCTCACAATTCTCAATCACTTGTTGCACTATGAGGTATCCTGATTGTGACTGACCTGTTGCCATACAGGTGACTCGAGTATGTGATGCCGGAATTTCGAAACAGGACACTGCATAACCTATCCCATACGCGATATTTATGTCTCTCTCCTTTCAATCATAGAAGAATCCAGTATTAAACGGGATTTCCAATTTACGGCGACGGTGACACGAAAATAAAACTATCATCATCTATTCGTCAGCGGTGCAGTCACTATCAAATGTTTATATACCTAGGTACCTAAGTTCGTTTTCACGTATTCGCCGGCTTCGGGCTGAATGCTGATCCATAAAAGGGTATACGTTGGTACCATCGTTCTCTCTACTCCAGTCGCCAAGTTAATTAATGTTCCGCCTGAATCGCAGAATAGTCGCTTCTGTTAACCCTTGCTTTACTATAGTAACGGAAGCACCTTGATTTTGTCTTCTTAGAATTGCTTCTGCAGTGCTAAACGAAGGTAACTAGGTATGTCTATCAGCGGCATTTACCGCTTACCATCATATGGGCCGCCAGCTCATCTGCCACAATAAAAACTTGTTTAGGGCACTTCCTGTACCTTAACGGAGATTTATTTTAACATACCTATACATTTGTAATTATACCAGACTGTCCTCATGACTGAAGTTCAATTCAATTAAAATCGCTTATCGCAAAATTTTGTCATCGAACGAACAAGTTTCGACGCAACTCCATGCACTGCTTTTTACTAAACGTAGGTAAATCGAGCGCTTGGATGAAGCTCATCTTACTTAATCAGCAGAAGATTTAAACAGTTAAGTATGAACAGAAAAGCCGTTAGCTAAGTTCCTCAACTTAACCTACCACCTACAATTAAAACTCAACGGAAAAAGCCTGTGAGATCTGGTCTAGAAATGATGACAAGAAATTGCTTCATATTAATGTAGTCTCCACCTTCTTCTATCCATGCGGTCAAAATCCTTCAAAGGGTCTCTGGTGAAATAAAAAGCCGCGGCACGACGTCCACGCATAGGTAATTTTCCTTTTCATCGACGATTCGTTTAGATCTCCTACATTAGAGTACATAGATTCGCTAACCCAGCTTCACAACCATTTTGGTAAATCATTTTATGTTATTACTCGGTGTAATGCATTGACGCGTACTCCTACGTGGGGTCGGGCGGAGGGGTTATGTTGGACTCACCGGGGTAAAAGAAAGGTGGTAATGATGATACCTAATAATGGACCTCCCGGTAATACCGACTAAACCTACCACGATGTTCCTCGACAAAACCGCAATCGGCGGGGCCGCGAGAATCTCTTTCACATGCGATCGCGACCCTGCCATATGAAACGGCAGGCCACTGCACAAAGAGACCTACCCTTTAGGCACTTCTCACTTACCTATTGAACACCAAACATGGTGCGGCCGAACCACGAACGCAGTGCGCTCTCGGACCATATTCGATCGTGTGGCGCACAGTGCGCCGAACATTATTATTAGGTATAAATTAGAGCAATAGGAAACCTCGGGAACAGCAGGTATTTAGTTTTAGATGAAAGATAGCCTATGTCTTCTTCTGTATCCCTGTGTATGCAAAATTTCATAATGATCGGGCGAGTAGTTAGGCGTGAAAGCGTAACAAACAAACTCACATACACATTTAAGATTAGTTAGAATACCGGTACGTTGGTTTGATCGCTTGCACATCGGACTTGGTGCGGTACCGAAAATAATATGAGGATCCGCGGTGCTGTACAGTCGTGTGGTGTGAAGAGCGCACCATAGCACCAAACCGTGTGTTGGTTCGGCTGCATCATGTTCGATCGTCTATTTGCACTTGAAACTTCTTTACCAGTTATTTTTCCAATTCAAACCTAGTTACAGCGCGTTCATACTTTATAGTTTCACTAATCGGTTGTTCGGTGGGAAACAAATCTACCAATGTTTGTAAGCGCTAACACCAATACCTACATAGGTACCATATGGTTGTACGGCTGTGTAACTTTTCTAGCTGATGACAAAAAGCATGTTAACTGGATGGAGATATTATCTATGATCTTTACAATATCTGGTGGAGTTTCTATAGGTACCTATCTACCTATTTCGAAAAAAGTGATAAGTATACTGTTTTAAGCGATGCAATCTAGCTTTTCGGATGTTTTTTGCCACCTCATTAGCCAATCCCTTATCAATAAAGTAGCCAACCTACAATATCCAACCGAAATATTGAACATTATCTATGGAAATCTTAATAGCTATCCGTGTGTTTGTCGTAAAAGATAGCAGATTTTTTTTAAATTTTACGTCATAAGGAAGCGTCTGGTCTTCCGATCGTTTTTCTGTCGATCCATCATTAAGCTGATACTTATCCTTTTTCCGACGCCTAAAACCGGCTGATTATTTAAGAGAGCCAAGAGATTCGCGATTCTTCAGGCTTCAGGTATAGTTACCTAGATCGGAAAAAGTCGTTGTAGATACGGAAAATTAGATAGTTATTATAACACATACCTACCTACCTAGTAGAAAATGACCGTAGGGAAGTTATAGGTCCAGATCTTTTGTTTTTTAGAGAAGCCTCTCCAATTCCTCGGCTTTCTCAGCATGCAGCCGATTTTAGGCGTGGCCTGAGTAAATTTAATCTACTTATCTCCATCATCTAACAAAGCTAAAAGAGGGTTGGCATTGGGTACCTACTATCACGGTTAGCAGAAGTTTAGCTGTGCATTCCCTTGATAGGTACCTATTGCAAAAATTCGATAACGTAGTTCAATACCTAGCTTCTACTTACCACCACGTGGACTGCAAACCTGTCTAGCAATACCTAAAGGCAATAAACATTTCTTAAATATTCTTTACCACCTACCTATAAACCTACACCTGCATCTCTACCTAGCTTGAGAACTTTTATTTGATTGAAATCCTTCGCTAGAACTAAAAACGCCATTAGACACGAGTTTCCGAAAGAATAATACTTTATTATACGTTTAAAATATCCAATATCAAAACGAAATTAACATTTAAATGCGTCAGACAATAGGTAAAGCAGACAATTTGTTTGTACAAAAATCACTGGCCTCCAAAACCTGCCTACTTTATACGATGACCTGTTATGTAGATGAGATCTTTTAGACGCGATCAAGGAAGAAGCCGATAAAATAACATAATAAAGAACGTATAAAAACTATGATATAGAGAAGCTGACGCGTTTATAACATCGACGAGGAGCCAACAGAATTAAATGCAGCGCTCATACATCAAACGTGACAGTTTTAAAAATAGCCCAGCGGACGTGTCTCGCCGCTCTATCTATTTATCGCGCCATATCTCTCCCTACGCGCTGCAGGATAGACCTACAACAATACACACTAAATAAATAAATGTGTTCGCCCGGATCCGGCGACCCTTCGCAAAGCGCCTAATCCGTTCCAAAATGTCTGTTTATTTTTCTATGTGACTGGTTCTACGTACAAAAAACAACGCGCTGATCGACCGACCGCCTGTGCGAGCGAGATGGAGACAACCCACCGTCGCAGTGTGCCGCCCCGCCTGCTGCATCAAGCGCTCCTATTGGTCCGCATAGTAGAGCGCCCGCCGCCTGCGTTCCTCAACCAATCGGAACGCGTTTTGTTTCTCGCGTCCCGCACCCCGCAAGGCCCAAAATACCGACCTTTCACGAATGCCAACCCGATTCGATACGACCGAAAATGCCTTAGTTACTTCACGCGCGCACTGTTGACTGGTCGCTTTCGCTGACGTTTCCAGCGAAAATACTAACTAGCCGGTCTCGACGATACTGAACTCGCGCTCGCTCTTCACGTGAAATGTGGTTCGCTCTACATTTCTAAGTGCCATCAGCTGATCGATACAGGTATACTTTAAAATTATATGCTAATTAACTCATATAATTGTACTAATTAAGGTAGTATACTTAAAAATTCGATATCAATCGAAATTTGTAAGATAAACGTGTATTTGTGTAGCGGATGATCGAACGTAAAAGCGGTGTCCTCGTAATCAACGTAGGCCGTTCGAGCTGGCAACGTCGCGCGTAAATAATAGGGTAGGCGCTCGGTCTTTCTCTCGCAGCTGGCGCGGCGCGGCAACGTGGCGCGCGCTCGGCGCGTTATTGTGCCTCCACCGCGCGCTCCCGTGCCCGCGCCGCGCGCCGCGGGGACTGCCACCGACTCGAGCGAGACGCATTCACTACGCTACGACACCGACTTTGCCGACGCAATATACCTACAATAACGACACCGCGACGAGCTCAATCACGATATTACTTTACATTTCGAATCTAACTTATAACTTACGGTCACTCTACAATTATATATACTACTTAAGCACTAATTACATACTTATGTATCAATCTATATACTATGTTATATACTTAATTATGTACTATACAGATTTGTATACTTACTTACCTATACACTCTAAACGTAATTATCGCCGTTTCTAATTAGTTGGTAAATAATAGTATAGTAATTAAGTCATAGATCGTAAGCATGGGCGCTGAAAACACAAAACTGATGAAAATAAATGTTGTTTACAGAATATCGAGCGAGTGTTGTTTGACCGGTGGCGCACTCTATCGGGTGCGCGCGGAGTGTGGTGCGGCAGTGAAGGCGGGGTGCGCGGGCAGAGGACGCCTCCCCCTACTTCAGTTTCGGCCGTGACGTTGAGAAGATAGGACGCGTTGCCGCGTGTCAACGATAAGGATCGTTCGCGCGCCAACTTTGAACACTGACAGTGCTGAGGAGTGTTGTTGTGACAGAGAATGTGTATCGGATTGCAGTGCCACACTAAACGGATGCAGTGATTGGATCACAATACCTGGATTGCAGTGTTTTCTGGATTTGGATTTTGTATTATTGTTATCGAGCAAACTGGGGATGCATAAGATGGAGCTCGGTGACAGAGTATACGCCGCTGAGCGTATCATGAAGAGGAGAATTAGAAAGGTGAGCTTTTATCTTTAGTGAAACAGTGCCGTAACAGATTCTAACCTTGCGAAACTTGCATGCGAGATCACATATCAGCCGGTGATTCGATTGGTGCGTTTTATTTGTAAACTGGTGTGTCGCAACACCAGCACTGATTGTTTTCGCTTGCACCGAATTTCAAAACACGCTTTTATAACGCTTTATATAAAATGTCAGTAGTAATTAACATTTTTGTGTATTTAATCCGAGTATTGTGAGGTGGCAGCTGTACCGAACTGTTGTAAGGGTTTCGTGTTCCTTTTCACGCGTGTTTTTCGTGCTTATTATTATCAGGGCTCCCCTTACATAGGCTCGTTGAGAACAGGGCCCGCACCGAGAAACTGAATACTTCTTTATGAATGCCCTTCTTGAGATTACATTAAGTTTTTGACAGTAAACAAGTTTGGAAGAGCCGTGCGAGGGTAACCTTGTGACATAATGCTTTTTATTCACTGTAGTTTAGTCTTGTTCTCTATTGCTAACCTGATCCCGTTATTGATAACAATATATTCTGGATTTAGGTTAGCATGGTATTGGTAGCATGCGTTTTTGTTAGATTTAACAGAGGTCAATGAAGGGATTCCTTCGCAGACGCCAAATTGTATCATAACGGGTATCTAAAACAGAAAGTAATTTAGCTCAGTTCTTGCTTCTTTACTAAAACGCGTCTGAATAGAACATAAATCTATATCGTGTAATAAAAACATGCATTTCTTAACAATAATATCGGCGATCTGTGTAATGAGTCCCACCATTGTGTTCCATTAACAACACCTGGAGACTATAAAGGTAAGTCAACTGTCACGACGAACGAGTTCTTCGTTAAATCTGCCGTCAGGTAAGTGATCTTAGAGAAAGATCTGCCATCGGTCTGATTGATTATCCAGATACTCTCTTCAAGCTCAAGGCAACTAGAGCACAGACATACTTAAATGTACTTATGACAAATGTTAAATACAAGTCGTAACTGCGACATCAAACCAAAAACTTGTTAGCCTTCCCTTATCATGTCTGTAACTAGTTTTTGCTCGTGACTCCACATGTTTTAGTCAAAACGTCTTTAGAAGATCATTGATCAAGATTGTAAAGAACTTTAGAAGATTAACGAGAAGTATTCATCGGGATGTAGCAGCAGATGCATTTTACCAAATTGAAGGTTTCAACATGGGGTGCCAAATAATTAGATTATGTATTTTAATATTCATGCGATATCTTTTATCTTCTCGGATTTATATGATTTAGAAGTTTTGATTCTGTATTACTATCGTGACATTTGAACTCACAATGCATATAAAAATAAGTAATGCTCGTTCTTGGGGCTACTAAAGATATTTATTTAATAGACCGGGGTCTTCGCTAGCTAGCGTATGTCAATCTTCAGACTAAACCCGGTTTTTCTCTAAGCGTTGTGGACTTTTCCGTCTGTTTAGAACTGCAATTGGGGCGGCTGACTCAAAATCTTGTCAAACCTATTTATACAATAAGTCATTGCTTGCCATGTGGCAAATAAGTCATAAGATGGTTTGAGACGGATTTCTAGGGCCGCCTAACAAGTTGTCTATTTGATTAATGGCTATAAGAAAAACTGTCGGGCTAAAGAAATCCTCAGCTTTAGTCAAAGTTACTATTTGGTGACAGAGTATACATAGCAGTGGATAAGAGAAGAGAGCACAGTATCAATCAGTTATTTTGGATTTTCGTTTTCACGGCGGGATAATTGGTATATTTTAATCATCCTCTTATGAGTGGCAGATCTTTCTCTTCAGACTTTTTATAGTATTATATTAAAAGACTTTCGATTGGTATTTGTTTCTACAGAATATACTTTAATTTATATATTTGGAAATACTGACGGCTGACGGCTGCCGTAGACCTTGCCAACCAACAACGAAGCAGCTTGATTGAATTGGAGTTTAGGAAGGCAGATGCTATTTTATAAAAGGATCCTTTTAGGAACTAGTGACATTTTATAATACGGTAAAGACCGTATTAATATAGAAGTAAAAGTATTAATCTAAAACCTCTACCTTAAATGTTTTATTTAATCTAAGAAATTATAGGTGTACCGTGCTACAGCTAGGATTATGAATAGCCATAGATCTCGACTACTTGGAACGCAGTTGTCCGTATCTACGTCTCGACGATGTCCTTCCATGCGTACTTATTCTAACAACGCCTCTAGCGGAATTATTTCGAACTAAGCCGTTATTGAAAGACAGGCCAGCTTTCAAAGTTATTTAATCTATGAAATTCTCAATATATTGACAAGACATCAAACCGATAGTGATATTCTGTCGTCGGTCAATATAAGCACGTTTGTCTACCATAAGTCGACATTTCAATGCATTTTACTTTACTTCCTATACAGATGAAGGCCAATATATAAGAAGGTACCTATTGAAAGGTAGGTAGTGGTAACTCAGTGCTTATAGGTAATGGTAATTTATTAAAAACAGATTAAATTGTGTATATGGGCAACGTTCAGCAATAACTCTGCATTTATTGCCGAACACGTTTACCATAGTCATGGCGCCTCGTAGATAAAACAGCGAATTCTGGAAAATGATTTTGAGCCATAAGTACCGTATTTGTATAAACTAGATGTATCAGCAATAATTATTTTCACAATTGTCTCTAATAAGCATTATCTATTCTCCTCACTGAGAACTTATTTTTATCTTTATTGTTGCTAAAAATAATGTCGAGGCATTCGTTATAGTTATAATAAACATACACAAGAAGACACGTTGCTTTAAAGAACAGACCATCCCATCGTGAGAACACTTACAAACTAATTGCCTATGACCGAATATTGCAAAACACGAACGAAGGTACCTAGTTTAAATCTTATAGGTATTGTAAAATGTCCGTTAGGTAAATATAAAGTAAAATCTGTCGAATTCGAGAATATTTTGGCCATTATGAATGAGCTGAACAATATTCAATCGCACATATTTACTAATAATGATCCTGAGACATTCTTCTTCTACTTTTCTTATCGTTTCTCTTCTAAATTTCTTTTACCAAGTTAAATTCGCGTGAAAATAAATTTCATCATCCCACCTACCTACTTAAAAACTTACTCTGAAAATATCTTTATTTCAATTTGATCCTGTATGTGTAATGCTCCAAAATAAAGGCGCTGACAACGGTCTTTTCTTTTTTGCGTAGGTAGATAGAGACGAAAGATTTACTTCAGTTTGTATAGGTATCAAATTAACGTCCGATAAAATGGGCGAACAGGCTACATGGTCTTTATGACTCGCCTTTGTAGATTCATAAGAAATAACTATAACTTGATAAATCTTCAACCTTTGATGGCTGTTATATTCTTGAGAAGTCCAATGTCACAACCACTTTGTGTTTATCTTGGTCTTGAAGCAAATGTAAGAATCTACGGAAAACATATCGTCGTCCTAAAATGATCCGCTTCCATTTTGTTTTAACGCATCACCAAAAATAGCACTTTATTTCTTCCTGTTTCTAAACTGCAATAGGACAAAAAAACGCCGCCATAACACCAATTTAATATCTACTGAATAAGTACTTTATTGGTACAAATCACGAGACGAGTATCACAAACAATTAACCAGTCACGATCGCAATAATTTCCCTCCATTCCATTACAGTGATAGCTCTCTGCCGCCAAAAGTATTCGAGCGCCGCGTGTCCGCTTCCTAGCGCCAGTGTCAATTTTAGGAAACTACTTAATATCAAAACAAACTCGAGCCAGTACCAAAATCTACGCTATGTACAAGACGTTAGAGAACATTTTCGTTTACACCTCAATCGCCTCGTTATCTGCCAGCGTGTTCTCACACAAATTAAACATATTGAAACAAGGGATTATGCGTTCTATTCCTCGAAAATAAAGTGTAAATTCGATTACCCAGCAAGCGTAAACATAGAAACTCCTACAGAGCTCTGTGTCCCTGGTATCTCAGAGCGAACGCGCCAGTATTCGGCTTCGACCGAACAACCATCGAGCTGCGCATGCTCCCCGCCGTTTCGCCCAGCCAATCAGCATCGAGCAGTATTCCGGCCGAGCAAAAGTATCATAGTGTGTGATTCAGTGATACAAATTACAAATAACTTTTTATTACTGCCATATTTCCAGTGGTTTTTAATGTATTTTATCATAGAACTTGTTTTCATATTCTAGAATAATTAAGTTTTTGTTACTTACTGCATCACCTCGATGGTTGCTTGTTTCGTTTCTCACCCTTCTGTTTGTTAGCCAAATATCGGACAACATAGTTCACAGGTTATTTGTTAGATGGCGCTATTTTGCATTATTGAAATTTAAAGGAATTGGTGCATTATTATAAAAAGGCAAGTACTTTTAGGTTTAATGGAGTTGTTTGTAATTTTTTACAGACAGTTTTCTTTAAACACTATGTTAATGTCGTAACTTTATGCATTTGGTTTTAGATATCGTTTATTTTATTTGACTTGAACGCTCATTATACCTTTATTTAGCTGTTATATTATAACGGTTTTCTATAAATTTGGTGCAAAAAACTACATTATCGGAGAGATAAAAAATAGGCCGTTGTATGGTCACGGGTAGGTAACCGATAATAATTCGAAAGTCGTCCGTAGAGAACACTCGGAAGCGACACAAAGCGACCAAATTTTCTATAAATAATCGCTTCACAATGCTTCACCGTAATTTTATCCATCCCTGTATTGGAATGAAGTAAAAAACTAACGGGGGGAATATAGTGAGCTATGGAGTCGATTTGTTAGATTATCAGTATTTATTATTTATCTTTTAATAATAAAAAGATATGATGTTGTTTTGTCATAATTATATTGACGCACAACATTAAATCTAGGTATACCTACCTACAATTCATTCCTGACAACTTGTCTAATGAAAGGTTTGATTCCAACATGTTGTTTCTGTAAACAAATGTATTTTCTTTCATTATAATAAGATCTAAAGATGTAGATAGGTACATGATTCACATACCTAAATCATTATTATTCATTTTCAGTTTTCTCGCTCCGATGGCATTAGAATATATTTAAATAGTGTTTATAAAAAACTAATCACTTGTATGGGTAAGATATTCATTTAAATTATCTAATTTAAGTAAAGTTTAAACCTATTGAGTTTTACCTAAGATACGTTTTTAGCTATATTCAGCAATAGAATTCTAATTGGATATACCTACCTATTTAGATAATTGAGTTAGCCTTCAAACGCGAGGGTCGTCTACCCTTGTCATATAAAATTGTGCCTGTATATTATTTGCCATATACGGTGTATAACAATGTTGTCAAACAAAAAACATATTCCGAATCCGTCTAGTAGGTAAGAAGTAGTTTATACACGTTTCCTAGATTTTAGAATTAGACTATGGATTTTTCTTTGCTACCCTCTTGGATCCTGATATCTCTTTCTGCGTTAACATACATCAAGAGTAATAAAAATATAGAAATAGTATTGTTAAGATCTCAATAATCACCACAACCTAAATATTAATATCACAAGTCCATTCCACGCATGTCTGTGTCATGGATCTCAATATAATGGGGTCTTATATACTAACTTCGCAGGCACAAGCCACCCTTCGATATAAAAACAGCTATGTGAAAGAGGGTCCCCTATATTTAGAAGCATAGTTAATCGCATACGTACGTTCAGAATATTAAACTTGGTGAAGGGAAGCGTCATATGGGAGCCCCCGCAATTGAAGCGGAGACTGCATTGTCTTATGCACGCATTCCGTTACACCGCAGTTGAGTGAGAACCCACGATAACGATGGTTCCACGACACTCGAAGTCACTCGACCGAACGGAACACGAAGTTTCGGATACCAAATTATCTTCGTGCCGTATTTGGTGACCGAAATTTTGGCAACGGATGCATCGTAATAAAAAATGCACTAAATTAAAATGTAACAGTTTTTCTAATATTTTATTTAAACCAGTTTTTATCTTAATTAAAATCAATACTTAATGTTCACTCTGATTTAAAGGAAGTGACCAACTTTTTGTAATTTTTGGGATCTGTGTTCAAAAATGTGCCATAGCAACTTTTACCTATCTACGAATTATTCTATACCTTCTATCTGTATCTTAAAGTAAATAACAGTCTAGTCAGCGTATTAGATAGTACCTACCTACCTAGACTTTTTTTTTAAATAATATACCTACCTATGTAGGAACCTATTTTCATTGTTTTAGGAAATATAATCAAACCTTACAAATAATAGGATATACATAAAACATGTTTATAGTTTTTTGTTTCTGCTCTAGCGTAAAACCCTTACATTCAAGCTTCAAACATGGGGTGTTAGTTTACACTCTAAAGTAAAAGTAACAAATTATTAAAACTTACAAGTGTTACTTTTACTCGTGCTATTAAGTCTTGATACGTAACCCACGGTACGCGACTCCGACTCGCGCTTGACCGGCCTTAATGTAATTAAAAGTCAATCAATTTCTATAGGTACATCACAAACTGATAAAAATCGTATAATTATTAAATAAATACCGAGAGACATTTGCTTTTATAATATAGAGTCGCGCAAATGTGTTCTTTAAAGGATATACCTAATCTAATAAACATATTAGATAAGATAAATATAAATAATTGACAGAACAACTTCGATCGAATAACGGAACCGAGAAAAATATTATCTCGGGCTCGCGATCTAATGTTCAAAAATTGTAGTAGGCCCCACCTCTGACACAATAATCGATTTCATTTCGATTGTACGACTTATCGTTGACATCGATCTTTATTTCGATGCTTCTGTCTGGCATCACCGTTACAGGAGTTGAATAAAAACTTGTTCCTGCTGACGTACCGATATTGTATCCGATTATTCGGAACAATTGACAGCTTGATATCACAAATTAAGTAGATATAGATGACCAACTCAATATAACTCGTATATTCATTGACTACTGCGTTGTGGGACCACGGGACAAAAAATTGTGTGGTACTAGTTGTACCGAAACTGAGTATTCTTTGTGTCCATTGTTTGCAGGTTTGTAAATACTCTAGCGATACAGGATTTATTTCTAGAGTCGCTATTTAAAAAAGCAATAGTACTGATTTTGGATCACACTATTTAAAAAAGAAATAGTACTGATTTTAGATCACACTGACACATAGACGTGTTGGTGTTATATAAAATCAGTGTGTGAATGTATCGGTTTTCGCGGCTAGCCATTAATTTATCCAATTTGTGGTGACGTGTACAATTTCGGACCGGAGCTATATCGTCGAGGGTCATATTTCGTAATAAAAATTGGCAATTAGAAACAAAATGTTTTGCGTTAATTATGTTTGTAAAGACACCAGAACAATAAATAGTAAAGCTCAAAAAAATTAAGTAAAGATTCAATGTGAGCTTTTTTAATTAGTGTTATTACCTACATGACAAATTTTGCTTATGTGTGAGGCTTTATTTTTTAATTTAGCTAATCCAGTACGTGTTCAATTTGACTTACCTACGTCAATTCTTCGGAGCCCCGTCTAGACAATCGTAGGGTATTTTACGTTTCGAGTTGGCACGATGGGGCCCCGTCATTATTATAATGCGTCCGACCCGCTCGTTAGGCCCCACGCATTATTATGTAAATGCAACGAAAAGGAAAGGAGCGAGTCTTTTTTGTGGGCCGCTATCTGATTCAGATATGAATGGTAATTAGAGGATATATACCGCAGGTGAGATGTTCCCATCGTATTAACAGCTATTGTTCGGTGGGGAAAATTGTCGTGCGTCATGACGTCAGGACACCGAGGGTCTGTTATTACTTGGCACTCTTATCTAATGATTTAATTATATACATATTACATAGACTCACGGCTGTGTATCCCAAGGGATAGGTAGATATGCGATACATTAATACGTACCTAATAGAAGACGAGCCTATTGTCGTTCACCAAACATGTCCTGACGCGTAATGTTCAAAGAACGATTTCAAAGAAAATCCCTTCAACTTTTAGCTTGAGACGAACCCAAAGCATTTTAACCCTCCTAACGTTAAAGTTGTCACAATACTAATTACGAAACAGTCTTAATCGTTCGATTCAATAAGACATGGGATTCTCAATTTCTTTTCTTTTTCTAATTAGGCGAAATGTGTATGTAATACACATTTGCCTACCCCCTAAGGACACATGCGTGAATGTGTATGAATAGATGGAAACATCACACTTGTGACTGTACTTGTACCAACCACTCAGTTAACTGCACTTGCATAATAAGTAATAACATAACAAACAATATCTCAAATAATATTTGCACATTGTTTAATACGTTCAATAACAATGGAATGTAATCAGCTTCGGGGCTGTTATGAAGGGATCGAGGGCCTAGCTATCACGGCATATTTGTACTACCCTCCCTCCCCCTACCCCTCACAGACACCCCCTCGTCACCATTGTGTTTTTTTTCTCTTATCTCTACCCAACTCTTTACTCGTCCCGTCATAGGGTGTGATCTCCCTTAATTGAGTTATTACTGACGTATTTATTACGGGATTACTATAAATATCTGTTTGACGCCCATGTTTTAGAGTCAGTTTAAATCATGTTTGAAGTAAAATCGTTGGCTGCCTGTAAAATCAACCTCTTGTCTCAGACAAGAGGTCTTACAGGCAACTAAGAGTATATCTGTTTTGTTAACTAAACAACTTGCGATTTCGCACGTATTTGATATACAAAGGCGTATTATAAAAGGCACAGTTTAATTTTTTAATTAACGCAGAAATGAATTCTATATTTATATTTAATGTCAAAACTCTTAGCGTCGAAACAACTACCTAACTTCGGTAAAAATAGTTTCGTTGCTTTCGACGCAATGGTAGACAATTATTATGCGATTTCGAGTTCTTTAAATGTATGCATTTGCATGTGTGTATTAAATGTATGTGTGTGTGATACAACATACCTACCTTTTAAATTAATGCAAGTTATTGCGTTTGTATAACATAAATAATGCACGCTACTTCAAAAACGCCAAACAATGCGTTTGAACATGTGTACCGTGTACGTTAGGTATATTATTTACTGAGCTGACCATTTATGAGCGACTATTGTTTATGACTAGATTTTCTTATTATTGACGCCACATTCCTATCCCGACAAGCAATCATTCATTCCTATTCACAAACATCACCATTACACTCATAACGAGTCCGTCTAATTCTCCAAAATACTTCTCACAAAGCTAACGAATCATGCCAGTGGCCAAATCACACATCCCCCTCGGCTCGCAAGTGTTTGCTCTCCGACTTGCCACAAGTGGCGAGGGTTCGCTCGCCCCTTGTCAAACGACCTGCTTACCTTGCTGCTAGCCCGATCCTGTAATTTGTACAAATAGGATATTTAGGGGACCCTGTATACGGTTGTTAGATTCTGCTGAACAGGTATTTTTGAAGTACTACTTAATACCAGGAAAAACTAAGATTTGGTTTTTCATATAAACACCCTATAAGTAAAGTAAAATTTAATAGGTAGGTACTCATTATTAACTGGGTTTTGTCAGAATATATTTGCTTAAATAATAGGTAATCTGTAAAAAATATTTTTTGCCATAATCATGCAGAATGAACAAAGTAAACCAGTTCTTTTTAGTCATGTAGTCCTAGTATTCTTTGTTGTGTATTTCGTGGTGCAGCAATAAGCGTGAAGCAGTCGATGACATTCGGTACTTCACAAGTACGTCGATTTAATTGTCCCAGAGTCGATGACCGTGCGACCGCTAGCGCAGTCTCCGTTCTCAACAACCGTTTTAATAACACCGATATATTTTGTACTCTTTATTACCATCACGCCATTCCCGCAGGAGTTCACATTAATTCAATGAGCGTGCATTCCAATACCTTGTGAAACCCTACACCCACGTGGCTGTACGTAACCGCGTATGTCAGCTCTATGTCCAAAGTGCACACGTTTCGTTAAAAGGATTTTGAAATATACTGCTAGGTATAGAATTAGCTCCTGGAATAAATGTGAGCATAAATAGAAACGCAAATCTATCAATTTATATCATCAAGCACGACCGTAATCAGAACCGTAACTTATTCAATTCACACCTTTGTCGCATAATAAAGAGTGACTATTATAAACCATTGAGAGCGATAATAGTAAACACGGTAAAATAAATAAACACATCCTACATCCGCATAGTAGCACAGTCGCGCGCCGACTGTCGACTGACGCGGGCCGCGTCGTTTCATCGGCACCGGCCGGCAGACTTGCTTACCTTGTCTGACATATCAATTTTCTCTTCGCACACACAGCTCTGGTTTCAAACGTTCTCCTCAGCAGCTTTGCGCTCCTGGTATTTGTGTTACGAAAGAATACGCGCAATGCCACGCTCTGCTAATGTAAAAAAAAAACTTTTATTCTGAACGGTTTTATATTGCTGGCCTTTGATTTAAAATATTCGCGGAGGAAAATCTTATTTTCTTTATGGTTAGTATGGCATTGTTATCGCACGTTTTACGGTTTTATAATGTAATTCTTTACGAAAGCGTCGTTATACATAGAAATAGATTTATATGTCTATTCAAAGTGAGTAGTAATTTGTTTAGCGGTGTCGATGTACGCATACAGAGAGGTTGGCACATGTTGGATGCGTGGCAAATAGACGCTGATGAGTACGTCACGTCCGGCTCCGCGGAGGTCCGAACGTGGTCGGAATAAACACGAGAAGTGTCCCGGGTGTGAACCTCGTCCAATTTAACCCGTTTGTGATGCTAAACGCGAGCGACGCGCGAGGCGAGGACAAACTATCGAAGCTAATTGTTTTAGCGTTAATGTGTTGTTTATCTAACGTAGTTATGTGCCAAGTATGTATGTAAATAAATGACGTATGACTGTAGAAAAATGGATAAGTAAAATGTTTCCGATGAGTCGAAGCTCATTAAACACATTACAGTTTACTTTTACCTTATAATTCTATAAATTAAACACATACATATGAAAATGATTCTTAATTAACTTACCAAGTAGACGGTCTTAACAAGTGAAACCTGTTGCTCCGGTCTCGCAATTGTTTTTGAAAACAGCTATCCTATAGCTAAGACTAAACGAGTATACAAACTGTCAAATAGAAATCAAAATCAACAAATAACCAAGAAACGCGCCTGAAAAATGAATCACGACATCGTTACTGCGTCAATTGCCCGCGGCTCCGACCCGAAGTTCATCCTGTCATTTTTTCACCCTCTCTCCCACCCTCTGGGTCGGAAATCCCTCCGTCCTTTTAACGCTTCGATATTCCCTCAACTAAATTAAATGCAGCAATTGAATTATACTCGAATCTACACCATCGGGAGCTCTGATATTAGGCCGGTTATTCTTTGCCGTAAATTTGAGAAGCGTTTAGATATTGAAATTTAATGTTATCGAAGTGAGCAGTGCCGCCTTATCGACGGTTATGTACGGTACTATTCGTGAATTACGTGTGAAAGCGATCAGGTAATCAATACGTGTGTAGTTGAAAGGGGAACCTTGTTGCCTTTGATTACATGAGATACCGCTTTCACTAGTTGGCGTTTTCTGTCACAGCCTAGCAACAAGTATTGAGGAATATATGTATATACTAAAGACTATTTAAGCATATGTTAACAGTAATTCACAAAAATTAATTCTTTGATCAAAAACTATAGCTTTTAATGCAAAAATAGCGAATGATTTTGTCAGATCAAAGAGGTTGTAGAGAAAATGAAATTTAAAAAGCTCTAAACCTAATTGCCCTTCATGCAAGAAAAATATTATTATGTCATGCCTCATATAATTTATCTTGCTTATTTCAATATGGCATTTTGCTACCGTACTTTAATAACTACATTAGCTCATCGATCAAATACATGGACTTGTATGCCTGAAGCGTCTGTTATCATGTTGTATGTGTATCTAATTTATGCCATTATCTTACGGGACGGTCCTCCTGTACTATTTCTATCTCGTTCTGTTTACAATAAAAACTAGTTGGTGTATCTGTTCCTGTCAGTGGTGAGGTGATACCGTAAAGGATGGCGTTAATGAGTGCTGAGCGGCGGTCGTGCGCGCACTCGTCACGCTTTCTGTGCTTGATAATGCGACAAACGGCGATGGCTCGACCACTCAGCCTGCTCGGTCACGCACCTCGCTTTGTATGGTGCATCATGTCTATGAGTAGGTACCTTGAAGATATTGCATATGAACTAGTAAAATACCAGCTATATAGCAATGGTGATTTCTTAGGATCTTTCGAGCCGGCAAGAGCCTACATCAATATTGAATAAAATTTCTTAAAAATCTTTGTGTTAATTTTAGAATTGTGTATGTTGACCGTGGGCCTAAGTGTTATGCCCAGACTCATCAGTATTATTAGGTTTTGCTGTGAAAAAATTACACAGCCCATACTTAGTCAATGGCCTCCGCATTTTACGTGGGATCTCAAAATATAGGTTTCTAAATATGTAGTAGGTAAAAAAAGCCTCTGCCTACTCTACGGAGTAGGTACCTAAGTATACATGCATATATTCACGTGTAAGTGAGGATACATATTCTCTAATAAACAATTTTAAAGATTGGATCATTGAGAAGTAACTAAACAAATGCTGACGTGCTAAATTCGCGTGATCGCGCCAATTTTTGCGCGCCATGCACACCGCATCCCGCTCTCCCTTACGACAGTCCAATGTAAGTAAATAAAATACGTATACTCGATGTTAATGCGGTCGCGCTCATTTCTACAACATTCAATTCTTGAGAACATAATATAGTTATTAGTGAATATTTTATACTAAATATTATATTTTATATAAATATATACTAATATTTCAGTACTTTTGTGACGCTTTATAATCGGTAAGTGCATAGCCAACCAGTATTGTCGTCAACAGAATTGATAAGAGCTGATTAAAAGCCCTTCATTGTTATTGTTAGGTGCGCAGACACGTTGCCTGCATTCCTTTGCTTAACAATCACCCGAGGAAAATGCTTAGAATATTTATAGGCGGTGGGCGTTCGTTGGTACTTGGACGACCTCCATGACTGAAGTCCTAGTATTTTAGTATAGTGAGTGCATGTGAGTGCGGCGTATCACCACAGAAAATGGGTCATCTGCTATCGTGCCCCGTGCGCCCAGAATCGTGCACATTGGATGACCTGTATCAGGCTAAACCAAATGCAATCCGCGTTGCCGAAAACTGCTCCAAAATTGTATAAAATGTGTTGCCATCGACACGATAAGTAAGCAAGTAAGTACTGAAGATGCTACATGCAATAAATAATCGCCACGATAATTATTCCATCCTGGCTACTACTATTTAAATACATTCGTATAATAGAGAATAGACATGAATTATTTTTTGACTATAGTGTGATACGTATATAGTATGTGACCGTTCGCGAACTGCCGAGTACAAAGTTTAATTCTTAGTTCAAGACTGTTATTTAACTGTGAGGATATTACCGGTCACAAAAACTGATAGCGAAATTTGGTTAATTACACATTATTGCCGAATGTTCTGCAGATATTGTAGCGTGATGGTATTATATTGTCTTCTGTTTACGCGAATGTTATTCATTGAAATTAAACTACTATATACGGATTTTATCGCGTTGTTTATTTGACACTTTATTACATAATTTAGAAACTACTACTATTAAACTTTACTAATTTTTAAGCTAATTAAATTATGTAAACCATTTATATTTAAGTTTACACTTTCCCCGACGTTTCGGTTGCTTTTCAGCAGCCATGATCACGGGGAAACTAAGATGGTAGTTGTCTCAATGTTCCAGTGTAGTTATTTCAAAGTACCCGAACATTATTTAATCATTGGTGTTTCTATTTACGCAGAATGAGCTCAAAGTATCATGAAGTCTAGCTGTGGTTTGCTTCTTCTTGGGTTTGACTATTTGAATTACTGGATCTTAAGCTCGTGGTACATTCCAACCATCTTCTCTATTAAAATTAGGATGACCATGGCTGCTGAAAAGCAACCGAAACATCGAGGAAAGTGAAAACTTAAATATAAATAGTGTTAATAATTTAATTAGCTTTAAAATTAGTTAAGTTTAATAGTAGTAGTTTCTAAATTATGTAATAAGATGTTATTTAACAACGCGATAAAATCCGTATATAGTAGTTCAATTTCAGTGATGGTATTACTTACATACACACATATTATATTCATTAAACGAATATATGTACAAAAAAAGGGTTTCAGCTGCTACCCTAGTACGTATATACATGTAAAATTACAACTAAACCAAACAAACCCCTCGCTCCCTGGCCTTGTCCGGGCAATTTGAGAGGATTCATGTTTAAACGGCTGATCGGTCCCGGGTGACGGCTCTAGCCGGGCTCGGAACATTAATCTATCCCCCTTGCCTCCCTGCCGACCCGGGGAAGACAAGTACAGAGATAGAGCGAGCAAACGTATCGTGACCACTCTGTTGAATGATTTAGTGTTAATTGGAGTTCATGGACAGGTTTTAGAAAGTGGCTTTTTAAGGTAATGCGCCTTTGTGGATGAGACTAACTTGTTAACATTTTACATGTAAAATAGTGGCACATTTCTTTATATTTTATACAGGTTTAATAAAAAGATAAATTCTCTAACTAGCGCATTATACTCATAGATAATCATAGACGTGACTCGCTATGCTTATGTGCTTATGTCGCACGAAAAAGTGTTTACACTGAGTTAAGTGAGCTCGCTTATTATATTTAGAAGATAGAGAACGCCTATGTACAATTTTCAATATGAATCAGCGTTTATATATGTTTATAATACCTAATACAAATGTCATGTTAGGATTGTGTGTCGGATGACAACTTAGACCAAGCTAAATCGTATTTTGTGACCATATTTAGTAGCGCGCATCTATGGCTGTCACATGCACTATACAGATATAGCAGTAGGTATAATAACTAGCTAGTCTTCACACGCGGTGTCATTCGCATGCCATATTATTTCGTCGCCCGTACCGTTCCCATAGGAATAGCATAATAGCCCGAAGTTAAAGTGTGCAGCTGTCAGAAGCAAGTAGTCTAAAACTGTGTGAGATAGTTGTCGATAGATCGCCCCTATCACATGGAGGTAACTGATAATAATAGGTATGTAGTCAAATAAAGCATAACCATTGGAGATATACCTACAGGCTTTTGTTATCCAGCCTGTTATCAAAGTTTGAATTGGATGGCAACATGAGCGCATGTGCAAAACTTGTTTGGTTATCCGATTAAAACAAAGCGTTGTCGGTTTTCCGGTAGCTTTTTGCGAGTATCGGCTTAAAAACACGAGGCGAAATACAGACGCATTTACATACATAGATATCTATGCGCACATGAAGTTGATTAAAGATCGATTACATAGACTGACAGACAGACTATAGAGTCTGTTTACAATATTAGGTACAATCGAATTTAATAATCGAATGAGTTTAAAAAACTTATATTTTAATATCTACTTATATTATCGACTATACCTTCTTATTAACAAAAACGGCTTGGTAGGGATAAGAGGAAATTAATCGCTAAACTAACAAAGCACGGAAGACAAGAGACTGAAGTTATGATAGATAATATGCGAGTTAGATGACAGACGGCGTCGCCTAGCGCAGACAGCACTGTCAATTTGTCAAGTGTCATATTTGTATTGCTTATGTCATTCAGACACGCTTGGATTGTACCTATAGAATAAGTCAAGTGTGTCATCTACACGTGGTGCTCTGCAGTTGTACTAGACAGGATAACATCAACTATATTATTTCACACACTATAGTAGTCAAAGGAGGCAATCAGACGGAGAAATTTCTGGCACTGGAATAGTACTCGATTGAGTGTTTACAATAGCGCTAGACAAAAAACTAAATCGATATTCCAGTTGCCTACAGGAGTGTGTATACTAACTGGTGTTGTTGATTTAGCTTTTCCAGTTTCCGGCCTCAACGCTGTACGCTTCCGAGTCTTGAATCTGTATAGACCGTTTTATTTGTTGACACATAGGTATACCTTGGCCTAAATATATACGTATTATTACGTATATAAATGATAACAGCACTTTTATAAAGGATAAAATAACTATTTAGAACTTTTCCTATGAAGTGTAATCTAAACCAATATCACGAGAATGTACAAAAAGGTTTTTGTTGTCCGACGAGGCCGATATAACGCGATGTTTTCAAAAGGCGCGCTCAAATATAAAAGCTTGAACTTGTAGCTGTCGGATTGATATAAAATATCAACGATATCGTCATTTTACTATAGTAAAGTTATACTCTTTTGATCAATTTCTGGTAATAATACCTATTTATGTTCACAAAGACAGATAATTTTATAGTTCTCTATCTAGTCAGATAGTTCAGAAACATTTGTGTAAATTTTTGTTTGTGCGTTTCTTCACGTTAAGCTGTATAATAGCTGAATCAGTTTAAATACCTATGTATTGTTGTATATTATTTCATGAAATCGGTTGAGAAGAAAAGGGTAATATAAAAATGTGTTAGGATAGGTAAATAATATTTATGCGGTGATTAATTATCGCCATTTCTCAATTAATCTTTCTAAATAAAATCCTATACCTGTATCTATTTATGTATCATGTTGACGTCGAGAAAAACAATTATTTAACTTATTCCATATAAATATTTTGTGCAATACGAGGTTCTTTAACGAGCGAGCTTTTTTAATTACGAACGATCACAACCACCCTCTCTGACTTGCGCCAACAAAGTCACTGCCGCTATTTATATTAAAGCAAAAGCTTTTTACAACATGAACGAGACATAGCAACGCGAGTCTCCGTCATTTTTATTCGGTCATTTTCTCCCGACACACGCGCTATTGAGTGCAGACACATCGGATATGGACGATAGCTGGCTCGGTGCCAACACTCACGATATTTTGTCCATTTACCCTATTCAGACGCCTCACTTTATTAAAGTACATTGAAGAACTTTAGTACAATATCGTATTAAGTATGTGGAGAAATAGCTTTTTAGGTATGTGATTCTGAACATTATTTCGGTACGAATTTGAGGGGGAGAGATGTGTAACGGGTGCTTATTATAGCATGGGTTGTGGACAAAGGACGATGTTGTAACCACGTGTTACTCATTGCCTTATGTTGCTCAACGAAGAAAGGTTTTTTTTGAAGATATGAGTAGTTTGTGATATACGCGACTCACTAACACCACACAGACAACGAACTTTTTTACACTTGCATTGTTTGAAATAGTATGCAACATTACATGCACGATCTGGAGCGATCGTGTGTGTGTGATGTTTCATACTAATTCGAACAATACAAACAATCCGCAACCGGCACCGCTCCGCCTCCGTTGTCTGTGTGTGGTGGGCTTAAATCTTACGCACATTTTAAGCAAGGAGTGCCAAGAATTCTATCAACTAATTACACATGTGTAACTGTTAGTTAAATATTTTGGTTGATTAAATATAACGAATGTTCTTATCCTAACCTCAGGTATAGATTTTCCAATCTAAAATAACTCGTCCCCATTTCTACATAAAATAGATTGTATGAACCACAGATAATATCAGCTCCGAATATGGGTAAAAAAGCCTATGATATCGACAAGAAATGGATTTTCGTATAATCCCTAGCGACCCGGGTAACAATAGACACAAAGAATATCGAGATTCGTAACATTTATACAGATTACACATTCTGAATGGTTTTTATATCCGTTTGTTTGACTAACTCTATAATACACACATAGCAGAATTTTTGCCCTGAACCCGTAACCGCAACGCAATTCAACATTTACCTATTTGACATCTGTTCACAGAAATATGATCGGCATTAAATAAATGACAATTAATTCCGTACGTCACGCACCATGCTTTCGTGCTGTTTTCTTCGCCTACTAAGAAAATAACACGTACCTAAAGTCCTAAAGGATATCCTATAGGTACCTATCGCAAAATATTATACGATAAACTTAAAGTTGCACACGAGTAACGCGATCCCGCTACGGTCACCTAACACACAACAAATTAAAACTTAAACGAAGTTAGGTATCTCTTAGCTTAGACGCTTATAACTTAGCTTAGAGCAAAAGTTGGTAATGCACTCTGAACTTTAGAGAATTCTCCGTACATGGACTGGTTTTGCCGTCATATCTTTGCTTAGAAGGAGGTGAACGTAATTTGTCCCTTTGACTTCACGGCAAATATCATACAGGCAGCGAGCCTGTTAAAGCCATTTGCATGATATAATCTCTGCAGGGTTCAAATTGTGTTGTTATGTAGAAGTTCACGTGCATAATTGGACTGCAGCGGCTAAAAGTTTGAGGTAACTTTTAGTTGCGGCATTTAATTAGAGCATAGGGTGTTATTTTTCGGTTTTTATAGGAAAAGAACAATAAATAAGTTTAAGATTGACCAACATAGTTAACCTACATCTATTAATATTATAAATGTGAAGTTTGTGCGATGTTTGGCGGTAGATGCAAACATTTACCGTAAAACATCGCAATATTTTCGCTCAATTATTGTGCGTTCCGTATAAGTAAGAGAGTTCGACGGAAACTAATAGGTACTATTCCAAAACGGTAACGTGATAAGTCTAATAAAGTATGTATATGTATGTAGACTAAAGATAATAGCTGTTTTAGAAAACTAATTAGGACGATTTTTTTATGACGTCAGTTCCGGTGGCGGCGTTACGCAAAAGCCACGGATTCTGATACGTTTTTTAAATTTGGGTAGCTCGGGATTTTACTTAAAATGTGAGTTACGTAACATCTAGTTTCGTAGTACGCTACTTCCACAACATTATTTACGTTACGTTACTTACTAAAAGTTTTATATAAACTTAAGATTGTTGGCACTTTGAAACAACGGATTGGCTTCAAAATTAACCTTTACATAACTCCATGTTATTTTTTCACAAACTGGCATGTAATGAATCGATGTTCCCACTTGACCTATGCAGCTCGCAGCTTAAATGATTTATATCGGTCACAATCACTGCTTCATTTGAATATGCGGGCACCTAATTTGTGCTCAGACGAACATAATTACCAACCGTTATTTATTATGTACAAGTCAAATCTTTTATACGGTAAATGGACGGTTAGGTGCTTAAATGTGCGTGAACTAATATTACTCTGTATTATATTCGGCAGTTCCTTTTGGTCTTTGTCAGTGAACTGTTTTTTCGTAATTAGTATTGAGCTATTTTTTAGCCGCGATTTCGTGCACAGTTCTTTAAGACTCATTCCCTATAATTAGAGATATACTTATTATATCAATTCCATTATATCCCTTCGAAAGCATTGACTAGATATTAAATGCCCAAACTTTTATTTAAAGTAAAAGTTTTTGTTCATAATAAATTACGAAGCCATATTGTTTGTAAGCTTGTAATTATTTACAGACAATATGGCTTCTCAATAAATATCTATGATTGATCTGATTGAATGAAATTCGCGAGTCAACCGATTTAATTGACACGCGAAGTTAACAATCAAATCAATAAACTCTCCGAAAAGGCAGACTTATTGAGAATTGCTGACTCTAATAGAATATAAATTGATTAAAAGAAGCCCTTATATTGAAGCATGCTCGTTGATAAATAAGACGTCATTAAACATAAACCTCTTAATCGATAGCCATAATGAACGAGTGAGCAAGTAATAGCCATCAATAAGACACGCTCCCCGCAGTAATTGCAGTCTCGGCGAAATCGATTCTAACTTTATCATATTTTATTGAACATCAAAACATCAAACGAATTGGATTTCATTCAATAAATCTGAGCTGAGAGAACTTACAAGTTGAATTTCAGAATTAATATATTATAAAATTACTTTTAGTAGCTAATTGATTTATTGTGATAGGTATTAATATTAAAAGTAGTCAATACCGTACTTTCTATGGATTCATTATAATCGGGGTATCTTTTCGGAGTCGCTGTTATAACGTTAAGTATGCGAAGCCCCGTAGGCGGTCATTATTGGAAAATTCTTATATTTATTGAATATGCGTAAGCCTTGTACAGTAGTACAATGTATCGACATTTCGCCTTTCTACGTAAGCGCGGTAGGTCGCACATATTTTATGGGCAGAGAAGACCTGCTAATTTTAGCAATCGTTATCGGAAAGTTAATTTAGGAAGCTGGATAATGGATTGCTTTACGAATTCCTCTAGTCCTCACGTCGAGTCGCGCAAGTCTTTATAGAAAAACTTAAACCCAAGCCGAGAATAGCATAAATCTGATGGAGCATCGATGCGATTGCGAAAACGCGCAAAATCGTGACATCGGAATTGAATGCTTCCTGCATTTGATCCCGATGTACAAATGCGCGTCGTAAACTCGATGCAATATCGATCGGTGAGTACCTATTAGCTTTGGATCTAAAATCCGACAATGGCTTTATATGCCAACATAACATACACATCGCCTGTAGGTAGGTATATCACTAAAAGAGTAGGCAGAGGTGTATTCGGCAACTATAAATTTTCAGTTCCACATAATGTAACACATGCATTGTATTTAAAGAAGCGTTTTTCGTTGCCTACTACTGAGAAGTCTAGACTGTATGCTGCTACGGGACTTTTCCTAACAAAAAAACTCGACCACTTCGCCCAACTACAAGATCGCACGCAAACATGAGGTTAAACTTACGTCACAGAACAAAGTCTTCAGTTCAGAGTCCAGATTATTTAGTATACAAGCACATACTTATGTATTAGGTGTATTATTCGCGAATGCTTGAAAAAAACCTACTCGAAGATTTCTCAGCATAAATTGTTTAGCAATGCACCTCTATTGCATTTCTTCTCGATTTTATTTCGTTTACTCGGTATGAATATTCCCTTTTCTCGGTGAAGTGCACGCTTTTTTATCACGCCGAGCAAAATGAACAGCAAAACTTCAAACGGTTTTCTGGAAAACGCAGTTTCGCAATTTGAAATCGGGTAGATACCTATTCTTAAGAATAATTATACTCAGCGACGAACTTTTACTCAGTGTTATGAACAAAACATTTGTTTAAAGTTGTACTTTGTATATTGTGTTGTTTCTTATGAGTTGTTTATTACAAAAAGCCATGATTTTGTAAAGAATGATTATGTAACATAATGCTGCGGAACATTAGTTACAAAACCATGTTTTCACTGGTGAGAAAGCATTTTGAATAAGATATTTAGTACATAATATGCTAAAACCTTAACAAAGCGTAAGTACATAGAAAGAATTGTGCCTGTGTTTAGGTTCTTAAGCTCACTATCGAATAGATTGATCCATCTTATGCCTCTTTGACAAGCTAGGTAGGTAAGGAGATTGTTTTAATTGGTTTCAATTGCACAGCGCTGTGCTTTAGACTTTAAGGAAATAAAAACTATAGTTCTATTTATTTAAAATACAGAGTATCACGCCGATGTCCCTGATCAAAACGATAGCCAAGAGGTCTACACGCACAGTTCGCTAGATATGTTTTTAGATGCAACGTAGTTAGTAGGGGTCAGGTTATCTACCGCGCGCAGTTCGACTTCTTGTGATTTTTGGCAGAAAACCCGTATAACCTTATAACCTTGTTAACCAAACCTGAGGCGTAATGCACAGCAATTGCAAAAAGCAGCTAAAAAGTTAAAATTTTCATTCGTTATCGAGCGAAAAGTTCTGCCTTATTGCCAAGTCTCGTGTCGTTGCAAAATAATTTTACCGTTACTCAAACTTTAGTGATCTTAATAAGAATGAAAGCTTAATTTAGGTTCGCTACCAAGGCAACCTCTGGCTTTTAGAAGCTATGTGCGTATCTATTAAATAACCAATTATCGCTCACTTTAACGGTAAAGGAAAACATCGTGAGGAAACCTGTATGCCTAAGAGTTCTCCATAATGTTTTCGAAGATATGTGAAGGCTGCGAACCCGCATAATACCAGCGTGGTGGACTTACGGCCTAACCTTTCTAACATTAAGAAGAGTCCTATGCCCAGCAGTGGAACAGTTTATGTGCGAGGTTGATATTATATTATTTTAACTAGTTGCTGGCGTATGATTCAAAATACATAGGTATCAGCTGAAAAGGTTTAACTGTTATGTAAGTTTTGTTGATGAAAGTATATAAACAAACTACTCGTGTTCTACATTATCAATCGAAGAAAATAGGTAGACAGTAGGTTGCTTTGTACATATTTCAATTTATATATTCGTAACGATATATCCCTAGTCGTTAATTCATAATCCATGATACATTTAGGTACCTAGGTACTACATAGAGTTTGAAGTCGATACGCAATACTTAAAGACAACGTGTCTTTAAGTATACGAATAGACCTCACTTCTACCCACCTACTTCAGTAAATGCGTCGTGGATTGACGATTAGGGACAGGTAGGTATATCGTTTCGAATTGAGTATTTATACATTTAGGTATGATAATAAGTACAACCCTAAAAAAGTTTGTTCTGAAGGTTTGTGCTGTTTATCTCTGCAATAGCCGAACCAATTTGCATGTGATTTTTTGTGATAGGTATGCTCATTTATAGTAACATTGCTTGTTTATGATTGATTGATTTAATTAAATTTAAGTCGGTTACTATAAAGATATCTTTATCATAAAGTGCATTACAATACGTAGACGATGTTCGCGCGATTGAAATCACGAGCATAGTTAGTTGAACATACTTACCTCTACCGCACGAGTGTTAAAACGATGGACAGAAACAGGACTCGTATAATGAAAGCTATCTAGCAAGCTATCACCAAGCTATCTATCACTCCAAACGCGCTATCAACACCATCGATCTCATCACACCTGTACGGGATTATCGTTAATTATTCTCAGTAATTGCCACCGGCTTCCTACCACCGCTAATTGGCGTCTCTACTTCGGAGACGCGGTCCGCCCATGGCGCGATTAATACGATTGGGACCACCATAAAGCCAATACCCCTACGAAATGTGAAAAGCAACCTTAATCGCACGACTTAAGGGCTATGTTGCCGATATAGGTAATGTTGTAGGTCGGCTCAGGCTCGCGGGGGTGGAGTGCGACGAGGCGGGGGTGATGTGCCTCTCCCTTCGCCCCGCCTGCCCCGCCCGCCCCGCGCCTCGTCCAATCGCCGCTCGACAGCCGAACGACCTTACCTTGCCCACACGTCCCAACGGATCCTTTTTATTTTATTTTTTTAATGATAATGTCTTCGTTTGGTTTCTGACTTTGAATTGAATATCTCGGGTATATTGCTATTGTGAATACAATAGATGCTTTTGTTTGTTCCTCAAGTTTTCTTTTATTGTCTTGTGTGAATAAGACATTGTCTTTTGTATGCATTGATTTTATGATTTACGACGTGTTTAAAATTAAATATACGGTATTTAGAGGAATTTAAAATAATCTATTTACTACTGCCATTAAATACAAGCAAAAGTAAGTACTTACGTGCTACAGGAAAGTTCACTGTTGCCGATACCGTGTGTAGGAAGAGAGGTTTGTCATTTTGAAAAAGGTTGACTATGCTATGGGTTCAAATCATACACTGGACAAACATTTGTGTGATCAACAAATCGTTTTTCCGAGTCTAAGTGTTTTTTATGTCCATTCTTTGATCGCTTGTAAAGTTTTCTGCGACACAATATGTAAACCTAGTGCGGGAGTTAAAAAAAGAAAGGTATGCGGCTGGCCACTGCTGGCAACTCAATGTGATAAGCAGCCGTAAAACCAAATTAAATAAAGAAATTTAAATATATTTTAACCATTCTAAAATAAATAAATAATCCTGGAACTGCCATTTTGTAGACTGCTCTATTACTTTTGTGTGCTTTTGCTGACGACTTGACTTACTTACGGAATATTAAGTAGGTAAATACTGATTTGGGCCTGTGCTTCTTCTTGAATTAACTACATTTGGCTACAAGAATGGGACAAATAACAATAATAATTGGCTACAATAATAATGGGATAATGATAATGGTTTGAGAAATTATATACCATGCAAATATTTTTTACTGTATACTATATTCTGTTTGTTTAATTGCAAAATCGAATGATGGGTACAATTAATTATATATAACATACCATCGTTCTATGATATTGTCATCACCATAGCTATAACACATTTAGCTATTCTACACAACAATTAAATTATTCCCTAGTATCATTATGTGTACATAAAACATATGGCATCAATTACACATTGATATCCCTACAATAATTCTATACAAACGTCGATTATATTCAGATCGAAACAGCAATAAAAACATTCAATTTGAATAGACGTCGGTACAAAGTTAGCGCTTGCAGACCAATTTTCACTCACCCTCCGTCTGTAAAACCAATAAGACGCGAGGGTCTTGAATCCCCGCTTCATTTACGAAACGCCCTAAACGACAAATGTTAGAAACGACTATATACTTTGGGATATAAGCTATAAAGTGTATTTTTGTGTGGCAAGTTTAATCAAATTAAGTGGTTGAGGTGAAAGGCTCGTGATAAAATATGCTATTTCATATTAGGGAATGTGCTCGGCCGTACTTACTGTACTGTTACGACTTCGCCACAGATGTTTTCCGACTAGAGTTGAGAAATAACTTTGATGAAACCCTCAAAGAGTTTTATTTTTATAACAAAATGCGTTTTCATTTAGCGCTTCAGATTTTATTTGAATAAATATTGCATGTTTGTAAAGCTCTGCCATATGATTTCATATTGGATGTGCTTTTAGTTTAATTGCAAAGAATTTAGTACCTTAATTAATACTTGCTGAAATTTTGATTGCGTTAGTCGATATGGAATCGAATTCAAGAAATTTTAGAAAATGCAGTAATTTGTAATGGTGTATGGTATAAGTTACTTTAAAATGGAGTTTTTATGTTGTAGGTAGGTACACCCATATGTTATCGCAGGCCTTGCCGGTCCTAGAGTGACAAAGAATACTGTTATACTGACGCGGCTTCGCCTACATGTGTTACCACACACCCACACCTATATTTTATTGCCTTATCAGTCGTCGTGTTTTTTAAAGGATCTGAAAAAAAAAATGTTTAAATTTTTATACCAGCCTGTTACATTTCCTCTTATCACCTCTCGATATAGTTCTTTCTTCTATTGATTCGGATTAGGGCAAACAAGGGGTCCAAAATCAAGTCGCTTTGCGAAAAAAAACTCATAAATAAACTTACGTTTAACAATAATAGTAGTAAAAGAAATGAAGTATTTACCTATTGTTCGTTGTCATTAATTTCTGATGCTGCCTGACATGCTGTCATATTTTATTTGAGACTTGTCGTCCTCAAGAGCTTATCTAATCTATAGGTAGATCACTTGACTAAATAAGTCATCATTATCATCATCATCATCATCTCAGCCGAAAGACGTCTACTGCTGGACATACGCATCTAACTTCATGTAATTGAAGCATATCCTATTGTCGTTTACCCTATAACTGGAGACAGTTTCATTTAGTCTAGGTAGGTAACTACTTAATGCCTATAATAGGTATTATGTAAATGATAGTATAAACTTCGAAGACAGTTCAAAGCTCTATGTGACGGAGATATTATACATCAATCTTGATATTTGGCCTTAAGCATAAACATGCTTAAAAATCAAACGATTAGATATATAGGTAAGTAGTAGAATCATCAACATTATAGACAGTTGTTCTTTACTGCCATATTTCAATGTTTAGATCCTACGGCATAGCGGACTGAGCTTAAAGCTAGGAATGGTCTACAAAAGTAGTAGATAACTAATTAAGATGTTAAGACATCGATTTTAGTCGTCAAATATCTTATCTAAGAAATGATCTTGACAAATATCCATAACACAGTCACAGGGAATACCTAAATTATGCTTAGTTAATGATTATCTAGTGATTAAAAATCTATCCTAAGTTATGTTTTTTTAATCATTAAACTGAACCGGATCTGACTTCGGGCATTAAATTTATACTCTAGTATTAAGTCGATTTTAAATTAGTTTTGTCATGCTACGTTAAACGAAGATGTAATCGATTGGCGCTAGTGAGCCCACCTTTATTCATAAGCTTTAATGAGCTAATAGGCGATCAGGTCTGTTGAAATTATTCAATTAAATTTAATTTTTATCTGATATTTATTCAAGTTCAACCAAGCTGCTTTCGTTAGCGACATTAATGAGGCAATTTATTTATTAAATGCTAACCAGTTGTAGTGTCTACTTACTAATACATTGCTTGAGTATGTGGTTACTTTGGCCCGTATTAACCGAAATTATGAGATCGATCTTGAGAACGTTCTAATTCTAAAGTTCCCATATAAAACTTGTCTAATTGAGGTCAAAACTCGAAATCAATCTCATATTTGCCATTTTCTATAAATACTAACCTTGAATGCAAATGTGTTGAATGCATGTGTGTAATTTAGTGCTAAGTTGTAACGTCCTTGAAGTGTACGGGGGGGTAGGCAGAGAACGCGTGCACCACTAACGGCACTTATGTGGTGCAGTAAGGGCGCGGCCTGGTCGCGCGACAGCTGGCGCCGGCAGGTGCGCGCACACTAGCAAACTGCGCACACCGACACAAACAACATAACCCACACTTTTTTTAATTTATTATACCTTTACCTGTCATACTTGTCAACACTAGTCCCCGCCGATGATATTATCAATAACACCGCTCGCGGCCTATTTATAGAGTACCAAACATTACGTCTAAATATCCATTTTCGCCAGTAATTTTATCATGTTATAAAATCTGCAAGGCTATGTGCAACCCTCCGCGCGTTGCACGCCACCGGCAGTCGCGCCACGTCAGCGCACCGACCCGCACGTACATGGGCTAAACGTTTTTAACCGTCGTTCTCTCTCGTTACAGAGCAAGGTGGAGTACTTCGTGAAATGGAAAGGCTGGAAGCCGAAGCACAACACGTGGGAGCCGGAGGAGAACATCCTCGACCCGCGGCTTATCCAGAGCTTCGAGCGCGGCGAGGAACTGCGGCGCCAGGGCCGCAAGCGCGAGCGCGAGCACTCGCCCGTGGAGCGCGCGCGCAGTGGCTCCGAGGAGCGCCATCCGCCGCCCGGCAAGCGCAAGGCCGAGGTGCTGTCGCGCGAGTCCGGCAAGATCGGCGTCACCATCACCATGAGCCCGCCCGCCAAGCGTCACGACCGCACTGACCGCCCCGAGCGCACCGACCGCATCGATCGTGTCGACCGTCCTGAAAGACCTGATTCCGCTAAAGTTAACGGTACCCGAACGCCTATAGCAGTTCAACCACTGCCTCCGCCATTAGCTGCGCCTCCTGGCGGAGCGGCCGCGCCCGCTTCTCCTGCTGTCGAAGCTGCTGCGCCGCGCACCGGCCCGCGACGAGCGCCCACCTCACCCGAGGAAGCTGACGCGCATACCCCGCCGGAGCGTGAACGACGCACGGATACCCAACCTAATGCGACGGCTCCCGCGGAACCTAAGGGCGCGCAACCGCCGCCACCGCCCGCGGCACCTCAACCCGAAGACGAGGACTCCTGGGGCGAAGCACCTCTGGCGGTAGCTCCTCCACCACCGACGCCGACACCAGCTCCGAGACGCAACGCCGCCTACTGGATGGCGCGGTCGCCCGTCGCAGATCAGATCTTCATCACTGACGTGACAGTCAACCTTCAAACCGTGACGATACGCGAGTGCCGTACAGAGAAGGGGTTCTTCAGATCTCGTGAACCCCGGCCGCTTGACGTCACGTAAACAATGTATGTACTTAGTGATGAACTTTGTCGAACTCTGTACAGTCATAGATAGCTAGTATCTATTTATTTAGTTACTGCGAATGTTAAAACCTGAATGGAGGAGTTGAATGAAAAGTCCTTTGTAGGCCTAATGTATCGGGACTAGTGTAGTGCTCATCTGCCTACCTGCTTTGGGATTGCTGATATGCGAAAATTAGTAGATAGTAAACAGTCTGTTGAAAAAGTTACAGGTGAACTGTGAACTTTGTGAATTTGCGTCACCACGCGTGTAGGGTGTCCATAATTTATCTGTAACTTTCGAGATAGATTATAAATTAAATGATAACGACGACCAGATGTAACAAATAGACAAATTGTTGTCAATTGTTAAAAATAGAGACTATATTTTATATGTTGAATTTATTGATATCTGGGTGTACCTCCGAGTAGTATATGACGTCTTATTATTTAATAATTTAGAATATATATCATTATATCCTTGTCAAGCTAATTAATGTTTACTATTTTACGCCAGTGTATGATTTTCACATAGTTGTCTGAAAAAAAGAATCTCCTCTTTATTCAACAATATTGTCACACGTTGATTTATAATTTATCTCCATTTGTGTAAAGTATTACCTAGTTTTGTTTTATTTTTATGTTGTTGTTGTTATTTATGTGAACTTGATTTGATGTTACTTTTCACTCATTATTTCACCCCAGTTTGCGACTGATCTTTATGAAAACATTTTATGCGTCATTTGTATTTTAATATGTAAACTATGGCAATATGTACACTTTAATTAAAAAAGCAATTGTTAGATTAGGTGCAAATGTTGCCAAACAAGACACCCTAATGTTGCAATTGTAAAATAGCTCTTAACAGTAACCGGTTACTATCCTCATACATGTGTTTATTTAATGACTGTTGGTTTATAAAATGAACTGATTGTTTGCTGTAAATAGTCACTCTTGTGCTAATAAGTTATTTTTAATATATTTAATTTAAGATCACATGATTCCGAACGCTTTTGTGTTCCTTTTAATTGTTATTTGGTTCCTTTAATAATTAAATAATATTATTGTCCTAAATGAATGTGGATGGAGTCTCCTATTATTTGAGTTAATGTATATTTTACTTAATGCATTTTTCTGTGGAAATGGTTTATGTAAATATTGTAAATATAATTTTAGAGCACTTGTTTTATAATGTGATAGTCTTCTTACATAATAGTCTGTAAATAAATAAGAATGAATTAGAACCTGTCTTTTATTTTCCATAAAACAATATTATAATTAGCAAATCCATAAGTATGGTAAAATTTACATACTACATGGATGGCGTAGTAGCTTAAGTGATTACCTTGCTATTGACGCCGTGCCGACTGGTGTGGCTTCGATTTCCAAACGCTACAAAAAAAATTAAAGGATGTTAGCACTAATCTTGATGTTCTTTGAGTCCAATGTTTGAAAAGTTCACCGGGATACAGAAGTTATATATAGGGCGGGCGTCGACTTTATTAATTGAAAATAATACATTATGTTAATAGGCAGTCCATATATAGGTTAACATCATACAATTATTATAACCTGTACTGCATGATGAACAGAATTTTTATTTCTATAAAATGGGCGGATAACAATAATAATGCCCTTCATACCGAATTTCTGTTACGGCGGCCAATCTTAATGTAGGCTAGCAATTTGCTGTACAGGAGATATTATATTACAAACAATATTCTATCGCTCTTAAAGTAAAGTGACATAACTGGAGAGAGATCAGGCGCAGGACCAACGGGTGTACGTGCTCATCCAGACACGGTGTACTGCTACACCGTCAGCTTTCTAATTACGAAAGGGACCGAGTATTTCTTGAGAGAATGGTACATTAACTATTTTTAGCACATACACAGCATTCGCATTCACTACTGCTGTGCTACCGAGGCAGTTAAGTGGAGTTGCAAAGAGAGCAGCATTTTTTTTTTTCATATTTTATGCATCAAGCTATTTATATAAGAGGTTCAATTTCGCATGACAATGATGCTAAACCGAGCCTACATTTAGATAGATGCCCGATCGAAAGGAGCTCCAGCTGCATTAGAATACTTAATAAAGACTTGAGAATTTATTAAGAACTTTTATTTTTATTACTTAACAAATCTATAGTAAACCTACCCAAGTCTATTAGTGCATTGTGTTGTCGCTAAGAGGCTTGCTCGTACAAAAGATCAATTTAGGTGTTCTGTATTTACATAGTTATATTTTCGATACTAGACTATAAACCATAATAAAAAAGTGTGTAATAGTATTTCATGAATGAATTAAAAAGTATACTACTAACATACCTACTTATCACTGTTTTAACGCTCACTAATGTAGTTGCAATTTTGAGAGGTTGTCATATTTTCATTTAATTCCCAATTCTGAGACTAGTCAAAATATGAACAGGTCTGGGAGGAGTTATGATAAAATTATTAATTTTCACATAATGTCAGGTCAGTTCCTAATACTTACGTCTATGGGTCAGTCCAGTCTGGTCAAGTCCTACAGTTTACATAAAACATAGTCATCTTCAATTATTCTGATGTTCCATAACCAAATCCAGTGTGAAATTGAGAAATTTTGCTTTACGTCATGTCAAAATTATGGCGAGCATCATGAACAAATAAACAACAGTTCAGTGCACAAAAAAAAAAGCAAAGATATTGTATCTAAGACTAAAGCTCATTAGCAAGACCGAGATAAAGTGTGCTATGCTTAATATCTTGAACTTTCTAGTGCGTGAATCAGGAACACGTTCATACAGTTTGACAATCAAGTAATTGAAATTATTGACGTTTGTTTGAGGCCGACGAAGTTTAGCGAAAAATCTAACGATCGGTCGCTGAATCTAGTGTTTATGTTTAATTTGAACAGTAGATTCAAATGAAGGGATGGAGTGGTCGAAGGATAAAACATTGAAGTTGATCGAGTTGTTGCAAGTAAACGCTAGTCTGTGGAACCCGTCTTTGTGCGATACTCGTAGAGACAAACAAAAACGTCGGGAAGAATTACGTTTGATAGCCGATATTTTAGGAATATCAGTGTCCGACGCTACTAAAAAAATTCAACATTTGCGTACTCAGTACAACAGGGAGTCGGCAAGAGAAGTGCGAGCATATGTTGAAGATCCCAACGATAGTTATATCAGTAATTGGTACGCTTTCGAATATTTGCACTTTTTGAAAGACTCCAGCAAACCATACAGAATATTGCAGTCGGTTAGTATCTTTATTATAATATCTTTAATGCCAAAATATTGTTTTATTATAGCTACAAACGCAGACGATGTTTTACTTTGCTCTTAAACTGTTGACATACATATTATAATATTGGATATCGTCAATTCACTATGTAAGTATATGATTAGGAAATTGCGGAAAACCAACTCAAATCTATTCATGATTCTTTTATGAAAAGTCAACGAAATATGACAAAACAACAATGTAGGTGGATAAACAATCTATAAACAAAATATATTTCTTTTAATTCTTTCTATAGTTAAGAAATATTTTCTTCAGTGTTCTGAAGTTCTTAACATACCAGTAAACATGTAAACATTTGATATTCTATTATCATAAGAAAACAATGAAAACTATCACTATCTTAATGCATACAAAATCTAGACTGTGTCTCATGGTGGAGACCTGGTGCCCTATAACACAGGCTTCGGCCTAGCTTAGGCTCCAGTCTCCCACAATGTTCCTAGTGTTTAATTTTTAATATTAAGCAATTTGTATCTTTTGTCAACATTGTAAATATTATGGGGAGAAAAATAAACATTATTATTAATGATTTTTACATATAACATTTCAGGCAGACAATTCAGAACTGAATGGTGTGCCATCCCACTCGGAAAATGGATCAAACGACTGTAAACTAACCAGCCTGTCACCACCACACAAGATCTCCAGAATATCTGAGCCTATACACTTAGTTAAACCTGAAATTGTATACCCTGCTATAACTAGAAATAGAGATGAATTCTCAGTATTTGGTGAATATATAGCTAATGAATTGAGGTCTTTGAAAGGTGAGAAGAATCTTCTGGTAGCTAAAAAAAAGATACAAGATGTTATATTTGAAGTAAAGATGGGAATGATTGGTGAGCCAAGAGGAGAGCAGCCTTTATGTACTGTATTTGCAAATACAACGCAAGCACATAACACAACTATCCATAGCAGTAAACTGTATACAACACCAGTGATGACTACAATGACTCATATAGAGCCACTGTCTACATCCCACACCCCACCAACTACGGGGATTAGTGAAATAATAATCAGTAACAATAGTGGGTGTCATTATCCAAACTTTAAAGTTGACACACAATAGCAATGCCATCCACTTCCTAATGAGGAAGTGGATAAAAATGAGGGATATGCTATTAGAAATTAGTTTTAAATTATAAGGACACATTGCATTAAGAGTAAGTTGTATAGTAATAGATAAAATATAGAAAAAACTCTCAGTATCAGCATGGAGGTTGAATTATACTTAGAAAACTCCTAGTACATGGGTCCTAAAATCATTGGTTGTGTGTTGTGCGTATAATACACTGCTGCCTACCCTCCAAGGACTAAGCTATAAGACTATGTATGTATGTTGATTAAAAGAAGACATTTTTTTAGGAATCAGTTTTAGTGTATGCTAGCCACATTTTCATGAGAGGTCTGCATGTGAGATACAAGAAAAATATTTAAAAAATAATATTGTATTTAGATCTGTACTATAATTATTGCATTCATTGCAAATTACTACCTCTTCATCGTCTTCTTAACTAACTTCGAAAATAGATAATTAATTTTGCTCTGTGTTACATTAAAATATGTTAATGGAATGGTATTATTATCAGTAAAAGAAATTACATTCAACATATTTACTCATGCATGTGTCAGGGGTAAGATAAAGTGTAGTTAGGAAAACGAACGACTAGCCATGATATAAACACAATATAAAATATTCCACATTCAAATATAGGCAAGCACTTTGCCTATATTTGAATGTGGAATATTTTATTTTCTCACCTCTCACTGCTATGTGAGTCTTAAAATCAGAATTGGCAAAATGTGAAATATACTTCTGCAAAATAAAACTGTCTTACTAAAATACTATATTTTATACATTGAATGTTTCCTGCTATTATAGGCATATCAAGAATTATTCCTGACAATGCTGGCAAATATCTGGAATATTGAGACAAGTCTATATGTGTTTTGTTTATCTGACTGTCAGAAGGCTTCCAAACATGTCAAGAATAAAGCAAACCAATCTTGTAAATTATCTTGTAAATTAGTATATTTTGTCAAGATTATTGACACTGAAAAATAAATCTCACTGTCAAAACGAATGGCCAGAATTTTAGAAGAATCGAGTAAAAGATATTTAATATATTAAAAGCAAGCTGTCTTTCTCATGTTAGTGTAAGTAAGAGTGATAGTAACACTTTTATCTTATGGATACTTGGCTACTTGGGTATTGTGAAACAGTGTTTAGATGTCTATTTAAGTATCGGCTGAATTATGTCTTATTACTTGTATGTTTTGCTGTTACATTAATTACAAAGTGATGCCATAATAACTATGTTTGTGATTAATTTCTACTTTTGACTGTTTTCTAGTCATTTTTACTCAATCTTACAATATGAGGGGTTAATGTATGAAATTGCCGATTTGTACTGTATTGAAACTCGTTTTTTCTAAGATGTACCTACACCATATTTATTTAATCGAAATATTTATCCTTATTATCTATACATTGCTGCAATCTAAACGGAAGTTCATTTATGCCTTTACGATAGAACTCCGGAGATCTAGATTCGACAAACTGTGTGAAAGAAAGCATTTTGTACTGCCTCCTGGTAAGAAAATTTTTTATCAAGTAGAAAATTGTCCAAATCGCGAAAAAAATTGGTAGTCCGATGGAGCAAGGTCTACCGAGTACGGAGGATAGAGTATGATTTCTAACTGCATCTTCTGTAGGGTTACAACGGTTTCTCGTGCAGTGTGAGGTCTTGCGTTATCATGGAGCAATAATGGTGAAGATCGATTCACGAGTCGGGGCTGTTTCACTGCCAGTTTCGCCATCATTGTTCGAAGTTCGGCACAGTAAACATCTGCTGTTATTGCTTGACCAGACCTGAGAAAACTATAGTGAATAACACCATGAAGAGAGCACCAAACAGTTACCATTACCTTTTTATTGGTAAGCTTTGCTTTAGGGCACTGTTGCGGCGTTCGACTTGGGGTCAGCCATTGCATTTTTCACTTACGGTTATCGTAAAGAATCCACTTTTCGTTACATGTCACAATTCGATCCAATATTCCTTCATTTCTGTACCGATTCAACAACGCAACACAAGTTTCAACACGCATTTTTTCTGCAGATCAGTCAAATCCTGAGGCACCGATTTTTCATATTTTTTTAGCCGTTTCTTCCTCGTTAGTTCCGCGTCGTAACTCTTATTCAAAAATGACTCGGATTTTCGAAGTATCCATCTTTCCCATCTAAGCTGAATAAAATATACAATAGAATGTCGAAAATCGAATGTTGCACATTTTTAAAAGAATAATCTTATTGGTACCTATCAGGTAAAAAAAGGTTTACTCCAAAATCTCACACCATGGAAGTTTTATGTCAATTCAAAGCATCTATTACTATACAACTGCAACTTCATACTTTAACCCCTATTATTTATTTTTATGGCATATGCTTGTATGTTATTAAATAATTAGTAATGTATTTTTGTTTAATATTAAGAAATGTGATAGTTGTATCACAATGAATTGTATTATGTACATAACATCACAGATTTTCAACAGTGTTGAAAATAAAGATCTCAACTGATATTTACCTAAATATTTTTTATTGCAGCTTTTTAGGATTGCGTACCAAAATAGTAAAAACGGACCAAAGGACAATGATCAATTTGGCCTATGAATCAACACACATTCCAACTAAACAATAATTTGTATTTTATTTTATGAAATTAATCATTACAGTCTCACGGACACTTTCGAATCTTATTTTCGTGTTAAAGTGTATTTTCGCGATTTTAAATACATCGGTATCCATTGTTTACATCTGAGACACGCAGTGTTGCCATGCCTATAGTTTTTACAATATGTGTACGGTTTCATCAGAGAAATGATTTCCTATATAGCTTGTCTGTAATTTTTCTTACGAATGCTATTCTATAAATACCATTATTGAATTTCATCATAGATATGACCAATTTCTTTAAAAGTTAATAAATATGAAGAAATATGAAGTTTTAATGTAAAAGATCATAATAAATATGTACCACTTTCTCGGTATTATACGTTTTTCTATAGTGCAAGCATGGCAACACTTTTTTTTATGTGGTAGAATGTATTGACGCATAGGTACTCTTCCACGGGGGCGAGCAGAGGGGTTATGTCGGACCCACCGGGGTAAAAGAGAAAGATGGAATAAGGATGATAAGAATGGATCTTCCGGATTATTCCGAAACAATATTCAGAAGTGTCTGTGACTTATATTCACTTTTAATTGAATGTGGTCACCTTAACCACATATTTATCATTTTTTTGTGGTTTGTTGGTTCTTAGGCTTATAATGTATGGCAACTGAACAGTGTGCTTTGTTTCTTTTTCAAATCAATATTTCTATAAAATAACATGAAATTCTTGATGTGTAATGGGCGGAAGGACTTGAGTCACAATATTTGACTTCACGGATGGTGTGATTGATTTAAGTTGTTGTCTCGCCACTGCCGCCTCGCCGAGTGATGTGGGTTCGTTCCCCACAATAATGTGTGAGATCCACAAATATTTATTCCCAAATACGGACGTTGTTCTTTAAAAAAACAAGGCTCTTCCTTTGTCTTACGGTCGTTTAAAAAAAGTAGTAAACGATCGATTAGCTTATACAGTATAGGTATTATTTTATGTTCTGCCAACAATGGGAAATGTTTAGTCTTTTCTATTCTGAGGTTCAAAAAAGCTGTCACAATTTGACCTAATGAGTAGCGAAACAGTTATGGAAAGAGCTTACCTATGTGAAAGAAATAGCCATTATTCGAACTGTTGCGCTTCAACTGTTTTGGAAGGAATTTTGTAAACCGATTTTGTTTTATGAACAATAGAAAAAACGATTCAATGAGGTAATTTTTGAGTCTTCACTACGTCCGCTAGTAACATATCTGCTTCTTCTTTTCTATAATAAGTATAATTAAGAAAACGACAATCCTAATAAGTAGTACCGAATGTAAATACCTACCTAGTGTCTTCGAACTCAGTCTCATTCTAAGAAAAACCGGGCGCTTATACTTTTATAAACCTCAGAAACTGCAGGTATATACCTAAACCTAACACTTTTCCGAGCCCAAAACTTGCCGTATTTTACGAACGAGCGGTTTACACGTCTTACATGAAAGATATCTAATAAAATAGATCGAAATATAAGACGTGTATGATGTTTTCATTTCATTAATTCTCCCAAATCATCCTTAGCCTACCTTACGCACGAATCACAATTATTAACATTAAAGTAATTTAATATAAACAAATTTTAAAACCAAAGAACAAATACAGGCATCAAAGCCGTTAACGCATTGACTAGGTACCATGTAGCAGACAATAGAAAATGTAGGTATTGTTCGCGGTCATTTCTGACCGACCTGGCATTCGATATGTTAAAGAAAAGATTATTAACTGGGCCGAAATGAAAAACGAAATACTGACGACCTGTAATAATAACATTATGAGGATATCTGACGTCCCGATAGTCCAATTTTATATAGGTAGAATAAAAAGTGCTTCTTTATCTAACATAAAGGCGCTTAGATACTGTCATGAATGTTTATGATAGTCGATATCGGAAATGATGTACCTACCTAATCGTGAGTAGGTACCTATTGTTATAAATAGCCATCAGCCCTGTATATAAACTATTCCACTGCTGGGCATTGGCCTCTTCTCAGTGTGAGAAACGTAAGGCTATAATCTACCAAGCTAGCCCAGTGCGGATTGGCAGTATTCCAATATCTTCGAAAACCTTATGGAAATCTCTCAGACATGCAAGTTTCCTCAAGATGTTTTACTTCACCGTGAAAGCAAGCGACAATTAACTATTTAATAAGCACATAACTTCGAAAACTCCTCGTCGGGCTCGAACTCGTGGTTTCTGCTTTCGCATTTACTGTCCTATCGCTATGCTTTACCTAATTTCGATCACCCATTGAAAATTAGGCACTAATCACATGAGAGAACTACCATTTATAACTAGACAGAATAGATTCGTATTATCTGCGTTACTATCTTACCTAATTATAATAGGTAGATAGGTAATAATTATATCAATCAATGACCTGCGCTCCTGTTAGGAGTTAGGTTAAAAACGTCTTCTTCTTCTCTCTTAGCCTTTATTATTCCTAAGTCACTTGGGGTCGGCTTTTCTGGTCTAACCGGATTTGACTAGATATCAGTTTTTACACGGAGCGGCTGCCACCTGACCTCCGCAAGCCGAAGGTTAACGATACCCTAAGGCTAGACCAGTGTCAGGATATTAGAGGGTACTGACTTTCCCAATAACCACTGCCACTCTCCGAGGCACGAAGCAGGCGATAATTGTCAACCAATACGCACATAATTTCGAAAAGTCATATAACTGCCGAAAGTCAGAGGTGCGTGGCGTGGGTTCGAACCCGAGACCCTCTGCATTGCAGTCTGTTGGTCTCCCCACTGAGCTATCGCTGCTTTTTATTTTGTTTGTTTGTTTTTTATTAGTTAGGTTAAAAACGTAAGGTACCTAATTATTAAAAAGTTTAGATTAAACCACAGAATAGATGAGAATGGTACTAATGTACCATTTATAATCTATTCTGTACTACCAAACCACTACATAACTTAAGAGTTATGTAGTGGTTTACCTAAGTGATCGCCTCGTCATTGCCACTGCGTTGGGTGTTGTGGGTACGATCTCTACACAGGCCAAAAATTGGTATGATCCACATATAGTTGTTCGTTATAAAGTCCCCTGCGACACAGGATTTCAGATCAGTAGGTACGGCGTTTGTCTTCTTTTTTAATTTTGCAATAAACTACACTTATAACTACTTTTCAAACAGGACAATTAAATTTATTGCCAATTTGATATATTTAAGGTGTACCTTCCTAATTGTTTCTTTTGCGGCAAATTGCGAATATATTTAGGTATTTATTCTTATAAGTAAACTAGATCAGTAGCAACACGGACTGTGGGAGATGACTGACAGATGGCAACAAGTTTGCTCTTTATTACGCGGTAGCCAAAACATAGATGGCCAAATGTAGGCTTGATACATTTCTGCTTAACAGACTGCTTACAGTGTGACGCCTAAATGACAGGTGCGCACCTTATGTCATCTACAGTAACAGCCTTCTTGCCGTTACTATAAATTTATTGTCAAAAAACCAAATAACGCTTTGCCTGAGTCGAGAATCGAGCCCGAGATTTAATGCAGTCGCATTCACTACTACTGCGCCACCAATGCAATCTCTTTCGAGGCCCCTTAATAACAATAATATCAAAGATGGGCATGCCTCTATAAGCACAAATACCCCAGATGACCTGAGATAAGCAAGTCTAAACAACGGAATTTCACCTATTTCTATTCATATTTAATTCTTTTTCGTTTTTGATTGATCATATACGAGCACTTATTAAACTTAACTTAGTTTTTGTAACGAATACCATAAAGCATATTCTTCTCTACAAATTCCATCTATCATCAATGCTCTAATAGATTCCATTGTGAATTTACACGCCATTTTTTAAAATTTGGTGCTTAATCGGTATTTACCGATTTTTTGGGGTAAGTCCGCCATATAGTTGTTTTATAAGGTAATTGATGGTTTTATAGAGTGCGTTTATGATATGAATATGTAAAAATAAACACAGCAAAATTATACTCTCAGATCATAGATATAAGGTAACATTTGCATTTTATTGCAGTAAAATCAGTAAACGGGGTAATGCCGTCATATTTTTTAGGCCAGGGGTTGTAAACATAGTATGCATTCCTAGGCTGGAGCGTCAATGAGTAAGTAAAACAATATTTTATGTAACTAAATGGGTTTACTTTAAAGTATTTGTACTGAATAATAATAGACGTAATCGCCAACTATTTCTAGAACCTCGTCTCTTGTTAGTCCAAATCCTCTTCGTTCCATATTATGAATATACGAGGCCATCTTCATTTCGATCTCATGTGAGAGAACTGTATAACCAAGAGATGATGATTTCTCTGTCTTGCAATGCACGTGATCCATGATTGTCATTCTAGATATATTATATACTCGAGCAGCCTTATACCCACTCATTTTGCCATTCCGGACAGCTCGCACAGCATCTTCAAACTTTTTTTTTTGATATTATCATCCTTTATTGTTTTTCCTTTTATAATTCCACCATGTCGAATTATGTTCACCTAAAAATAAAAAAAACACACTAAGTTGCGAAGAATATACTCGTAAATCGAATTGGTAGTTAGTGACTAACGACTTAATAAACATTTTTTACTTATTTATTACTAACGAGAATGTTTAGTCTAATTATACTGAACAAAAGACAAACTTATTGCATATATATTAAAATAAGCAGTAGTTAACTGGGCAAAATAATACATTACAAAAAAAGGTGACTGACAAACTTGACTTTTTCTGTATTTCTTTTATTTTCTGTTGTTATTATTTATATTTTTTGTTATTATGTATTTTTTTTAAATTTGAAATATTTGATAATGATGCTAGTGATTCTAATTAACTAATGACATATAATTTTAATTAAGTAATGACATATGCACGCCTGTGGGTGGAATGTGGCAGAACCTTCATATAATCTGTAACAACTAAAATGTAAACCCATGTTCGCATTAATAAATAAATGAATTTGAAATTTGAATTTGAAGGTTCACTATATCTGGAATGAGGCAAAACCAGCATATGACGGCATTTCCCTAAACTAGTATACGGAATTACCCAACATAACTTTTTGAGGTTATGGTTTTTCTGACTAATATCTCTCAAAAACTTGTATATGTTCACTTGAAAACATGTTAAACTATAAATTAAGAACATAATGTAGCTACTTACCGTAAAAACACCTGAGAATTTCTTGTTTTTGACACCGAATTTTATCGAACCCTATGACATGTCTAACTTGGTTACCGCCATTACCGACTAAACATTTTTGAAACACATTTTCGACTTCTGTAAGAGTCGTAGCGACATCTGCAATTTGATGCCAGAACCAGCAAGAGACACTGTTTTGCTGACAGACACTATAACTGCTGTAGGTAGTTATTAAAGCGAGCAAAGGAGACATGGACGAACTTAACCCGCTGCCGGACTTCTCCCTCTTGACCTTATCAATTCTAATAGTTTCGAGTAGGTAGTCTAATTTGATGACAATACAATAATAATAAGATTTCCGCATAAACAACTTAACCATTAGGCTACGAGCCCTTGCTACGCTATGCTCCTTGACTTTCGCCCCTTTCATTAAGTCGACGGAGCCCCGCTCTGCGCTCCTATATTTGGATGGGTTTAAGAAGAAACCTAACAAATACCTACTAGGGGGCGAACGGGCTCGTAACTAACCATTATGCTAAACAATTGATTTCGAAGAAGGATGACGCACTTATTCAATCTGCACTTTACACATATTAGGTACCGATTATGTAGGTATAACTTTAGATCATACTCATTGATATATAAAACGTCAATGATCATACTAGACTTGTTAGTGCCGGTTTTGCAGTGTAACCGGTTTTGGCTGAATACTTATCAGTTTTCTCCGCAGCCCTTTGATAGCGGAAGCCAAAAGCACAACGATATTTGAAGATAAGACCACATTTCAGAATATTTAATGTTAGTTCGGGTATTGAGTTCACATATCGCTTGACGAAAATATTCATGCCCCTGTCCCTTGGTATCAGAGGCATGGAGAGAATTTTGGACTTGGTTACCCATCTATTAACATTACAATATGGTTCGGTCACAATGACCAATCTTATCGAAGACTAGCCATCTTAGCAGGGGTGCCAGGTGATATCATAATGCACAAGTGCGTGCGCAAACACAAGTGCACTCTCTATTACGTAATTCCTATAATCCACTCTTTGATTTCTGTGCATCCAAAGGTTTGAAGGTATTCAACATTAACCTTCAAACCTTCGGATGCACAGAAATTTCATTCATTGCCGATGCGCTACCGAGGCACTATAGGTATTAGTATCTACTCACTATTTTTATTTCTAAACACCTCAAACCGTGCAATTTGCACATAGCATTCTTAAGGATAGTGTGTGATAAATCGTAATGTTTAGAATAGTACATTGTAAACGGACCCGCGTGGCTCATACTATCATATTAGAAACCTATCATTTTACTACAAACATGGACCAACATTATGTTATTCGATAACATTCTCTACTTATCACGATATTTAACAACACGCAGCGTATTAACTGTACTACTCTGTGTCAGTGTTAATTAGACTTCGGCCGAGTGTAGTTGCTATTAAAGAGCTTTATCAAGTACATAGGTAAGTGATTATTATTTGTATTTCTATCACGTTTGTCGAACAGGAAAATATCAAGTAGGTACCAATTGTATTATTTATTCATGTGCAGAGTTCCAGAGCGATAACTTAGGTATACGTATACCTACCTAGTTATTTTGGGTTAAGCATTTACTATTTAAATATTATGACTATTATTATTAGGTATCTACTTTAGTTCTGATATTCATACATTTTGTTTAAATTATATTTTATATTTGTTCTTTTTTTGCATGGGTAAATAGTCTTTTCGCACCGTGAGCGCCGAGCAGTTCGAACCACGATATAAATAGCCTAAGAGTAATTTTTTAATTAGTCCTTTCGCACCACGGTTCGCATCGCCCAAGAACTCTTTGACATGGGTTGACTCGGACCACAGTAGGAAAGAGTTCTCTTTTTAGATGGGTGAATTCAGACAGAGAAGATAGATTTATAGTTTTTATATGACCAAGATACTAGATATACTGATTAGCTATTCGTGATTTATAGACAACGGGTCTTAATCGCGTTGATAATAATTTAAAAGTAATAAATAATTGTTTATTTCCCGAAGATTTGACCGATTTGCATCGAACGTAGTCACGGGTTGACCTATTTAAACAACAATATAAACTACTTAGGTATATGGGTTTTTTTTAATGTGATTTCTACGCCAAGTAACGTTTTAAGTGTACCATATACCTCGTAATGAATATATTGTTTATTTATACTTCAGCACGGTTTAGGTAGGTATTAAATCGGTGAACGCAAAATCTAGTAATAATGTTTAATATCGGGATTTATTTATAGACATATTATAGGTTGTGACTAGTAACAAAAATGTAGGTACAAGTCCAGTGAACATTAATTATTTTATGATATGGATGCTGCGCGTTGCGGTTAAATGCGCTTCTTTTTAGGCTATCAAAAATGTTCTGCACGGATACTGTAGTGGTTTAGGTGGACGCCTCACCACTTCCACTGCGCCGAGTGTTGTGGGTTCATATCCCACACGGGACTATACTTTGTGTGATCCACAAATGGTTGTTCCGAGTCTACATGTTCTTTGTGTCCGCGATACAGGAATTAGTCATTGAAATAAGAAAATTAAATGATATATATGTGCTCGTCGAGCATTCGTTTTGTAGAATTCTACAGACATTTAAACTTCAAATCTGGTTACGATCTTCATTACACCTAAAATTGTCAAAAAGATTATGATATCGTCCAAACGGCAATTTCTCCAATATTGGCATTCATTAAAAACATTAAAGTATAAATCATTACTTAATTGCCTTTTTTTAGGTCAATACTGAACAGTCAGGTACCTACCTATTTTAATAGCATACCTACTGTCAAATTTCGTTAAATCGCAAAAAGCTAAGTGACTATTATTTTAAAATTATGTTAAGCAAGTACCTATATAACTAGATAGTTGTCTTAGTTGTTTATGTGACTTTATGTTACTCATGAGTAGATAATAATGCATATTATTATCTACTCATGAGTAGGTATTGACATTTTCAGAATTCTACATGGATTTACGATGGTTTTGTTAATAAACCTTTACAATATAGGTAAACTATTTATTGCTAAAGGTACCAATAGATAATACTTGGTATGAGAAACGTGCATTTTTATTTATTGGCACAGGTTCAATAACTTGTTATCGTTTTTGTTTAGCACCTGAAACCTTATTTTCATGAAAATAAAATGTATGCTATATCAATATAAAGTCATTGACGTGCTTTCTACAAGATATAGGTAGGTACTATAGAGAAAGAAATTACAAAGGTAGGTACGTAGGTAGGTACGTACCTACTTACCTCATGTCCAATTCACTTGACAAACTTGACTCGTTGTGTGGATAGACCATGATGTAGACTAGGCAGGTGCCTAACGTAGACAGGACACCAAGACCAAACTCTTTGATAAAATCGAGGTAGTTTTAACACAGAAAATCCACCATTTTGTTTTCTAATATCCTTAGTTAAATTAGAAAAGAATATGGGAGATTTGGGACAAAAAAGTAGTGATGAAACTTCTTGGTGGATGACAATCGAACAATTAATAGTTAATAGGATAATTAATAATAATAATAGTCGTTAAAATAACAGAAGCTGGTAACCTACGCATAATCGCATAAGATATGTAGGTACGAGATTATCAACCTATTGTGTTGGAGAAAGTCTGAGCATTGATAATAGGAATGATACAGACAATGAACCGATATAAACCACAAAATATAGAAAACAATAAAAGTCGATAAGGCGTAAACCACGGAAGATATAGAAAATGTTCTCTGTATTGTAAGTTTTATTGAATTAAAATAGTATTGTCTTCTGTTTACGCGAATATTATTCACTGAAATTAAACTACTATATACGGATTTTATCGCGTTGTAACGCGATAAAATCCGTATATAGTAGTTTAATTTCAATGAATTAAAATAGTCTTACAATTAGTTCTCTGATCGATAACCGATTTATTTAAAATATAATAGGGGTTAAAGTATGAAGTTGCCGTTGTATAGTACCTAATAGATACATTGAATTGACATAAAACCTTCATGGTGTGAGATTTTCAAATGAAACTTTTTTCACATGATACCTGTCAGATTCTTCTTTTAAAAATGTGCAACTGCGATTTTCGACCTTCAATTGTTTTTTTTTATTCAGCTTAGACGGGAAGATAGATACTTCGAAAATCCAAGTCATTTTTGAATAGTAGTTCCGACGCGGAACTAACGCGGCGAAAACGGCTCGCGTTATCAACGCTGCGTTTGGAGAGGAGACTGCTTATGAACGCACCGTGCGTTTTTGGTTTAAACGCTTTCATAATGGAAACTTCGGCTTGAAGAATGAACTACGTGGAAGACAGGTGAATAACGCTGAATCGAAGGAGATGGTGGAAGCTGAACCGAGACAAACTACCCAGGAATTAGCGGCATGGTTTCATGTTACCCTACCTACAATATTCGCTCATTTGCATCAAATTAATAAGATAAAAATATGAAAAATGGGTGCCTCATGATTTGACTGATCTGCAGAAACAAAATGTGTGTTGAAACTTGTGTTGCCTTGTTGAATCGGTACACATATGAAGGATATTGGATCGAATTGTGACATATGATGAAAAGTGGATTCTTTAGGATAACCGTAAGTGAAAAATGCAATGGCTGACCCCAGGTCAAACGCCGCAACAGTGCCCTAAAGCAAAGCTTACTAATAAAAAGGTAATGGTAACTGTTTAGAGGTCTCTTCATGGTGTTATTCACTATAGCTTTTTCAGGTATGATCAAGCATAACAGCAGCTGTTTGCTATGCCGAACTTCGAACAATGGTGGCGAAACTGGCAGTGAAACAGTTCCGACTCATGAATTGATCTTCACCATTATTGCTCCACGATAACGCAAGACCTCACACTGCACGAGAAACCGTTGTAACTCTACAGGAGCTGTAGTTGGAAACCATACGTCATCCTCCGTACTCGCCAGATCTTGCTCCAACGGACAACCATTTTTTTATTTTTGGGATTTGTACAATTTTCTACGCGGTAAAAATTTTTTTTTCCAGGAGCCAGTAGAAAATGCTTTCACACAGTTTGTCGAATCTACATACCCGGAATTCTATCGTAAAGGCATAAATTAACTACCGTTTAGATGGCAGCAATGTATAGATAATAATAAAAACGAGTTTCAATTTTTCAGTACAAATCGGCAATTTCATACTTTAACCCCTAATATTAAGATTCCATTAAGGTGCCAAGAAGTCTCTAAATCACCTTAGTATTTTGATAACCTTAATAAAATAAAGTATGCAATTTCTTTAGTAATGGTGCAGCTAAACTATGAACTTAACCTATAAAGTCGCAGTGGCACACGGCGGATCAGACATAATAGGTTTTTAATTCTGTCTGTCATTTTAAGACTTCACAGGTGCATAACATAAGCCTGAAATATTATTATTGGCATGCGTAGGTGCCTATTCTCTCACCTGGTTATTCCCGAAGTAGTAGAAGTAAAGTGAATGCAGATTTCACCAGCTACTTTTGTAGGTTCCCCGCTGTAGGAGTTAAGGAGGGATTAGATTCAGTGATTTATTAGACTCCGTGCGGTTTTTATCTGGATGTAGGATTTTTTAAATGAAACAATAATCTTTTTTTGCATGCTTAAGCAGTCAAAATTATTGTCACTGCTGGGTATACAAATAATAAGTAGATGCTAATAATGCGACATAAGACGCAAAAATATATGTATTTACTGCGAATTCCACGTTATAATAATAAATTTTATTGGTTCTCCTTGAATGTCGGTAGTCGACAGATAGATATTGGTGATTCATTTCTTAAAAAGTCAATCATTAGTTCATTTATTGCAACAAACTACACTAGAGCTGAAGCCCGGTATCCATTCATCGACTTTACGAACATGCAATTAACGGACAAACGCTAGACTTAAAACAATCGCAAACCTCGAACCCACAACACATAGCGCTGCACGGCGCGCAGTGGTAGCCGCGAGACAAGTTTACTTTACTTTATTCATCATTAATTTATAATTACTAAATATTAAGTACCTAAGTATTGCATCTCAAATCAATATGCTGTAGGTTTTCAAACTGTCACATGACCGGAAAATAAATAATTTTCAAATAATTATCTTGGACCTACCTGTGATTCAATAGTAATGTATTTACTCAAACACACGTCTAATGCAATCTCCTTTATAAAATACGAACTGCATTAATTAAATAAGTACGACATTAAATAGAACAAATAAAAAAATAATGTTATTTGTCATCCAGGTACGTACTACTGCGCAGACTGACGAATAAAAAATAAAAATAGCTTAAGAACTTATGTTTAAAGGCATTGTTCCTATTTTACAAATATTAATCTATGATTTTTATATTATTATTATATTTAATCCAACATGAATTGTGATACGGGAATTAAAGTTTTTTAAATTACAACTATGTATGCCAGCATCCATAATAAATATTATAAATGCGAAAATACATTTCTATGTTTGTTACGTTTTATCAGCCAACCCGCTGAGCACATGCAAAGCCTTATTATAAAAACGCCCGTACTAGGTATGGTCTCTATGTCATCGGGGACTTTACAAACATTGACACAAGGTCAAAAAAGAACGAAGTTACTACTAACTTAAACCACTGCGCTATCATTGATTTAAATAAACGGAATACCAGGTACTCATCTTGAGTCCATTGCTTTACGGTCTTCTTACTAAATGCTTTACTGGTACGTAGGTACCAGTAAAGCATTTAATATGAAGACCGTTATTTTTTAGTAAAATCACTCAGTAAATCTAACAAGCTTTCGAAATAAATAATCATATACTTATTAAAATGTTTATGAAGACCAATATCAAGATCGTTTTTGTATTAGTTGTCTATACTTATTGTCTGTCTTACTTATTACTCTTGTTGCGCGGCACATTATTTCAGTTAATAATGTGATTTGTCAGGAATGTCAACATAAGCTGCTTTTCCGGAGTATTGCTTGCTGTCTGCTAAATAATGTTAAAAAGTAAAAAAAAAAAAAATATTTGCCGACCTATTCTAACGCTTTATATGATATAGTACTTACATCACTACTATCTAATGTAGTTTATGTAAAAGATTCGTAATATTTAGATCTGTTAATAGGAACATTTTATAAGCACAATATATTATTATTTAATACCCTTAAATAGCTTTAATATTTAAATATTACGCTTTAAATTACGTACTACTCTAGTGTAGCATATTGACCTCATGTAACGTACCTACAAAAAAAAACAATGTCATCGAACGATTAAGATGACAGCTGGACGCCGGCTGTTTTTGTGTTTTGTTTACGAAGTTTTATAAACGTTAAACACTATAATTTTGTTTACAGTATGACGCGATTATTGATACTTTTGGCGTACTTCTGCTTAGTGAGTGCGAAGATAAAGATAGAGCATGATATAAATGATAGTAATAGTATAGAGGATCCTATTGAAGAGGTTGTCGCAGAAGTTAATAAAAGATATCATCCCAATTGGACTGATCTGGATACTCGACCGCTGCCAGAATGGTACGATAAAGCTAAAATAGGAATATTTCTGCACTGGGGTGTCTACTCTGTACCTAGCTATGGTTCGGAATGGTTTTGGAGTAACTGGAAAGGTAAATTTGTAACAATAAATATAGAAAAAATATCAGCTCGTAAAGGCCTCTTTTCCTACTAGACGTAATAGAGAAATACCCGTCAAAGAGAAACAAGTAATAAATACTTATATAAAAATATCAGTTCCTTTCATATACTGGTCCACTGCTGGGCATGGGCCTCTTCTCAGTGTGAGACTATTGGCGGCAGACATAATAGGTTTTCAATTATGTCTGGCATTCCAACAATCTTTAGGTTGAACATACATAATTTTGGAAATATTAGAGGTGCATGCCATGGTTGCCTTAGAACTAGCAATTTCCTAGTGTGAGAAACTGCTGGTTCTTTTTATATATTAATTATATTCCATAAATATATGCTTGAATTATATTTTAACATTAGCTACCATAAAATGTAACATTTTTCATAGTTGTTCATTTGCAGGAGCACAGAAAGAAAACATTATAGAATTCATGAATAAGAATTACCCACCGGGATTTTCATATCAAGAGTTTGGTCCCATGTTCAAAGCTGAGTTCTTTGATGCCTCTGCCTGGGCTAAGCTGTTTGCTAAAGCAGGAGCAAAGTATACAATTTTATTATTAAAATTACACAATAAGATTTATTTACAGTGCTTTTGAAAAGCAATGTTTATATATTTAAATGTTTATAGTTCAATTATGGCACATACTAATATAGTCTTTCTGTCACAAACTTAATAATTGACTTAAAACTTTTATTTATAGATAGCAAAAGCATATATGAAGAAATAAACGCAAATAATTTTATTTATTTAAGTATAGGAATAAACACAAATTAATAATGTTTACCAAGTTGTACAATGGTAGCAAATTTAGGATAGTGAACATAATATAGCACTCTATTCTTTATTCTTGTTTTTCTTTAAACATGAAGTATATTATATTTGATTTTTAAACTCAGTTTTTAACAGTAAGCTAATATAAATTTACTCACTGGAAAAAGAAAAATAAACAATCTTATGTTTCAGATATGTTGTCCTAACCAGTAAACACCATGAAGGATTCACTCTGTTCCCTTCAAAGCGTTCATTCAGTTGGAATGCTGTTGAAATTGGTCCCAAGAGGGATTTAGTTTCTGAGGTAGCAGATGCTGTCAGAGGTGAAAATCTGAAATTTGGTGTATACCATTCTCTTTATGAATGGTTTAATCCCATTTATCTTGAGGACAAAAAAGGGTCATTCAAAACTCAGACTTATGTAGAGACAAAAATGTGGCCGGATATCAAACAGTTAGTTGATGACTACAAACCCTCAGTTATATGGTCCGATGGTGACTGGGAAGCACCAGATACATACTGGGGATCTACCGACTTACTCGCTTGGTTGTATAATGACAGTCCAATAAAGGATGAAGTTGTTGTTAATGATAGATGGGGCATCGACATTCCTGGAAAACATGGAGATTTTTATAATTACGATGATAGATTTAATCCTGGTTAGTATTAGTTCATATTTTATTTTGTGTGATAACCCTTTTTTGATAAACAGAGGGATTGAATATTCAATTTGGTTCATAACTATCATAGTAATCAAACAAAACCAATTGAATAGAATGTTGGCTTAGCAATGGCATTATAAAATATATTTATTCATTTTAATTAAGATTAGTACTACCACCATACCACTACCTACTTATTTAATTACTGTCTCTGTGGCGCAGTGGCAGTGAATGCGACTGCTGTGCATGTGGTCTCGGGTTCGAATCTCGGGTCGGGCTAGCAAAAAGTTACTGGGTTTTTATGTTAAGAAATCTCAGTACCAGCTCGGAGCTCGGCAAGCACGTAGAGTCTGCTTGATCTCTCTCCGGTCCTGTCGGATTGGCGTCCGATCGCAACATAAGAGCTAGGGAACAGATAATGCACTTGTGTTTGCGCACATTTGTGCACTATAATGTCTCCTGCGCATATGGAAAGTCTCCGTTATAATTAGCTGTCGTGACCGAAATCCAGACCGGAGGACATTATTATTATTTAATTATGGTCTTTTATTACCGTTTCAGGTAAATTACTGCAACACAAATGGGAGAACGCTTTCACAGTGGACAAAAAGTCCTGGGGATACAGGAGGAATATACCTTTACAAGATATACTGACTCCAGAAGAACTTATCTATCAAGTTGTGTCTACAGTTAGTTGTGGAGGTATAACCATTTGTCATTGTTAATGGAAACTCAGTGAGAAGTAGTGTTTTCACGTGAAATATATATAGGCTTTTGTCTAATCCGCCAATAAGATATTGGGCTTTCCTGTCAAGAAAAAAATTCTCATTAGTCCGGACTTGGGAATTTAGCGGTGTTGCACAGCCACGTGCCTTAAAAAGCAAACGCCGATGGTCCTGTGCCTGATTTCTCTTCACATATGGCGGCCTCGATGGCGTAGTGGTAAGTGTAACCGACTGCCATGCCTGAGGTCGTGGGTTCGATTCCCGCACAAGTCAAACATTTGTGCATGAACATGAATATTTGTCTTGGTCTGGGTGTTTCTATTATAATATGTATGTATTTACAAAAAAAGTATATATGTATGTGTATCCATTGTCTAGTATATGTGACTTTAAATCATAGCCGCCGAAATGAGGGTATATAACACGTCTGCCATTCCTTTAGAGCAGAGGTTCCCAGACGTTTTATCTCATAGACCAATTTCAAAATTTAGCAGAATCCGGTGGACTCCCTGCAGCTACATTTCTACCATATTCCTTGGCATTCGTATTATTATATATTGGTGAAGAATTAACTTTTTTTACCACGGAAGGCGAGCTGACATTTTTTTAGAAATTCTCTACCGAAAAATCGAATAAAATATTATCTGCCTACAGTGATAGGTGAAGTCAAGCCAACATTTTAGTTCTTCATTGTCGAAAGCAAATACATTTTCGTGGACCCCCGCTTACGAATTGTGTATCCTCATTTTTTTGTCACGCCAAAGTAGACCCCCGTCGAGTCTCCCGTGGACCCCTGGGGACCCACCTGGACCACTTTGGGAACTAATGCTTTAGAGGATATAATCGTAAGACTTGTGTACTTGTTACAGAAGCATTAACAAAATTAAACTTAGCATCCACACTTATAAACTGACTCCAGAAGAACTTATCTATCAAGTTGTATCACGTGTCTATAAAACCATTTCATTTTCAGGCAATGCTCTAATCAACGTAGGCCCAACGAAGGAAGGTACAATATGTCCGATATTTCAAGAACGTCTTCTAACCCTGGGCTCATGGCTATCTATAAACGGAGAAGCGATATACGGTAGCTCGCCATGGCATTCACAAAACGACACACTGAACGGTGAAGTTTGGTACACTTGCGTGAAAACAACATACAATGCTACTCATCCATCAGCTTTGCCGACGGAGCGTGATAAAATAACAGCAATCTATGCTATCATATTGAATTGGCCGCCTACTGGTGTTCTGAGAATCAAGGATGTTGTGGCTTTATTGCATAGTGGCAATTATCATATCGAGACGTTGGGCAATGAAGGAGAATATTTGGAGGTGAGTAGGTACAAGACTGTTTACGCCTTGTAGCCTGTTCGGAACAGTAATGTCGCAAATAAAGGTTATAGTTTAAGGTTTTTAACCATAATTAATTTAATTGGGCTTTACTTACAAAATGTTTTTATAGTATTAAAAACATTTTTACCTTAGGTAAAAGGGTACTTATCATAGAAAGAATATAATTATATTTGTAAACCTTTTATTATGTGTACGTTACTCATCGAACATTTCTGACCCAATATTCACATATCAGAAGCTTGGCTACAGGTAAATGTAAATTCATATTACAGTTTTGGCAAGTGAAACCTTGATGTTCATAAGTGTTACTTTGTGACCTAAATGAGTAAAGATATTGTGATTTTGATTATATATGTACTACGCTTTTCGTATATATTTTTAGTCTATTGTGTAAAAACAATTATTACATTCTATTTACTACGTTGCCATTCGTAACATGCCTCGAGGCGTAAACTCTTAAACATATAGGTGAAGAGTCTATAGACATCGGCTTCTTAGATACTGATTTAACAAACGCAGATAAACAATAATATAAGTGTTATGCATTCATAATAATAACAGTGGATTTCCAAGTTTATCACATTTGCAGATAATAAAATAGCGTTCGTATCTAAGTGATTTGTAAACAGTGCTTAATCAATCATTAAGCTGTTCATTGTAAGGCGTTGCCTTGACTGGCTAACCATCGTGTTTGGAGTTGATAAGAATGTTGCATTACATATCTGAAGCACTATTTGGATAAGACAAATAACACTTAGGTATGTTTTAGTTTTCGTGACAGAGACTTAATTGTAATGGTTTTATTAAATGTCTCTCTTGTCATTTTTTTTATTGCATTTGATGGCAGACGAGCAAGTGGTCCACCTGATGAAAAGTGGTAACCGCTGCTCATGGACTTCAGCAATGTTAAGACACAGCAAAGCCGCTGCCTTCCGTCAAAAAGAACCCTGTTTAAACCTCGTTTGAAGAAAGACATATCATAGCGTTTGGGAAACACCGAAGCAGGCAGTTCATTCCAGAGCTGACACGTACGTGGGAGAAATGATCGTTGAAAGCGTACCGTCTTGGATTTGAACGCTTCCAGGTGATATGGATGAACCCTGCTTCGTTGTCGAGTGGTACGGTAATAGAAAGGGACCACTGGTACCAAATCAAATAGTTCTTCAGAGCACTCCCCGTGAAAGAGTCGGTAGAACACGCAGAGAGACCCACAGTCTCTCCGTTGCTCCAACGACTCCAATCTATCCGTGAGATTGGCATCATCGACGATTCGAACTGCCCGTCTTTGTAGGGAGTCAAGTGGTCGTCTGGTATTTGGGGGCCTCTGTCCAGAGATGTGAGCAGCACTCCACGTGCGGCTGGACCTGTGCTTTGTAAAGCACAAGACGTTGATCTGGTGTGAAGTACCGCCTCGGCCTGTTTAGTACACCCACCTTTTTGCTCGCTAATTTAGCTTTGTCCTCCAAGTGACTCCCAAATTGGACTTTATTCGCGATTTCCATGCCGAGGATCCCAATACTTTCGGAGATACGAAGAGTAACTCCTTGGAACTGCGGCGCCATGATAAAAGGGTCCTTCTTGGCAGTAAACGCGCACACTTGTGTCTTCGAGGGGTTGAATCGAACTAAGTTCTGTTCACCCCATTCGGAGGCCCGCCCATGAGAGTACTCGACTTCAGACACAAGGTTATTAGGTAAATAAATCTACCCCGAAAGATATAGACCACTCTTGCAGAGTTTGAGATGAGTTTTCTTCAAGCAATTCCTCCAATTCATTATATTCAAACTTTTTTGAAACTTCACGTAAAAACACTTTACTGGGCACAAATTTCGACAATTTAATTGAAACTTGTTATTAACAATTGAAAAATTAGATGTGTTGTCAAAATAACAGCTGATTCACGATACATTTGTTTCTGAAGGTAAATAGAGAATTCTGTAATACCTACCTATATCTTGTAAAATGCTACAAATTAGTTCCAACTCCTGATTGAAGGATATATAGAAGTATCTTTCATGACTAAATAAACATTAAAATACAATCTTTTAACAAACGTAGACAAGTGACATTGGTATACCATGCGTCAAAATTCTATTTTCTTCTGAAGCTGTTAAAGTCAATTCCATCCCTTCCGCTCCCCGCAAATACAATATACTTCTGTGTTTCGACATTACTACGCTACTTGACTCAATTTCAGCGGGTGCTAAAATTTCCGCTAGGTATACCGTCTAATCTAGCAGATAAGTAGCCAGTCAGTTGCTCATGATTTGCCCCCTTTCATACCGTGGGAGAGCCACGCTTAAGCACGAATGGGTCGGCTCGACCGGAGTGATACCACGGCCTCACAGAAAACCGGCGTGAAATAGCGCTTGCGTTGTGTTTCGTCGAGTGAGTGAGGATACCGGAGGCCCAACCTAACCCTACCCTCTCCCCTTGGCGTCAGCGCACATCAAGAGCAGAGCATTTTCTGAGACTACTGAAAGAGGAATCTTAGAACAATTCCATACATTGCCAAATTAAATACACGTCCAAACTTGATGCTCGACCATTGTCGAGCTTGCAAGATGCGTGTTCGAGAAAGCGTTATACATGCGCGAGCGCGCTTAAGCCGCCGCCGCGCGCCGCCCGCGCTCAGTATTGCCACAGCGAGAAATCTGTCTGGACGGAGCGGCCGGCGTCAGTTGGAAATCATGGATTTCACATCTTATTTTATTTACATATTCTTCATGTTCCTCTTCCTCTGCCAAAAGTACGATAATTACTAAGTCCCAATCAACCATATTGAACACATCTGCCAACGTCAGATTTTGGCATCAAACTGGTCATGCACGCCCGCCTGGCAACCCAGAGCATTTTCAACGGAGCTTGCTCACGGAGGGGTGAGCATGCCGTCTGCATGTTCGAGCAGTCAAAATTTTGCTCGACCATGCGCGAGCATTTTGCAGTTCCGGTGTGCGCTCCTTCTGGAGGCAGGGGGCAAATTTAAAAGGCCGGCAACGCACTCGTGCCTCTTCCGGTGTTGCGGGTGTCCATGGGCGGGCGGTAATTGCTTACCATCAGGCGACCCGTCGTTTGCCAACAATACAATAAAAAAATAATACTTTAGTGCGATTTTCAGTATTATTTAGTCATACATTAAAATAGTCTACTAAGGACCAATCCGCACCGGGCCAGCATGGTGGACTATGGCCTAACCCTTTTCACACTAAGAAGAGGCCCGTGCCCAGCAGAGGGACAATTTGATACAGGGCTGATATTATATACAATGTTACGATGTAATGGACAGAGAAATCATTATATTATGGAGTTTCAACATAAGAAAATAATTTAATTTGTTGTTGCAGTGGAATATAACCAGCGGAGAAGTGGATATAATATTACCATCAAAAGCTGTTGTCAAATCTGAACATGCGTGGACTTTGAGATTTACTTTAAAATAAATAGCTATAAACTTTAAATTTCTAATTAATTTATTTGTTGTTTCCTTTCATACTTTGTTCCTGAATCGCAACTTCTAAAGAAAAAGACACATGTTCCCAGTCGTCGGTATAATAATGATGTTGCGCGATTACAAATATACGACTCTAACGTGAACAACATGTGTGTATAACAACTTATCAGCGATAATTATCTTTAGACAGTCTAGCCACAAATCAGAAAGATTAATACGTATAGCGGTTTTGAATTAGGGCGATAAGTGCTGTTGCTTTTACTAAAATTAGCCCGGCTCGATCAGAAATGGCTAGGTATATTCTCAAATAGCTTATTGCCCTAACGTAAGGGTATCTGTGACTAGGTATGTAAATATATTAATATGGGTAGTAATTTTACACATATAGTAGTTTTATTTTAGGCGAAATTCAAATAAAAATACTTACATTTAACGTCAAACAAGTGTATTCAATGAAACTTGTATAATATTTCAGTATCGTTACTTATATGGACACAGTTTAAACCTTAAGAAATAAAAAATAGAATAAATATAACATTTGTGCTTAAGAAAAATAAATGAAACTTATATAAATGTACATATCTCATGGTAAGCAATTTTAAATAAAATAGACTCATAGAACATACTTTTGAATGTGACTACATATTTTCTGAACAATACAATAATTAAAGTTTTCAATGGCGTTATCCTGTTACATCAGATAAAATATGCAGATTAAATTTACACTATTAACACCGATGTTTTCTGAAGCTATTATTGGAAATACATACAAGAGGCATATAAAACAAGCCTTGCCACGACTGGATAAATTTATAAATACGTGTATTGTCAGAATATTTAGCCGCCAAACTGTTGCAGAAGCAAAAAGGCTCTAGTTACCGCCAAAACGCAATTAGAACGACCTACTGACTAGGTAAATTTGTATAAATTGAAACTACATGTATATAAGAACTTACTTTTCTCTTCTGCAACTGAATGCGCCTATATAAAAGCTTCTAAGATTGTACCCAACATTCGTTACAACTTTATACCTAGACAAATGGTGGCATATAAAAATAAATATGACTAATTTACAGCTTGTCTATAAGCCTAAATAATGTATTGCTTATATTTTATATATATATATATATGTATATATATATATATGTATTTATATATATATATATATTTATATATATATATATATTTACTTTATATAAGTAATTATATATTATTTAATAATTTGCAAAAGTTATAAATACAGCTTCATCTGTTCATTCTCCAATTTGATAGCGATTATTTTAGTGGCGTCTATCGAGAAACAAATAATTTTTATTTTTATAATTTGCACTTCATAATGTTGGTGAAATACACATTATCTAAACTTTGCTAATATAAATGGTATGCTTATACTTTTATTTCATAGACGATTTTTTGTTAGCAAATTATATATTTTGGTAAATTTATACTAACTTTAAATCTAGGATCTGTTTTATTTATGAGTTTACAAGTTAACGGATTTTTTGTTAGATTTATAATTTCTGCATCTTCGATCACAAACTCTCCTCATGGTGACAGTCACAAAAATATTTGAGTTGGTAGGTTAGAACAACCAATCGACAATACGTCAGTAAGCGTTTAAAATTTTATTATCTTAGTAGGTTTTTATTTAATTAGAAATAATTTTGGTATTCGTTAGAAAATTACGCTGTTTCTCCGTCTAACATTATATGCTTACAGAAAAATCGACCACGTTTCAAATTAGAATCCAGTTTATGTTGGTAGGTATTGTGTGATGTAGCATTCCCAAAGCTCTATTACGGGTATATACAAAGCATAAGTAGACGAGTATGAATCTATAGGGGCTGCTATATACATAAATACGTTTATACATATAATAAAAAAGTTTATTTTATTTGGCTGTACATTTTGAAACATACAAAAATATTTTAGCAAAGCAAACAACTCTATAATGTGTCATACTATACAAATTACATTTATATATAAGTGATGCTATAAATATACAGAGAATGCTATTTTGTACTAATCCTAATTAGTTATACATTAAGAACTCTTGTTAATTATAACGGTATATATGGATTAGTTACAAATTCTATTATTTTAGACTAACTTATAAATAATATGGCTACAAATTCATAATAAACTACGTCATATAGATACCTAGAACTTTTTTTGGAATGTATTAATAAACTTTTGTATATTTTACACGATTTTGATATCTAAATAAAACAAATCTAGGTTAAACATATATTTAAGGGATTCCGCCGTTAATATACAAAGGAAGTTCCTATACAATAAATAGTATGCATTATAAGTTGGTCTTTGGATGTCCTGCATACATTATACCTAGGTCTAGTTTTAGAATAATGACTTATAGTCACCTTCCCCTGTATTTTAGTACAATCTTAATGACATATATTGCCCAGTATATTACAGATAAAGAAAGATTGATTTTAAATACGAATACGAGAAGACCTATGTCATTACTCCTATAAAAGTACCACCTTGGTGGTGTAGTTTTAATAGAAATAGTGTCACAGGTACAAGGTAAATTGCCAACAGCTTACTACTAAAGATGGGAAGAAAGCTATTTACCAATCAAATTACAAGTAGCTTGCAGTCCTGCAATGAGTGCATGAACAGGGTTAATATTCTCGTTATATTTTTTACGACCTGTTTCTGGAACTGTGCATAAATAAATGTTAAGTATTTTAATTAAAAAAACAAACAAATATATTTAAAAAATAATTTCAGTAGCAACTATCTTATCCTACTTACATTCTATATACATCGTTTACATTGAAATTAAGCGAATACATGAATAAGTAAACCCTCTTACTGGCAAACATAGACCCAATTATACTCGATAAAAGTATTAACTTCTTGCTATAGAAAAGGACAATGCCACAAATTACATAAATACAGAAGTGCCTTTCAATTCAAGGGGGGATCGTTGGTGCACTTACACATAAATGTCTTGAATCAAGTCAATAAATCCCATTAATAAGCCTTTCGGATTAAGTCACCCTTATATCGAATACTACGTTACGCCGCATGGTGGGCTGAAAATCGGATTTCAATTTGCAAGTGCCGGATTTTTTGCCGGATATCGCTTCTATTAGTTATTACTATATACAAAAATGATACCAGAGTTAATTCTGCACAAAAACGAAGGAATAATAATTTTTTTGCGAAAAATTTGTATGAAGCTTGTATGAAAAATCGAATTATCTCTTAACCGGCAAGGAAAGCCGTAATATCCTTACAGGTGGTTATAGTACTAATTATTTATGATTTTTTGTCATTCCACGTAACGGTTATCACTGCAGTTTTTTTTTTAATCGTCAATTTTTTTTTTTTTTCATATGAATCGTTTCCTCTTAGTGTTTAAATTGAGGAACATAGACTTTTAACAACACGTAACATAAAACAGCATCATCCCTATATCTCCGAAAGAGTAGGCAAAGGTTTATAGTACACCCACCCACACATGTTTAGTCTTCGCATAAGTCTGAAAAGAAGTGTTTAAGCAATTACAATGATTTAGTCTTCAAATAAGTCTGAATAGGTGATTAAATGATTTACAATATCGTGCAATAATGCCAACTATATTCTACACGGACTATATTCACTTTTTTCTGATAAGTAAGTAATTTGTGGATTAGTTGTGCTATGAGTTCTAAGAAATGTTTTTGACGATTATAAATTTCATAAGCACATCTTTTATAAAATTTTGTCGCTTTATTTTAAACTGGCCATCTGTATATATTTAATTTGTGACACTACACTGCACAACTAAGTTACAGTTGAATCTTTATCAGTAGAGGGTTCAGTGTAAAGCTAAATTGGTGAACGCAGTACATAATTATGACACATACTAAGGCCATTTTCTTTCACATCGTGCATTACAAAAGGTTAAATTTTACATAGAAATCATCAATTGAAATTGACAACAACTTGCTTTGCAAATACCTACTCATTGTTTATAAATTAAGGCTGAAAATAATTAGATAGATAGAGATGTTCGGCTTAATACAACGACTGAAATCTTATGTATTAACACATACACGCAACCATACAGTGATATCGGCCGAGCGTTTCAAGGCAGCCATCTATATTTAACTAATTTGTGACACAAACGATTGTTGTTGTATACGAATGTTGACAATTGCAACTGATGAGTTTCGCCGTACATTTAGATCATATTACTTTTCACTATTGGAGGATCCTTTGACACTACCAAAATGCATTGATCTTACATGAGAACCACATAAGTATATTCAACAGTATGACGAAAAGGTGAGGTCATATTTATACCTAATAAAAGTTATCACAAAAGAAAAATGTTTTTACAACATGGTAAATAATTTTATGTATGTCATCATATTATTAGCATATGGTGCAAGCCACACAAAAATGGTATCTGACTCTGGCGTGGAGTATAAGTACTTAGATACGACTACGCCATAGCACGCTATGGCGTAGTCGTTAGCCGTATCCAATAGCACGCTATATCATGTCACTCACATATCGCTCGCTCTTAATAAAACAGAGACTTATCTTGAAATTTGGAAGTTAGGTAATTTGAACTCTAATGGTGTGTTAGTTACAGTTCAGATTGCCTAATTTTTCAAATTTATTTTAGTTAAGGCGCTGTTTTATCAAGTGTGCGATATTTTTGTTCGAAATAAGAAAGAGAGAGCAAAACGTCCAGGCCACTACAGTGCCAGACGTCACTGCGTGGTTTGCATCTAAGATCCGATAAAGAGCTCGCATAACATAAATTTGGAAGATATTTATAGTGGTTCTGATGTGCTTATTCAATATAAATGGGTAGTTCCTCTGCCTACACATGATTTCCTTTCCTACCTTTATATAGCAGGGTCTACATTCACATGCCCAGCAGCCCGGCTATCTCCATTAGCTATGAGACTGAATGCAATCTATCCCTCTGTCTTAAGGCCTCAAGCTGTGGTAGGATCGACACCTTTTGGTTGAAGAATTCTTCAAGAGGAGGCTGCGCGAGCATCGTGGCTAAGAATTGTTCGAGAGTGATGGACCATACTCCTTCCGGTTCCGTTTCTTTAGATGGAGAAGGTTTCGCTTCTTCTTGTTCTGGTTCTGTTGCGTTGCCGTTAGGATCCAGCTGGAACTATTATCATATTAGTTACCTTAAGTATGTGCACTTTTATTGTTGACTAACTTATAACATTTTGCCGTTTTAGTTACTTCGTAAACATATATGGACACGCCAACCACATACAAATACTGTTAACCATTTTATTATTATATATTCTGTGCATGGTAGCATTGTTGCTTTATTCGATTAAACATTCGAATTATTCGAATATTCAAGATAATAAATAGAAACTGTTAGCTTCGGTTTCGCATTGACGAGGTATTGCATACTACATTTTATGATCTCTACTTCTATAAAGGGAAGTTTTGCCGCAGTAATATCTGAGTGTCCTCGTATGCCTTGAGATTAAAAGCCTTTGAGAGCATAATTCACCTAAGCAATTGAATACAGCTGCAAGTATACGAGAATGCTGTTAAATTTGTAATTGCACCGCATGTTGTAAATCCTAAACACAGCCAATATTAAAAGCCGTAAAAAGTAAACTTGGCTTACTCTACATACCTGTGCTTCAGGTTGCTTGGCGGCGGCGGCTAAAAACAGACTGTCCTGTGAGATCTCGCGGTCGAACTGCGGACGATGGTTTAGTTCACCCAGTTGTAACAGAAGTGTACCTGGAAACATTTGGAAAAGTTAGTCCTAAACTTATGAGGGCCATTCTGCCGTCATAAGAAAGTCGTATCTAACATATTTTTTCGAAATTAAGTTTTTTAATCTATTTGGAATCAGTAATAAAGTATTTTTGGACATACGTCTTTTTTCCTTACAACAGCAGCATAGCACACATGCTAATTTTAGTATTGACGGTCGGGAAATCTCTCCGTGTTCGGTGAAATTGCTTATGCCTTCGCGCGAAAAGCTTCGAATAGATATTAAAACAATGATCACCGATGCTCAAAATCAATGGAATTTAGAGCTAAGTCAATGTCTTTTAATCCAGCTTTCAAAATATATAGTTCTTAATGTAGGTATTAATGCAAAGTCGTAAAAAGATAAATATGATAGGAATGTCTTACTGGACCAGATCTCTGAAACCCATCAATGACGATATTTGAAATTAATTTAGGCTATCAAAATAATTAAAATCAACTCTTTGTAAGCTTACAATCATGGATGTTGTCTGCCCACGGTAAATAAATGCACACGATCCTCAGTCAGGCGTCAGCGTAATATATTAAAACAATATAAGTTGATTTATTTTATTAGCTATATAAGAATGACAGTATAAAGAACTCACCAGCCCACACAACAGCTTCATAAACTTGTGGATCATGTTGCGTCAGATCATGTAATACAGCGAGTAGTTGTAAAAAGTGGTCTCTCGGCAAAGGGGGCGCTGCCGGAGTTGCGGCGGGGGTACTGCCGCCTGAGGACAGGCCTGCTAGACCGCAGGCCCGTACGCTGTCTGCGGTTATGTATGAACTGCCTACAAATAAAAATGAAAACAATACGCTTATTAAGTTGATTAACTGAAAATGATATATCAGTAAGGGTAAATTTTTCAATTACCAATAACTAGTAGTAATAAATAATGAAAATATCAATTAAATTATTACTACACTCGGGTCAAAAGGAGATGTTTCACTTTTGTATAGGACTCCGGCTATAATTTGTACATCCTCAGGAAACTTGGGAAATGTACCCCTAAATACATTTAGTTAAACGATTCTTTATTAATTTCTAGTATTTTCGTTGCGCGAAATAAAATATAAAATGTTTGACGTTTGTCGTGCGGACTATCTATGACAAGTTGGTTGATGACATATAAACATAACCTAGAAAGCTAGAATTGTCAGAAGTAAAAGAACTCTTGCTGGAGTAATATTCACCAAAGAATTGATAATTCTTGTAAAAATGAAAGGAAAACGTATGAATTCAGGAAAGTGTAATAGGAAACACCAATTCAGCATTGGAATATTTATTATCAGTCAATATGACATTGACAGTTAATGTCAAACATAAACAAAATGTTTCGTTCCGGAGTGCACCCTGCAAAATCAGTATTATATTAAATGAAATATTTTGTTGATTGTTTGTTGAAAATATGTGTATGATAGTTGAAATGAATAAATGATACTCCAAAACATATTTATTGTTGACATACATACAGTGGTGGACATATTATTAGAAACACTTGCGACGTATTTCACATTATACAAGGCACATTGCCGTAAAACTTTTGTTTTTGGAAATTAAACAACAAAATGCATAGAATACGTTCAACAACTTATTATTAATTAAAAATCAAATAAATATCCGAGTTTACAACTACCATTTAGATATTTAGTTACGTACAAACAACTAAACGACATTGCAGTACCATCCGTCATGGACAAGTAATTAGAAACAATAAAGAAATGAGGTAAAAAATAAAGTTATTAACGTGTTAACGTCATCAATTTCAAATTATTTATGTAAAATAATGTTTAGATTACTAAATTTCTTAAAAATTAATATTTAGTTGCATAGTCTTTGTTATTAATGACGGCTCTGCTACGACGTGGCATTGATTTAAGTAGTTTCATACATTTATTGAGTGGGATCGAGTTCCATGCTTCAACAAAGGCTTCGTTCAAAGTTCATTTTGACTGGAATTACGTTTAACGGAGACTTTTTTTTAACGACGTCCCACACATTTTCAATAGTATTTAAACCGGGACTATCTGCAGGCCAGTCTAACATGGTAACACGTTGCTCACTAAGAACGGATTTAACACTGCGGGCCGTGTGTTTTGGGTCGTTATCGTGCTGGTCACAGGTCACAGACAAATGGTCGTCGGTGTAGGGAATCATTGTCTCTTCTAAGATGTTTTTGTATTGAAATTGATCCTATATACCTTCAATCTTACAAAAGCATGGTTTATTGGACGTCTAACGTAGCGTTTGCCGTCTGAATTCACCATATTTATTTTTGTTTCATCCGAGAATAACACTTTTTCCCATTCTCGTACGGTCCAGTTAAGATATTTCTTTGCAAATAATAATCGTTTCTCTCGGTGTTGCTTGGTAAGAAGGGGTACTTTTCGAGAAACCCTCCCGAACAATTTAGCTTCCACTAATCTGCGGCATACCAGTTTCGATGAAATGTTCCTTGGGTCATCAGGTGAAAAAACTTCATTTCTAATCTCGTTGGAGCCTTTAAACGGGTTTTGTTTAGCTACACATATTATTTGCATATCTTCCCGGGAAAACGTTTTCCTTGGACGAGCCTTTCTAACAACACTTTTAGTAGTTCCGTTTCTTTTATAATGAGCAATAGCGTTCAAAACTTTCTTCACAGAACATTCTAGATGATTAGCAATTCTTCTATAAGTCTACTTTCGATCTAAATGTAATTTAACAATTAATTGCCTAGTTGACTCGCCACAACTCTTATTTTTACCCATTTTTAACAAAACTTATTATTCACGTAAATTCAAATTGACGTTTAATTGCCTCCGAAACTATAGAAAAAGCGTAGAAAGAGGTTTTATTTTAAATTTAAAAATGGAACGAACCATGGATCCTGTTTCTAATTAGTTGTCCAAGCGGCCAGTAATAGAAATTCAACTATCATTCATATTTAAACTCTTTTAATAATTAAAGATTTTTTTAACTCATTGGCCAATGCGTTAAAAATTAAAATATATTCTGGCATAGTTAATAGTGATTTAATCTATATATTTTTTACTCATAACGATAGTTCATTCTGTGTTTACCTAAGTTTTATGTACAGTTTCTAATTATATGTCCACTACTGTTTATATTTATATATTATTTACATTACTATATAGTACTTTCGTATAGTTCAATATGATTTATGAACGCATACAAAATTATATGACCAAGAACCACCGCCATATTGAATATAATGGCAATAATATAAAATCTATTATTTTGAAGTGCAAACGTAATTCGACTTAAATTCAGGAAATAATATTTTCCCCCGATTCCTGGTATATTTTGCTATTTTTTGGCTGATAGTACATTTCATAGCCGAAAATGAAACATCTCCTTTCTTTCTAACAGAGAGAGAGCCATTGCCAATTATTTAGTAACGTTACCCATGGTATTGTAAGTGATCATATGCTACTGTAACCGTGTAATATTAAGCGGGCCGCATGATGCTTTACAACCTTACCTATACCATTAATGATTAAAAAACGTTGCATCGCTGATATGTTATATCCGCGATTGTATTTAGAGCATAACTTGATAAAAGTATATGCATTCTGACAACCTGTATTGGACCAAAATAGTCTTTCCATCTTCATACTAAGCAGAGGTGCGTACGCAGCAGTAGTATTATAACGCATTAGAACACATGTGTCCATTACAAAATACGATTTATCCTACCATACGGGCTGCTGTCGGAGTCGCTCTTGTCCAGGGCGGCGCCGTCGCCGCACAGCTGGCTGACGGAGCGCTGCAGGGCGCCGGGCTGCGGCTCCGGCGTCAGCGCCTCATCCTCGACACTGCAATTTTAGTGGAAGGTTTTCATTTGAAATAATAATTACTTTATCTCTGTAAAGTGGTAAAAATCTTGTAGAAATTGTTGCATTCAGTTGTCCGTCCGAGATGACTGTGCGCATGCGTCTATGGACAAGTTAATGTTGTGTGTGTGTATTTTGTCTTGGCAAAAGAAGTGTGTTTTGTCTTGGCAAAAGAAGTGTGTTTTGACTTGGCAAAAGAAGTCTATTTTGTTTCACCCGATGAAGAAGGAGATGGCGTCGGCGGCGAGCTCCTCCCCGGTGTCGGTGAAGTGCGTGGGCTGCAGGTCGCGGCGCGCCAGCAGCGGCGGCGCGGCAGCACAGATGTAGTTACCTATCGAAGAAGGAGATGGCGTCGGCGGCGAGCTCCTCCCCGGTGTCGGTGAAGTGCGTGGGCTGCAGGTCGCGGCGCGCCAGCAGCGGCGGCGCGGCAGCACAGATGTAGTTACCTATCGAAGAAGGAGATGGCGTCGGCGGCGAGCTCCTCCCCGGTGTCGGTGAAGTGCGTGGGCTGCAGGTCGCGGCGCGCCAGCAGCGGCGGCGCGGCAGCACAGATGTAGTTACCTATCGAAGAAGGAGATGGCGTCGGCGGCGAGCTCCTCCCCGGTGTCGGTGAAGTGCGTGGGCTGCAGGTCGCGGCGCGCCAGCAGCGGCGGCGCGGCAGCACAGATGTAGTTACCTATCGAAGAAGGAGATGGCGTCGGCGGCGAGCTCCTCCCCGGTGTCGGTGAAGTGCGTGGGCTGCAGGTCGCGGCGCGCCAGCAGCGGCGGCGCGGCAGCACAGATGTAGTTACCTATCGAAGAAGGAGATGGCGTCGGCGGCGAGCTCCTCCCCGGTGTCGGTGAAGTGCGTGGGCTGCAGGTCGCGGCGCGCCAGCAGCGGCGGCGCGGCAGCACAGATGTAGTTACCTATCGAAGAAGGAGATGGCGTCGGCGGCGAGCTCCTCCCCGGTGTCGGTGAAGTGCGTGGGCTGCAGGTCGCGGCGCGCCAGCAGCGGCGGCGCGGCAGCACAGATGTAGTTACCTATCGAAGAAGGAGATGGCGTCGGCGGCGAGCTCCTCCCCGGTGTCGGTGAAGTGCGTGGGCTGCAGGTCGCGGCGCGCCAGCAGCGGCGGCGCGGCAGCACAGATGTAGTTACCTATCGAAGAAGGAGATGGCGTCGGCGGCGAGCTCCTCCCCGGTGTCGGTGAAGTGCGTGGGCTGCAGGTCGCGGCGCGCCAGCAGCGGCGGCGCGGCAGCACAGATGTAGTTACCTATCGAAGAAGGAGATGGCGTCGGCGGCGAGCTCCTCCCCGGTGTCGGTGAAGTGCGTGGGCTGCAGGTCGCGGCGCGCCAGCAGCGGCGGCGCGGCAGCACAGATGTAGTTACCTATCGAAGAAGGAGATGGCGTCGGCGGCGAGCTCCTCCCCGGTGTCGGTGAAGTGCGTGGGCTGCAGGTCGCGGCGCGCCAGCAGCGGCGGCGCGGCAGCACAGATGTAGTTACCTATCGAAGTAGGAGATGGCGTCGGCGGCGAGCTCCTCCCCGGTGTCGGTGAAGTGCGTGGGCTGCAGGTCGCGGCGCGCCAGCAGCGGCGGCGCGGCAGCACAGATGTAGTTACCTATCGAAGAAGGAGATGGCGTCGGCGGCGAGCTCCTCCCCGGTGTCGGTGAAGTGCGTGGGCTGCAGGTCGCGGCGCGCCAGCAGCGGCGGCGCGGCAGCACAGATGTAGTTACCTATCGAAGAAGGAGATGGCGTCGGCGGCGAGCTCCTCCCCGGTGTCGGTGAAGTGCGTGGGCTGCAGGTCGCGGCGCGCCAGCAGCGGCGGCGCGGCAGCACAGATGTAGTTACCTATCGAAGAAGGAGATGGCGTCGGCGGCGAGCTCCTCCCCGGTGTCGGTGAAGTGCGTGGGCTGCAGGTCGCGGCGCGCCAGCAGCGGCGGCGCGGCAGCACAGATGTAGTTACCTATCGAAGAAGGAGATGGCGTCGGCGGCGAGCTCCTCCCCGGTGTCGGTGAAGTGCGTGGGCTGCAGGTCGCGGCGCGCCAGCAGCGGCGGCGCGGCAGCACAGATGTAGTTACCTATCGAAGAAGGAGATGGCGTCGGCGGCGAGCTCCTCCCCGGTGTCGGTGAAGTGCGTGGGCTGCAGGTCGCGGCGCGCCAGCAGCGGCGGCGCGGCAGCACAGATGTAGTTACCTATCGAAGAAGGAGATGGCGTCGGCGGCGAGCTCCTCCCCGGTGTCGGTGAAGTGCGTGGGCTGCAGGTCGCGGCGCGCCAGCAGCGGCGGCGCGGCAGCACAGATGTAGTTACCTATCGAAGAAGGAGATGGCGTCGGCGGCGAGCTCCTCCCCGGTGTCGGTGAAGTGCGTGGGCTGCAGGTCGCGGCGCGCCAGCAGCGGCGGCGCGGCAGCACAGATGTAGTTACCTATCGAAGAAGGAGATGGCGTCGGCGGCGAGCTCCTCCCCGGTGTCGGTGAAGTGCGTGGGCTGCAGGTCGCGGCGCGCCAGCAGCGGCGGCGCGGCAGCACAGATGTAGTTACCTATCGAAGAAGGAGATGGCGTCGGCGGCGAGCTCCTCCCCGGTGTCGGTGAAGTGCGTGGGCTGCAGGTCGCGGCGCGCCAGCAGCGGCGGCGCGGCAGCACAGATGTAGTTACCTATCGAAGAAGGAGATGGCGTCGGCGGCGAGCTCCTCCCCGGTGTCGGTGAAGTGCGTGGGCTGCAGGTCGCGGCGCGCCAGCAGCGGCGGCGCGGCAGCACAGATGTAGTTACCTATCGAAGAAGGAGATGGCGTCGGCGGCGAGCTCCTCCCCGGTGTCGGTGAAGTGCGTGGGCTGCAGGTCGCGGCGCGCCAGCAGCGGCGGCGCGGCAGCACAGATGTAGTTACCTATCGAAGAAGGAGATGGCGTCGGCGGCGAGCTCCTCCCCGGTGTCGGTGAAGTGCGTGGGCTGCAGGTCGCGGCGCGCCAGCAGCGGCGGCGCGGCAGCACAGATGTAGTTACCTATCGAAGAAGGAGATGGCGTCGGCGGCGAGCTCCTCCCCGGTGTCGGTGAAGTGCGTGGGCTGCAGGTCGCGGCGCGCCAGCAGCGGCGGCGCGGCAGCACAGATGTAGTTACCTATCGAAGAAGGAGATGGCGTCGGCGGCGAGCTCCTCCCCGGTGTCGGTGAAGTGCGTGGGCTGCAGGTCGCGGCGCGCCAGCAGCGGCGGCGCGGCAGCACAGATGTAGTTACCTATCGAAGAAGGAGATGGCGTCGGCGGCGAGCTCCTCCCCGGTGTCGGTGAAGTGCGTGGGCTGCAGGTCGCGGCGCGCCAGCAGCGGCGGCGCGGCAGCACAGATGTAGTTACCTATCGAAGAAGGAGATGGCGTCGGCGGCGAGCTCCTCCCCGGTGTCGGTGAAGTGCGTGGGCTGCAGGTCGCGGCGCGCCAGCAGCGGCGGCGCGTGCGCTGCGAACAGCGCGCGCAGCCGCCGCGCGGCGTCGGCGCGGCAGCACAGCCCGAGCGACACGGACAGCCCGCGCGCGCTTACGATACCGTCGTCGTCGTAGTCCATTAGCTGCACAAAATTGTTCAACTCTAACTTCTTTGGACACCATATACCAAAAATCGTTCAAGCGTAGCTTTTTTTATACAAGACGGCAAAAGGATAGATGATAACTAATTGGTTAAATGGTCTTGCAACTAGATGAATGTGAAAAGATATGGTACTACATAATCGTCTTAAATCTGGGGTTTAAACTCGATGTGTTATGATATGACTCCCCTAGACAATCGGTTACGATGGACGCTACGATCGTATGGATACTCGGCTGTAATCGCACATCATCTTCTACGGTCTGGGAGATATGCATTTAACGACCACACATCTAAAGAACTTCGCGAGTGGTGGTGCTTTACTGTATCGCCGATTACTCATTCACCAGAGTAATGCGTTCTGTTTACACCTTTCGATTTGAAGCAATCAATTTTAGTATATTATTTTGTTAGCGCTCTATCTTAGCAGGTATAATATTATAACAGCTTTATTACGACGTAATTGTTGCTTACCAAAATAAAAAAAACGGTAACAGCAATAAACTCCACTGCTATCTTGACCAGCGATGTGCAATTACTAACAAACAATAATTTCGGATATTCGACTATTGATCAATTCGTCGTCACTTATAATAATTCGAATCACAATCGAATATTCGAAACTTGATTAATCTATGATGACACGATTTATTTATGGCAAATCGTTAGCAGTATCGATCGTCGAACCTCGAGGTTGCTACTGCTACCGATGTGTTTGTAAGCCATGACAGTAGAGCAAGAAAAAGATCTAAAAAATAAAGTCCTTAAAGGGTCATACATTAATTACGTAAGGCGTTTAGGGGAGGGGGTAGAGCCGAATCTCAGCCAAACTCACGTGGAGCAGAGAGATGGGAGGGTCTCGGTAAATATTAGGTAAATTTTCCCGCAAGATAGAGTAAAATATTGCGAGAAAACTGGGTTAAATTAAGTAAAACATGTTTTTCTACTAAAATATGCCTAAATTCTACACAATTATATCTATCGCAGTTATGTGAACGCAAGTAGCACAGTAGTCTCTCAATTGTTTAGCCGCCACCGGCCAGCCAAACGCGCGACTCGACGAACGATGTAGCGTACGAGCTGCGTGGTAGCGACGCGCGAACAGTTCCTGACCTGCTGTCATTAGAGCTGCAGAGCAGCAGCGTGCGGTCCACAGCGCACCAGTTGCGTCAGTGCACAAAGTGCGACTCCCACGAATTGTCACACGTCAAACTACTGAACTTCTGTGTGCAAGCGACGTCAGTTATAGTATTCAGTCAGTCAGTCAGTCTTGAAACCATACATGAGTTTCCGTGGACTGAATTAGAATAAATATTCTTTTACAAATTTTAATAGTTCCCATTTAAGTATTTTATTGTTCTTAGTTGTCATACCTACTAGTCTTAACTAGTCTTTAATAAAAAGGATCAGGCAAATTAAGCTGTTTTTAAATAAATCCTACAAAATGCGTATTTTAGTGTAAATACTTTAATGTGTACTTGACAGATTAAAGTATTTACACTAAAATACGCATTTTGAAAAATCTCACCTAAGATTAAGGGGGGAGGGGGGAGGGAGTCGACCCAAATCTCACATCTCACTAAGGAGGAGTAGAAAAAATGACAAAATCACATCACGTAATTAATGGACGCCCCGTTACTGTCGTCTATGGTCTTAAAGGGCAGTAAGGACCTTATTTTTAACACAATAGATCAATACTCTATGTCTGCATTGGCCCGTTTTTAGGTATTCCTCCTTATGTTTTTATGCCCCCATGCATTCAACAAGCGTTTACATATAGCTAATAACTAGTTAAATATTAATCAATTAATATCATATATTATGCATTCTATAATTATCAATTATTCAAATATTTCAATTTGCTTAAAGATACGATTATTTCTTGCCCAGTGATATATTACAGAGTATTATTATTATATTACGGCTATTTGACAGTACGAAAAATAATAACGTATTGCCACCCGCGTAGATTATGGATTTTAAAGTAATTTGCAATAATAGGTATATATAAAACATAATTATTATTAATTATTTTTATCAAGAAACATTTAACATTTATTTTGACATCACACGTTTGTTACCGTCTTCTGTCATTGGTTGCCGTCTAATGTTTACTTATAAACTTGTTACGTCAATTGACTACACGGCGCCATATGGCCGAAGCAAAGCGTTTTGACGTTTAAATATTCAGTAAATAAGTCATGATTTTTTAGGAACTTAAAATAATTAAAAATGAACATTATTTGACGCGTCCATAGTCCACTCAATAATGTGAGAGATGATTGCCAGAAACTAGTCAAATGGCCTATTATGTAGAGACTGCACAAAGATGAGCCGAGCATAGAAGACTGTTTTCAAACACCTAGGCTCGAAACAATTATTTGTTTAACTATGATCGGTTGCCGCGACAATCTTTTACTAAAATTAAATGATTGTGTGTCTCATGGCGGCAACAAGACGTTCTGACGTCACTAATTCACAAGTCAGTTGTCGGTTCAATGCGCAGCAGCGAGCGAAGGCGCAACGCGAAAAGCGAAGACGAGCGAGAGGGCGCCACTTCCTATATGTCAATGTTTGGTAAACGTAAAAAGATGTACTGAACTCACTTTGAACATCCTAGCGGTGATTGCCTCAGCAAAATCCCCTTTAGCCCACGGCGAGAGCGCGCTGAATAACGTTTTAAACTGCGTATAGTCCAGCCTGTACGCTTCGTAAGGAGCTTCTAACCGCTCGCACGGTACTCGTTTTGCCCAGAAAAGTTCTTCTCGTATGACGCTAAGTAATTCCTACAATCAAAAAAGTTTACTTATTTTCACAAATATAGCCTGGGGTTATGTGTGAGTGTGTCTATTTTCGTTTGGTATATATAGCTAGCTACCTGTATTGTATTTATACAATGTGTGAATCAACACATAACGTTCCAAAAAACATACTAACATATTTTAAAGGATGATAAAAATATTAAATGAAAAGAAAGGGATTGTTAGTCATTGTAAAACACTGTTGTCTTGTAAAGAAACATTTGACAAGTAGTAGATGGATTTACTTGAAACTTATACACAACATAGCATTTTTATAAAACGGGGTTTTAATATACTTTTTATCATGAAATTCCTAAGGAAATGATTATTTAAAAGTGTTAGACTAACCACGTATTATAACTGACCTGTACCAATTTTAAATTTTGTTAATTCTCTTGTAAAACCTTCCACGAGACAGGCCTAGCCTAGTGTGGACGGTTTTTGTCTACTGTATACAGACATTCTTGATTTATAATTATTATTAATGAATAGCTGCAGCATAGCTGGAGCAGCGATAGCTCAGTGGGGAGACCAACAGACTGCAATGTAGAGGCTCTCGGGTTCGAACCCACGTCGCGCACCGCTGACTTTCGGAAGTTATATGACTTTTCGAAATTATGTGCGTATTGATTGACAATTATCGCCTGCTCCGTGCCTCGGAGAGCACGTTAAGTCGTCGGTCCCGGCTGCCATGAACATCTATGGCAGTCGTTATTGGGAAAGTCAGTACCCTCTAATATCCTGACACTGGTCTAGCCTTAGGGTATCGTTAGCCTTCGGGTTGCGGAGGTCAGGTGGCAGCCGCTCCGTGTAAAAACTGATATCCAGTCAAATCCGGTTAGATCAGAAAAGCCGACCCCAAGTGACTTGGGAATAATAAAGGCTAAGAGATAAGATTGATGAATAGCTCTCAAAATTAGAAATATATATTAGAATAAGTACCTGTAACTCGTTAAGTTCGAGCAACTTATCGTGCTGTAAAGCTCGGAGCGTGTTTCTTTCAAGACTGTCTTCCAGCTGCCGTACTACCCTCAGTCTGTGCTTTAGGCGCAAGTGCTCAATCTTCTCGCTAGTCACACTCGCGCCATACGTCCGATATGATTGGTAGATCAGTTCTTGGATTTTTATCGTCTAAAATATCAAAATCAATATACACATTAAACTTATTAACCTATTATATAATTATGAACGGCGGATTTTAAATAGCTTTGACCATTTGTGTTTAACCAGGACCAATAATAAGATAGATAACCAGCTGAATACTTTGGTCGAAACTTCACGTAGAGCTCTTCGTAGTTAATTACTGCATCAGCCTGAATTGATCCAAAGTACCTGTACGTACGTGTCTATATGTATGTCGTTTTCGTACGCTGTACTATAGTTTGACCGAAACCGCTGTACCGCGCCTTAGGTATGTGCGCGGCGAGACGCAAGCTAACAGGCCGCTGTCATTCGTCAACGCTCACGGCAATCTCCCCCACCTCGCCGCGCACATACCTCAGGCGCGGTACAGCGGTTTTGGTCAAACTATAAGCTAGCCACTATTATTTGATTCGGTTCGCGCGATAGACAAATACGTTTTTATTAAGGCAACATTCAGCTTTTGTCGGTTGATCTGCACACGTTTAGATTTATGCGACATAATTCGGCTAGCAACCCTAATACGTGTATATGCCATACGAAAGAGGCAGGTATTTTTATCACATTTGAACCGCATATTTGTATAGCAATCCAATATAACATATTTAAAAATGTAACTGTGTTCAAAATGTACCTTGTCAGCTGTCCTTGGTTCAGTAGACAGCGCCATAGCTTCTTCATTGTAGATACCTCCAAGGTAATCATTCAGAATCTGCATCGCTTGCCCATCTTCAGTGCACTTGAGCAGCTTCTCGCGGTTTATATCCAGTATAGTGAGAGTCACCTATAGAAATACATTATTAAAAATGTACTATTTAATAAATAATATTAAAACGCAAAGAGACGACTCCGCGGATCAATCGTCCCTTGAGATTAATCAACATTGCACCATGCTTATTGCCGAGTATTTTACAAAAATAAACAAAAATTTTGTGCTTCAGAGAGCACGTAAAGCCGTCGGTCGCGACTATGTAAGGCTATGTCTGCATGTCTGAGAATTCTCCATAATGTTCTCAACGATATGTAAAGTCTGACAACCCGCATTGGGCTAGCATGGCGGATATGGCCTAACCCTTCTCAAACTGAGAAGAGGGCCTTGACCAGCAAAGGGATAGTTTAACCCTTTGGGTTGCGGTGGTTTGATCGACGTCACTTCGAAATTGATTATACTGAATACGAACTAATAATGAAGCTGGGAATAATAATAATGTCCTCCAAACCGAATTTCGGTTAGGGCGGCCAATATTAACGGACACTGGCCAACTGCGCAGGTATTATAGTGTGTGAGTATGTGCGCAAACACATGTGCACTCCCTGTACCCTAACTCTGATGATCCGATGAGACTGGAGAGAAATCAGGCGTTTACGTGCTTTCTGATGGGGGTGTCTAACACCGCCAACTTTCTAACTCCGAGCTTGTATTGAGATTTCTTAATAGAAAAACCCAACAACTGTTTGTTGGCCCGACCTATATTCTGAAGATGCCTCGCGCTGAGACGAAGTACGTGTTGACGCATATTTTGTGTGCGAAGTGGAATACTGCAAGTTGGAATACGCCCGGGTTCTGCGACGTGGCTGTCCCAATCCAGAGGAGTTTGGTATTGTCGACCTTTTTTTTATTTGCAATAGTTGGGGTGGGCAATCCAAAGGTTGCGCGGCGGGTTTCTCTAATCCCAATATTTTTATATAACAGATTGCCAAAATCTACCTTACCTGGAATATAACCTTGGCGCCATCATAAAAGAAGCAGTCCATGACATTGACGGCGGACTCGTACGGCATCACGCTGATGAACAGAGTGAGGAACCAGGATAACGAGATCATTTTCATCATGCCCAGTTCGTCCAGTTTAGCGTGCAGTTCAGGCAAATGGGCCTCTGTCAACTCTTCAAGGACACCTTGGTCTACCTAATGGACATATAGCAGTTGATCAGTAAAACTATAGCTGGTTTTATGTGGGTCTATTAATCCTGGCTTTACAGACTGGATAGAAATGACTGTACGGATGGCGTAGTGGTTTAAGTCCAACTTATCGAATAATTTTATATGATCTTAGTAGATATAGCTCTAAACGCACTGATGAGGTCACGTTTGATCATGGGCATACATTTTGATTATTTTAACAAAGTTTATGCCAGGCCAGCTTTTAGAAAATGAATAAATTACCATCATGCTTGTGACTTCACTATTATTTTCTCGCAACCCAGTCTGGTAGCCCACAATAGGTCAGGCGGTAAACTATAGCCAAACTCCTTTTATGGTGAAATTCTTCTTAATCATCATCCTCTTGCCCTGGTCCCAATTTATTTAGGGTCGGCGCAGTATGTCCTTCCCTTCCATACTTCTCTGTCACCCGTCATCTAATCATTTACCCCTTTCCCTTTCATATCCATCCTCACACAGTCCATCCATCTTTTCCATGGCCATCCTCTCCCTTTTCGTCCTTCTACCCTCATATCCATCACTTGCTTACCTACATACGTATCATCTCTTCGTATAACATGTCCATACTAAGCCAAACGATTTCCTTTCACCTTCTCGTCTATGGGCACCATTTTCAGATTACCTCTTACGTATTAATTCCTAATTCTGTCCAATCTCGTCACTCCACACATCCATCGTAACATTCTCATCTCTGCTACATGCAATCGTGTCTCATCCATCTTCTTAGTAGCCCAACACTCAGCTCCATACAGTGCGACAGGCCTTATAACCGCCTTATACATGCGACCCTTTAATTTTAAAGGCAGTTTAGGATCGCATATTGTGCCCGAAATCTGTCGCCATTTCATCCATCCTGTGTTGATTCGTTGCCTAATAGCAAGCTGAAACTTTTCTTAATATAAGAACAAAATAAGACCATAGTCACCCGCGGCCAACAGGAGATTATTATCTATACTGATATTGTAAAGAAGAAGGATTAGATTTTTTGTTTCGTTTGTTTGTAAGGATTTAAATTAAAAACTAATTAACCGATTTTAAAAATTATTTAGCTATTAGAAAGATATATTATCACCAAGTAACATAGGCTATATTTTATTGTAAAAAATGCTCGCTGTAGACGAGCGAAAAAATTTCGCTCGCGTAAAAGTAGGTTGTGACCTACTTTTACGCGAGCGAAATTTTTTCCCGCCGCGGACAAAAGCTAGTTTTTAATATTTATAGTAATAAATGACCTTTACTGCTAGATAAACATCTCTTGTACAAACTATTATTATATTTTATACCGTAAAACATACTGAAATAACATACCATTATAAATATAAAAGCATACATAATTCTCGTTTACATAACGCAACATGTCTATTAAGATATTATAATTTCATTTATGCAAATATGAGTCATTATAACTATATAAACACAGAGTTGTCATTGTTATATAATAACATGTTTATAAATATTATATTTATTTATTACCAGTAGGTAAAATGTAGCCTACATGTCTAAATATGAAGAATTAAATGTTTCATTAGTGCGAGTGCGATTTTTTAGTAAACGTGCGTCGAACCTGTAAATCATCCCTTGGTGATCCTCTTGAGATAGTAGTAAAGTAAAAGGTTCAGTTATCAGCTTATGCTTAAGAAAGCATAAGCTGAAAACTGAACCTTTTGCTTTCCAAATTGTACAAATTTTTGTATACTATTAACCAATAGCTATTTGTCTATTAGCCATTTAAGTTATTAATCATTTTTAATTCGTTCATCCGACATTTTAGTGCTTCCATAATTGCGACTTCATAATTTCTATAAAGGACACCATACCGAAATAATAACTCAAAAATATACACTAGCATCAAATTGCGAACATTCAAATTTTACTTACCAAAGCGCCAACAACCCTGGTGTTATAATAGTCAGGCAACAACGTCTCACAAATGGTTGCTAGCAACCAGAAGGCCTGTTCTTCTGGACAGTATATGAGAAGTACTGATGCCACTATGTTCATCGCTTGGCAGTATCCGATAGTTGGATTCTTAAGTGCGTACGCGCATAGTACGCGTCTGAGTGCTGAGATGCCTGTAAGCATATATGAAAAGGTTTAACCCTTCGTATGTTTGCACGCAGGTCTACGCAAATGCAATGCCTTCTTAATTGTATTTGGGATTACGATAGAGAGTAGAAAATTTACTGTATTGTCATTAATTTTACTTAGAAGAAACATTTCATCTTTTCTTTTCTTTTTCGTAGGCAAGCATGAGCAAATGTGCGTCGAAAGAAAGTAATAATTTTACTTAAATTACCGGTTAAGAATTTTTAGATATTTGTCAAACTTCATGTCAGGCAATAGTGCGTAGCAGACTCTCCAAAATATATTCTCCTGTGTGGGATGTCATGAATCAAGCGAGAATCAGTGCCAAGATAGATACATTCAAGTATATCTTTTAATTATAATACATTACAACATTTAGACCGAGACCGATACCACACGAAAACATATGGTCATTTATCCTTCAGCGGTGCTGACACTGTCATGTGGTTACATAAGTTTGTTTTCACGTACTAGTGCAGCCTTAGCTGTAAGGCATATTTCCTTTGATTCAGTATTCATAGTAGCAAATAACTTACCAACATCATTCTGAAACGCCCTATGCTCCGGCAGCGATCTATGCAGATCCCTCTCGATCTCATCATTGGCCGGATTCTTTGACGACAGCGCTTCATTCACATGTCGTTCGTACATTCCTTTGTTCTGAGTCTTCTGAAGTATAGAACCGGAGAACACACTCCATAGTTCCCCTCGAAGTGATTCTGGAATACCGTTGACGACTAACTCGCTGCCTTCCGTGGTCTGGTACATGCTGACTCCACGGCCTACTTCTGCCATGTGGTCTTCCCATTGTTTTTCCTATGAAAAAAGTATTGGTTAGTATATATAGCTATAGTTATTTTAAAAATAACCAATCTATATTATAATAATACATAGCTACATTTGACAAAAAGAATGGAGTAACTTTTACAAGAAAAATGCTTGATTATGATTATTAAATATAAATAGAGTGATGGAAGCATTTTAAGATAACGAACATCTGTAATAAATAGTCAGCGAAAATCAAAATTGGCGACATTTTGAATTACTGTATCATACACAATCATGGTACCTAACTCCTTACCTTTACTACAGTAACAGTTAAATGAAAATTATTTAAATCACAACTCCTTCTCATAAGACAGTAATAGCAAATTCTAATAGTACTACATTTTTATTAACCTTTTTTTGCTGTATCTGTCTAATAGGCGAAGTCTGGTGTGTCTTGAACAGCGTCATGAGTGGGGGCTGAGGCGTCCATCCCTCCAACTCCGGCTGCTCCACGGTCTTCGTCGCCTTCTCCCTGTAAATTTCACTATCATTCACGCAATTGAGTTATTGAGCTAAAATCAACCTTATATATCATGCCCAGAGTTGAAAGTCCATGTTAGCGATGACAGCCACATGCTGTTAGATGCCACCCCTGCTAAAGAAAAGCAAATAGAAACACAAACATAGATGAATAGAATCATTTGAAATAATAACAACATAAATCGTATAATTTAAGTAGGTAAGTAGGCCCAATGTAGGCTGGTGTTACAAATAAAATACAAAAACAGATAGTCGCGCCATAGAGCTAACAACTTGCTTTTACTAAATGCTTGTCATAGTCTTTATAATCCAAGCGTGTCAGTAACAACTACATCCTCGCTAACATCCTACTAATATTATAAATGTGAAAGTTTGTGAAGATGGATAGAGGGATGTTTGTTACTCTTTCATGCAAAAACTATTAAACGGATTTTGATGAAGCTTACAGTATCTTTTTTAATACGTTTGTAAATATAGGTATATTAGATTATTTCGTTTTAAAATTAATTATGTAAATATATTGTAAATGTTATATTTTAAATTGATCCTAATAGTATTATTGTTTGTAAAATATAACCAAAGCACGCAAAGCCGCGGGCAAAATCTTGTTATAAATACTAATGTAAGTTTCTTTGTTTGTTATCATTTCACGTATTAACTATTCATGCAAAAAAAAGTACTGTTCCCGAGGGACAAAACTTCATTGACAAAATCAACGTTACGCGAGCGACGCTGCGGGCAAAATCTAATAGGTAATACAAATATGACACTTATGTTGTTGTACACACGGCTACACATCAAGCTAGACACCCTATATACGCATAACTACGCTACATACAGAATAGAGAATTGTCGGAAAGGGACAGTGCATAGTGGTGTCGATGTTATGGTAAGGATAGAGTGTAACCAAAATATAACGCACTCTCTCGCACGATTCGCAGCGTTTTACTTCTAATAGTTCAAAGTCCAAACAGTCTAGGTTGATGTGTCGCTGTGTGTACTAACTGTGTTAAATGCGCGTGGCGCCGTCTTTTATTCGGTACGAATATTGTTATTTCTTTTATCTCTATTAGAAGCGCGGCCCGCAGTATTTCGTGCTTTATGATCAGCTCAAAACAAAACGTCTTAAGAGATGCACTCACACATAGAGACGCTTCAGCCATATAAACCAAAAGTGCTCTATGCACCCATCTGTGTTAGTGCGTTGTTTCGTTACGGCCATCTTTATCTATATAATTTGTGGTAATATCGTGCGAGCAGTCGATGTTTATTGTTTGTTTAGTAGTCGCATTATATAATTATATTATTTCATGACATTGTTTTCTAGCGGCTTTACAAAGGCGTGTCTGACTGTCGCCCATGCGTTAGTAACTAATGTGCATTCAAACCTAAATATTTTTCTTTGCAGCACAAACGAAAAAACATAACTAATTTTCCCTTTAAAAGAATTGCCTGTGATGAAAGGCGCAACTAATATCAACTTTTAATAAGTTGATATTAGTTGCGCCCGAATGGTTTACATCCCATTAAAAGTTAAGTTAAATTAAATTAGTCACAAACATGCACCTACCAAAATGATACTTACTTAGGTAACTTTGCGAGGAGTTCAGATATCTTGTGGACTAGAAAGTCTCTGTCCGATATATTTCCAAAGAGGAAGCTAGTGTGGTGTGCTGTAGTGATGAGGATGCTGCCAGAGTCGCCTGATGAACTGGCAGTTCCACCAGAGTCTGCTCGCTCTACTTGATGAACATTGCGGAGTGGTATCGTAAGCCGTACTAGATTGGCAACCTGTAGAAGATATTTTCTGTTTTAAAGAAGCTTGCTTGTCTCGAAAAATCCAGTTAGAATGTTCAATATGCCAACTCTAGGTCCAATGTTTTGGAGCCCTTATAACAGCTGATTTATCCTACTTAACGAATAAGTACAGCATTTCTGAAGTGTCGGGTTCTTGAGTATAACTAGCGCTTAATTTCAAGTGCAATATCTCACCTAGAGTATGTAGTCTAAAGTAATATGATAAGGCTTGCGTAAACAGATGACTGTCAGAATTAGTTTAGAGATTATCTTTAATTGACATGTGGTCTGCATCAGTAGATAAAACATTAATACATATTATAATTTTGGTATTTGCTTTATTTCTTTTGGTCATGTCTCATATCCACATGCTGTATGATGCTTTTAGATTCCAACTAGGTATAACGATGACACGATGAATGAAATAATATAAGAAATTCGATAACTAAATTAATATAACCTAGATTTCATGAAATAAAGTTAAATCTACGTTCAACAATGAAATGTATGACGGGTTCATAAATATTTTTCATCTAAATCTAGTAAGAATATACCGAACTTGTTGCTTTTCGTTGCTTATACGTAAAGCGATCGCATAAATTGATCGATCATCTAAGTAGACTAACGTCACCGTTGGTCTGGTAGATTGTACAAAATCATTGTTAAAACTTCTTCTTCTTATTCATTGTTAAAGGTTCGATAACGCATGTAATGACATATCTGGTATTGCCTGCGTCCAACAAAAACGTCTCTATTGTGTGTATTTTCACTTATATATTATCCACTCATTCTTTCCGCTTCTACTATCTTGCCTACAGAATGCCTCCATCCTACAAACTACTTTTTAATTTGGTCAATCTCTACCCGTTTTCATAACCTGACATATTAGGTAGATGCAAAAAACGCATCACAATGCAAATATAGTCACTTTTTCGTCTCAATATTTGGTATTATTTTAAAATACACGATTATGCTTTAAAAAGGTATAAAATATTTGTTTATGAACGACAGATTTTATCTTTCGTTTCAGCTGTGCTTCGTTGGCTTATCTATGATGTTATTTAAATATTTGCAGACAAGCCGAGAAACGTGAGGCAGCTGTTATGTTTTTATATGTCTTACGTAAACAATAGCCTATAAATATGTGTACAGACACATGCACTCATATGTCCAATATTCTTGTAGATATAGGTAGAGTTGTACTACACCCACACTACGCCAGCTTTATACTGGGCATGGTAGGTGACTCTGTGTTCCGTGTATGGTAGTTTGTCTGACCCGACATTCGAACAAAAGACGTCACGACTCACACAAAGTCTATAGTTCTATACTAGCATATTATGCCATTATCGATCACTAATTCGAATAATTAGAATTTTCAAGTGATTCGAAATTCGAATGCTTGCACTTTGAAATGTAAAATAAAAAAAGCAATAATAAATCGTTAGTTTGTTGTCAAGAACAACAAAAGTTACATATAAACTTAGGTATAAGTTATATGAGCAAACAGTGATAACACTAACGTTTAATAGCATCATTACTATTTGCACTACGCGTAAGTGTTAACCGTGACCTATGAGTTGTAGTGCAACATTACATAACTAGACCTTATCACAAGTGTACATAAGTGCGACAATAGCGTGAGAATATTGATAAATGATAATAGAAATCTATCAATGTTTTATTACAGTTTATATCGATGTATAATAGTCTATTGTTCCATGCCGCTGTTGTCGTTATTCGGCGTTGTGTTGTGATGCAAGTGGAATGCAGTCCATTTGTGTATCTGCACGTTTGAACCGTGCTCAGAAATAATATTGATAGCCATTTGAATTCAGTGACGGTTGAAGCCAGGCTTGCCTTAGCATAACGCTTGGTGTATCTATATACAAACTTATTATATTCAATCTAATATTAGTATGCCTTAAGCGTGCCTTGGTGAGCTCATCTATGGCATCCAAGTGAAATTTAAGACTAAAGAAGAAACAATATGGATTTATTACATTTACGGTTATAGATTCTTATAAGGTCTTCACACGCCCATGATTGAATTATAAAAATTATGAATTTAGTTTAGTCAACTCATTACTGTTGTAAGATGGGTTTCAATATATAAAACAAGACGTTTTGGCCACGGACAGCTACATTTTGACAAGTTATTAATAGAATATGTGTCCAAAATTAACGTCCGTAGGTAAAACAATCAGGTATCTTAATTTTGGAACCGGCCATTAAACTACTGCAGCTAAAATTTCAAGTGTTTTTAACATTAAGCTATGCTTGTCTAATCTTCATATGAACGAGCAATATAGGTAATATTAATATAATATATTATTGATGTTGTTTTATAAATATATTTTTCAATTTAGTGCACGTATATTCAATAAATCAAAGACTATGAAGCTGGCTGCTGCTGGACATAGCCCTTTCCCAATGTGTGTCATAACATCAGGTTGCGATATTTTAGTCAGGATCGTCGTCCGTAAGAAATTAAATGTCAATAAAATATTAATAACCGTGTAATAATTAAACTTGTTGCGAATATGAGTAGATACTGTACTGTACACTAATTTATCCATAAGAAATAGCAGCCATGTATTTATATCCAGTTATCTCATAACTGTTTCTTATCACGATTTTCCGACAACGCTTACATCATTACGACCATATCTCCGTTTTCCTCTTATGACTATCAACGCAATCATTATGAATCCATTAAAATCAATTTACCTATTTTACACTAACAATACTTACTGTAAATAATCGACAAATGCATTTATTTGTAAGGAGTAATATTTTTTTAAATGTTCTCTAACATTATAAATGCAAATTTGAGTTTGTATGTTTATTACGCTTTCACGCCAATAACATACCCGATCATTATAACATATTGCATTCATCGTTAAGTCAAATTAAGTATTTACTTTTGCCGAGGGATAGAAGTTTAGTCAGAATCTAGATTGTCGCGGACAAAGCCAGGAGGAAAATCAAGTGTTTAATAAAATTATAAAAATATAACTAAAGGATTGATTATATATAATATTTATACAAAGTGTTGACCTGCTTTTGGCTATTCTACTTAACCAGAACAAGAATTAATTGAACACACATACATCTATTATTTCCAATAAAATAATCCTTACACAAAACAAATTGTATGCAACGATTATTTGACGCACCCCGACAAGCTTCGCCGATCTACAATAACAAGAATTACGTAACAATAATAATCATCAACAATATTGAAAATATAAGTATTAACGATAAATAGATCAGTAACATTTTGTACGATTAATGTGATTGGTTGTATAATAATAAACAACACGTAAAAGAGTCTCAATTTTGAGATTACTCTTATTCTAATCCATAGAGGTTACCTGAAAATTATGAGAAATACAAAGTTGTGTCAAATGCAAATAGTTTCTACCTCTCTGTGGGTCTATATTGATATGTACACATGCATATGACTTACCCGACTATCGAAGCAAAGGAAGTTTTGTGACAAATATAATCTTCCCCAATTATGTCTCTTATTGTAGGGTGTCCACAGGGTACACTCCTCAGACCCGTCCAGCTTCTCATTTTGTGGTAGCCTGAACCTTAGAGTGAACAAATTGGACTGTTTCCTCGCGTCCAGGTCTCTTTTGAGGAATGAAGGTTTCTTTGGTACGTTCTTGCTAAGTTTCGTCAATAACTCCTTGTCAATGTTGAAAGTGCCGGACTTATCGTCTATTAACCTGAAAGATAAAAATTTGTTTACAAATTAAGACTAGATAAAAACTATTATAGATATCCCGTGTCGATCTTGACGCTTTTCTATCTTAGGGATGGTATTTAATGTTTATAGCTTTAGGTACTTATTAAAGCTTACCATTGGGTAAATCTATTCATGTATTAATACGTGAAGAAAACTTTGCACCCCTTTTAAAGCGTCATGCGCGCAAGGAGTGTGTGATTTGGTACTCTAAAAGTTTTAATAGGGCAGAAAGTTAAAATGTATGTCTTTTTTGTAAATGCAATTATTTGCGCTTTTATTTCGACCACTGGGCGATCAATACCTGTATCTTTAATTTCTTTCACTATGTCCAGTAATGCGGAAATGAGGCCCAAGGTATTCCAGCAATTCATAAGCTAAGGTAACCGCTTACTTGTTTTGTATCTTAATGGTACTCTTACTCTTTTAATAACATATTGAAACAAGCGTAACTAGTCTAACATTAGTTATTTTTAAATTGGCAGAATACAAGCGCGCTAGGATACCTAGACGATACATATTCGCGCATAAATCCCAGACACAGCTAGTATTATATAACAATATCTATCTACAATACAAAACACTATTCAAACCAATCAATACGGTCTGAGCGGTATCATGCCAGATAACAGTTGATTCATGGAGCACCGGTATTGTTTCAAAGCCAACAAAAAATTAGCTTCAATATTCACACATAATTTGTTGTTATTTTTCGTTGTCAAGGTCAAAAGTAACACGAGAAGACCTGAATACTATTGTTCAATATATTCTCAACCTTTTGTTATTAAGTATACGGTTGATTTTCGATTAGGACGGTTTGTGTGTTTCAGTATAAAGAGCATTATCTGTCGATTTACCTACCTATGTTATGGCCACGTTATCTGTACAACAAAACAGTTTAATGTGCTGTGAGTACATAATGCACCGGGAGCTATTTCAAAGAAAAGGTAGATCATTCATATCTGCTATCTTAGAAGACGATAACAGGCGTGCATAGATCTGTTGTGTTCCTTCGAATGGATAATATTCATGCAGAGAAAGGGTGGGTGGAGGTGTACCATCCACACATTTTATCATCTCTGTTATAGGTTCCATGTACATATTACATTCTATTGATGGTAACCACGTAAACGACGATAGACTCACCGTGCGGCCACGTATAAAACAAATATAGCAGTGACAGTAGCACCACGGAGTTAGAAAATGTGTCCAAACTCCGTGCTGCTACTGAGATATTTCTGACAGTAAATCTCCAATAACACTGACCGACCTGACACTTCACGATAGTACTAGAAATTGTGCAATGTTTTGTGTGTTTGTGTGTGAAACCTACGAGACATTCGAAACATTCATAATGCTTATATACGATAGCTATCTGAAATATTCTTACTGATATTATAAATACGACAATGTGTTAGTTCTTACTTCGCGTGGAAAGGAGAAACGGAACGACCACAATAATCGACTTTTAATAGCTGTAGGTATGTTAGGGTGTAATTCACATGTATAGATAAGGTAATTGTGTATTATTATTTTATGTGGCCGACCTCCAATAAGACAGCAATAAGTAGTAAAAAATAATTGTGTACTCCATAATATATAGCTTGGTTCCTGTGACACTTATGCCGAGGGTTGGGACGATATTGACCATATTCGATTAATCTTATTATTCTTATTGAAATTTGTATAATTATTGTAACTTAATATATTATTATAAATCAAACAAGATAAATAGAAAATAATATATTTTTATTCAATTTATATTTGTATATTAGGTACTTTCATATAAGTTATTTAAAATAATTCGAACTAAAAATTGTTTTCTTATATAATACATATAAGCACAATTCGTTAAAACTAACTTATACCTAAAATATTATAAAACAGAAATAAAAAAGAAAACTAAAACCCTCTAATAGGATCTATTATATTATTTTAATATTAATAATCAAATGTTAATCTCGATTTATTTTACAAGCTTACTCGGTAGTTTGTAATGACTTGTATCAATAGAGTATGATATTTTTTTTCCAACTACGGAATTTGATTTGCGTGATACGGAGGACATCTGTCACAGGACCTATCCTATACTTTACGGAGTATAGTTCTGCTGCGCTGTTAAAGATTTGAATGGTTAAGAATATCCTAATACGACGAACGAGAGAATACTAGGAGAGCGAATAAAGCAAGAAACATATGCCTGGATCGCAGCAAGAGAAAATCCGTAGTCTTGCTTACCCCACTGAGGCAGACATGAGTCTTCACTATTTATTTGTGCACATATGCACATTACAACGTACACCAAATCGTCGTAAAGTCAAAACTTATAAAGTTCTAACATAATGTTATATTAATATTTCTATGTATGACCAGACCAGACCTACGTGTTTTACCATTTTACCATCCATAACCCTTAATTATTTTAAATTAACGGTTAGGCTGAGCAAGAAGGAGCATAATTACTAGTGTGGATTTATAATTTTATACACAACAACACTGGGTATCCATAACAAAAACCAAATGTCATGCAAATAATTTACGTTTGGAGACACAATGAGATAATTACTTACAGCTAATTAGAAAAAAAATAGACGAATGAATGTATAATTTGCAAAACTATTGGAAAATAGGGGTAAACTGTTGAAACATTAGCATAAATGACTGAGAAAGAGCCGTACGTACTATACATATAAGCCGGTATTTCGACATATTAACAAGTTAGGTTTATTTGACACGTATGATTTTAAACTTCCGAAATCTAGACAGTAATGTAAAAAGGCGATAAAATTACCGCAATCATAGCAAGTGGATATCCGTAGTCCCTGCGTATCCCCCCTCTAGAAAACGTGTGTGTGACGCTAATACTTGTAAAGGGATAATCTGAACTGTACCTCTACCAATAAGCCAGTAGAAAGTTATAGTTAATCGTGTAATAGTGACATCGTTCAACTTCATATACTTGATTCATCTTAAGCCTTCACACGAACTTTAATCTCTAATCCTAATTTACACAAATCGTTATCAACTCGACACTTATTATCACGTTTCCCTCCTATGCCGTAAGACTAAGCCAAAGAGAGCGATCATTAATGATAGGTGTTCTATAATAAAATCAATTAAATAAGGCAAAAGAATATTAATTAGCATATAGCTTCTTTGGTGGTATTTACATGCACACCTCGCTTATAACAGTTATAACATATGATGTACCTGTGACATTCTAGCTATTCATTGATGATTAGAATTTGTAACTGGTCTCTTTTGAGAAGCGTCCTACTGTACCTACCTCTCTTATTCTTTTCTTTCATCCCATCTTTAATTTCTATTTTTATATATTTCTATGTGATCAATTATAAGCTACGGTAACCGCTTGACAATTTAGTATACAAATAAAAAAAATCCTATTACAATTACGATGCCAGTTTTAAGCTAAATTTCTATAAATAAATCATAATATGTATTTATATTTTTTGTAAGTCTAAGTTGTTGAGAAAATACGATTTGAAGCTACATAATTATGTACACCCTTACTAGACTTAGTGCAAATAAACTTCAACTACAATTACGCCAACGCTGAACACTACTACGCACACTTTAGCCTTAGTCCAGTCAAACATTACGAACAATGTTTGTAAACAAATCTTACAATGTATTTTTTATTTGCACATGTGTAATTTGATGTGGGTTTGTTGCCCCAGCCGTCCATAATGAATTTGATATTGAAGTACATTTTGGTTACCTATTCTTCCACAGCAAAACGAATACATGCTACAGAAATAGAATCAAAATAATACGAAAATCAATCCACCAACATCATTCAATTTTCAAATATACACGACAAATGTGTGTGTGCAATATTTTTACATTGAATTATGACGACAGCTGCCTTATACGAACGCAGATTATTTACACACTATCTGTAGGTAGCTATACAAAAATGGCATTTTCGCGCTGGCCTAAGTTTGTAATGTCTAATAATCGCGTATTTGGTCATAAGCTAATTATAGTGTAAATTAATGCCATTACTTCGTCTGTACTTTATGTTACATGATATTATTATAAACACGATATAACAGGCGCAGATCTAGACTCCGTGCTGCTACTAACAATTCTGTGTCAGAAAACTCAAAATCATTGTCGGACCCAAATATCGAATCGTGCTGGCTCAATAATGTATATGTATGTCTAATAATCTCGTCTTTGGTCATATTATGCTATTTAAAGTGCCAATTAATGCTGTTACGTCGCATTTTATGTTACAAGAAGTTTTTATAAGCACGAATTAACAGACACAGTTACAGACTCCGTGTAGCTACTGAAAATTTTAAAGTCAAAGTCAATGTCAAAATTCATTTACTCATTTAGGTCACAAAGTAACACGTATGAACGTCAAAATATTGTTACGAGCTGGGCTCGACAGATAAGAATATAAACAATATTACCGACAAAAACACGTTTTATTCAAACACACAATTAAATTTAAAACACAACAAACACTATACCACACTTTTTCACTGTACTGCTTCAAACTCCGTAGTATTTCCGCTTCCGTTCGCTTCGATGAACACTTGACCGCTTACGATTGTAAACTGACATGGCGGTGCGCGTGCGCCCTATTTATACGCGGCTAAAGCGCTTCTAGAGCTTTCCAGCAACGCGGTACTCGGCGTGTAAACAGCACGATGATTCGAGAAAGTACCAGCATTCTCTCTAAGATTCTCGTACCGTACTATGCAGTTCCGTAAGATGTCAATAGATGGCGGTGTAAACTATTAGACGGAACCGCCGAGTCCCTCCCACAATGCCGAGAGATGTCACTGGGCGTAACACTGCCCCCCTCTTAGACATGTTCGTCCCGAACATTGTTGGATCCGTAGTAGCGTGCCAATCGATCCACATGAACGATCTTTGGTGTACCTCGTGGTCCTTTCTGGATCCGGTAGGTGACGTCATTCATCTTAGTGACTATGCGATAGGGTCCATCCCATTTTGCCTGCAACTTAGGCGATTTTTCTTTGCTGCGTGCCGGATTATGTAACCACACCAGCGATCCTTCCTCGAAGCCTTTATTGTTCGCCTTCCGGTCGTAACGGGTCTTCATCCTCTCAGACATCTGCTGACCGGTCTGTCTGATGTGCTCGTATACGTCATTCATCCTGTTGCGCAAATCATTCGCATAATCTGTTATGCTGCGTGGAGATTCAGGTGGGATGCCGGTGATCAAGTCTGCAGGTAATCGTAGTTCCCTTCCGAAGTTAGCGAAAGCAGGTGTTACTGATGTGCTTTCGTGAACGGCACTACGGTATGACAGGAGAAATGGTTGAATGTGTTTGTCCCAATCCCTTTGTTTGCTTTCTACAACTTTTGCCAGATATCTTTCCAGAGACTGGTTAAATCGTTCAACCATGCCGTCTGATTGCGGATGATAAGCGGTCGTTCTCGTTTTGTGGGTACCCATCACCCGGCATGTCTCCTTAAATACTTCAGACTCGAAGTTCCGACCTTGGTCACTGTGTATCTCTAAGGGCACCCCGAAACGACAAAAGACTTCGTGGACTAGCTTGTCGGCGACCGTAGATGCCTCTTGATTGGGAATCGCAAACACTTCCGGCCACTTTGTGAAGTAATCCATGACCACCAAGAAGTACTTGTTCCCACTTTGGCTTTCAGGAAACGGTCCGGCAACATCTAAAGCTATACGTTCCCACGGGGCTCCAACATTGTACACCTTCAATGCACCCCTGCTGCGAGTGTGTGGTCCCTTCACGGCAGCACAACTCGTGCATTTACGGCACCATTCCTCAACGTCTTCTCGACAATGGATCCAATAAAATCGTTCTCGGATCTTAACCAGAGTTCTCTTAACTCCCATGTGACCTCCCGAACTCCCATTATGATAGAGTTGTAAAACTTCCGGTACCTTGAGCTTTGGCACGACCATTTGCAGGTGACACTTGTCACCTCGAGCATTCTCCCATTTCCGGCACAGAACTCCATCCTGGATAACCAAGCTTTCCCACTGTGCCCAATAACTCTTGGTGGTAGGGCTCGTTGCCGCAACTTCACTCCAGTGAGGTCTCGATGCACCTGTTTTCTTCCATTCAAGGATGGGTCTTATGTCTTTGTCTTCTTGTTGCGTTCTCTGCAAAGTTTCCTTCCAGTCTTCGCTAAGATCCGTCCTCAACATCCTCACTAGTCCTTCCTGCTTAGCCTCTTGCCTGGCGCAGTGCTTACACTGGTCGGGACACGGTCTACGTGACAGGGCATCCGCATTACCATGTGACTTGCCACTACGATGCTGTATTACGAAGTCGAATTCCTGTAGTTGTTCAATCCATCTTGCTACCTGTCCTTCTGGGTCTTTAAACTGTAGTAGCCATTTCAATGCAGCGTGGTCAGTTCGCAGGTGAAATTTCCGTCCCAACAAGTATTTACTGAAGTGCTGCAATGTCTTTACGACAGCTAGAAGTTCCCTTCGTGTGACACAGTAGTTCCTTTCAGGTTTGGATAGGGCCTTGCTGAAGTACGCTATTACAACTTCATGCTCTCCTTTACGTTGAGATAACACGCCACCAATGCCGGTGTTACTGGCATCTGTATCTACTACAAATTCATGTTCATTGTCGGGATAGCCTAGAATTGGTGAATTACACAGATGTTCCTTCAGCTTCTGAAATGCGATGTCACAGCTCTCATTCCAGCAGAACTTTATCTTATCCTCGGTGAGCTTATGCAGAGGCCGGGCGATGTCAGCAAAGTTCCTTACAAACCGTCGATAGTAGGAGCACAAACCAAGAAATGCCCTGACTTGTGTCTTGTTCTCCGGAACTGGCCAGTCCTTGACAGCAATGATCTTATACGGGTCCGTTTGTATGCCTTCTTCGGAGACCACATGTCCTAAGAAGTTCACTTGCCGCCTGAACAACGCGCATTTCTTTGGACTTAACTTCAGGTTGGCTCCTCGAATCTTCGAGAGAACGCGTTCCAGGTTGCGAAGGTGATCCTCGAAGGTGCGTCCTACTATGATAATATCGTCCAAGTAGACCAGGCAGGCGTCTCCAATCAATCCAGTAAGTACCCGTTCCAACAATCTCTCAAAAGTGGCAGGGGCATTACACAATCCAAAGGGCATGACGTTAAATTGCCACAATCCTTTGCCTGTGGAGAATGCTGTCTTCTCCTTATCTCGAGGATGTATCTCGACCTGCCAGTAGCCACTTTTTAGGTCTAGTGTAGAAAACCACTTCATCCCCGTTAGCGTATCCAGAGTGTCGTCAATCCTTGGCAACGGGTAACTGTCTTTCTTTGTGATGTCATTTAGCCGACGATAGTCCACACAGAAGCGCATGCTGTCATCCTTCTTCTTAACCAAAACCACTGGTGAACACCATGGACTGGACGAAGGCTCAATCACACCTTCTTTCACCATACCCTCGATCATAGTGTCAACTTCATGTTCCCGTGCCACTGGTACACGTCTTGGTCGCTGGCGGATCGGTACCTCATTTCCTGTGTTTATTTTGTGTTGAACTAGGGCAGTCTTGCCTATGTCAGCATCACTTGTCGAGAAGATGTCGGCAAACCGGTTTAACATCGTCTCAGCCTTGTTCTTTTCTTCTCTCGACAGGTTATTCTGGCAGTCCTTCAAGAGAGAAGATACGTCGTACTTTGCCCCTTGAACTTTGGCGTTGGTAGGCTGTTCATGGCATCTACGCATCCAAACTGCTCCTTCACAGGTGCCCAATATCGTGCCCTTCTTGAGTACCAGTTCTTTGTCGCTTGGGTTCAGTGCACGTACCGATGTAACGTTGGTATTCCTAGCCAGAGTGCGTGCAATCTTCCATGAAGCATCGTTATCCAACCCTTCTATAATTACACATCGATTTTCCTGATCAGAATTCCTTGGTAGACAAACCGGTATGATTGTTTCCGACCTCGGACGAAGTACTACTTTCTTCAGGCAGTACACTTTGCCTGATGATGCGCCCTCCATGAATACTTCTTCTGAGCCACACTTCAATACTCCTTGACTAACGTCGATCTCACAGTGATGCTTCCGTAAGAAGTCTAAACCCAGGATGCAGTCGTCCACTATGTCAGCCACGATGACGTTGTGGCGGTAAATTTTATTACCTAGTTTCATGTCCACCCCCTTCTCACCTCGGACGGTTATGTGCTGACCGGTAGCTGTTCTTAGATGTATACATTCATGGTTCCCGTAGTAGTCCCCAAGAAACCGTCTTGCTAGTCGTAAACTGACGACTGTCCGAGAAGCTCCAGTGTCCAATGTCATCTTGCACGGCATTCTGTTAATTTCGCCTTCGATAATCAGGCTATTTCCGTCACACGATTGTGAGATCGAGATCCTTGGGGCTCTCCTATCACCAGCCAGCACCCGCCCCGTAGTCCTGGCGTCTACTCGTTTCCCTGCTGTTGTTGCCCGGCAGGCACATCAGGTGTTCCTTCTACTGGCGACTGGTTACTGCTGCGTGGACTCCTTCGCTTCGGGCAGCTCAACCTGATGTGGCCTCTCTCACCGCAGCTATAGCACCGGGGCGAAGTCGACACTTCCCTGATACGGTGAGCTCGATCATCCCGTCGTACTGCTTCCACTTCCAGAGCGTGGGCTAGGGCGTCCTTCAGGTTTTTGAAATGTCCGAGTCTTACTGCGGCCCTAACCTCCAGGTCTCGGATCCCGTCGGTGAAAGCTTGAACGAGGTTTCCGTCGATGAGCGCAGGTGAGGACTGGTACGCCTTTCGAACCAGCTTCTCCACCTCCAGGGCCCACTGCTGCAGGGTTTCACTAACACGTTGCGATCGGTCTTTCAGCTGGGCGCGAAACACGTGTTCCAGGTGTGCGTCGCCATATCTCGCCTCTAATGCCTCCAACAGCTTCTCGTACGTGATGTCTTGACCAAGCGCCTCTAACACGGTCAAGGCCTGGTCACGAAGCCCCAAGGTGAGAGCGGTCAGAGCCTGTTCTTGCGTCCACCCGTTCGATTTCATGACGGCCTCGAACTGGATCTTATAGGCTGACCATGACGATGATCCGTCGAATGGTGGGACTTTAAAGCCTCGTGGTGAAGACGCCACAACCGCAGGTGCCACGATCCCATCGCCAGCCTTGAGCCCACGTATCGTTTTCTCCACCTCGGCGATGCGACTTTCGTGGCGTTCGACTTGCTTTTTCACCTCCTTCACCTCCTTGCCAACCGTTGCGCTGAGGTCTTTTAACATCATCAGCTGCTCCTCCTGGCGGCGCATACCCTCCTCCTTATCGCGTTGCAGCTGTTCCTCAAGGCGGCGTGCCTGCTCCTCCTGGCGGCGCATGCCCTCTTCCTTATCGCGTTGCAGCTGTTCCTCGAGGCGGCGTGCCTGCTCCTCCTGGCGGCGGATGCCCTCTTCCTTATCACGTTGCAGCTGTTCCTCGAGGCGGCGTGCCTGCTCCTCCTGGCGGCGTGCCTGCTCCTCCTGGCGGCGTGCCTGCTCCTGCATAAACGCCATCAGAGTCGCGAGGTCGGGGTTCACCGGCGAGTGAGCTGCACTAGATGGTTCCGCTGCAGCCGCGGAGTCACGTGATTCACCTGACGTCGGCGAGGGGGCGTCTCCAAAGCGCCTCTGGTCCACATCTTGCTGGCGCTGGTTCCTGGTACGCACCCCTTCCACTTCCTCCTTCGGTAGTACTGGCATATTCTTATCTTACTTCTGACACCAATTGTTACGAGCTGGGCTCGACAGATAAGAATATAAACAATATTACCGACAAAAACACGTTTTATTCAAACACACAATTAAATTTAAAACACAACAAACACTATACCACACTTTTTCACTGTACTGCTTCAAACTCCGTAGTATTTCCGCTTCCGTTCGCTTCGATGAACACTTGACCGCTTACGATTGTAAACTGACATGGCGGTGCGCGTGCGCCCTATTTATACGCGGCTAAAGCGCTTCTAGAGCTTTCCAGCAACGCGGTACTCGGCGTGTAAACAGCACGATGATTCGAGAAAGTACCAGCATTCTCTCTAAGATTCTCGTACCGTACTATGCAGTTCCGTAAGATGTCAATAGATGGCGGTGTAAACTATTAGACGGAACCGCCGAGTCCCTCCCACAATGCCGAGAGATGTCACTGGGCGTAACAATATGTAGGTTGGTGAGTTTAAGACAGAAAAACCCAAAATCTTTCCCGGACCGATCGATCGATCTCGAGATTTCATGCACAACAGTTGCATTCACTAAAGCTCCGCCACAAAAGTAGACAATTGATATTGTCGGAATATCCGATAATACTTAAGAACACAATCGAGAGTCGCTAACAATTTGATATAAACGATGCTACATACCTAAATGTTATCTTAACAAATATTGTAAATGCTAATGTGAGTTTGTTACGCTTTCAAGCCTTAAGGGCATTACATTGCGCAATGACCTTGAAGATCTGGGCTTTGCAGTCCCGAGTAAAACGCCTTCTACACGGTCGGGTCAGCCACCCAACTCAAATAAGGTCACGTCAAACTTGGTTGAGTTGACGCGAAAATTGATCGTGTGGTCATTGGTCAGACAAATTGAGTTGTCATCCAAACGACCTTGATTTCCAGCGCTGCGCCCGCAACAAAGGGCGAATAGAGGGCGTTGTATTGACAAACCAAACGTGTGGAAGCTTGTTGCCCGACCGTACGTATTCATTTTGATCGAGGCGTTGCGCGAAGTTGACGCGTAATGGCGAGCGAGCGTGCAACACTGTCGGAGTTTTTAGAACTCTACAGAGATCTTCCCTGTTTGTGGGACTTAAGTTATTATGATTATAAATGATATCAGCCCTGTATTAAACTGTCCTGCCTACCTCCTACCTCTTCTCACTGTGAGAAGAGTTAGGCCATAGTCCACCACACTGGCCTAGTGCGGGTTGGCAGACTTCACATATCTTCGAGAACATTATGAAGAACTCTTAGACATGCAGGTTTCCTTACGATGTTTTCCTTCACTGTTAGAGTAAGCGATAATTAACTATTAAATACACATAATAATATAACTTCGAAAAGTCAGAGATTGAAAGTGAAGAGACAAGCAGGAATCTAACGTTTGCTATTGCCAATTTGCCAGGCGCTTAATAATTTCTAAATATTATTTTATAATTCCGCTTTATTAATTCCTTAAATTTAATATAATATGTTTGTAGTATTGTAAGGTAGTATACAGGTAGATTTATATGGAAGTGAATCCATACTTAAACAATTGGTATTTCGTTCAGAAACAGAAATACACCCGCGGATCTGACGTCAGGTTGGCGCCTCACTTTCTTTTTGAGCTATCTCTTAACTCAAAGAGGTAGAATTGCTTTCTTTATTGGTAGATTTAGGTAGATTCAAGGAAGATTTGATACATTCTTGTTTCAATGCTGATTCGTAACATTACACCCGCCATTCTGATGCACACAAAAAAACGTATAGAACATAAATGCGTACCGCTTACAAAAGGAAAGCTAAGAAGATAGGTAAAATTAATATTATTATATAGTACCTACATAATAGATAATGTAAGTAGGTATTTATTAAATGAAGGTTTTTATAGACATTTTTTTATTAGGTAGATAGACAGTATGGGTTACTGTTTTGCGTATTTGAAAGGGGTGCCATCGACGTGCGTACTGCTCGCCGCTCACGTTAAAACTGAAGTTGTTTCCAACCATGCGATGGTGTCGAACCGCCGAGCAGTTTGGTTGACTCAAGCAAGGTCATGGTGGTTGGGCGTTTGACCCGACCGTTTAGAATGGGTTTAAGCGTTACGGGCGTAGCGGGGCTGCTTGGCGGGGACTTTTGTAAAGGTACGGGTTATTGTTGATTATTACAAAATTTTAAAACAAAGAAGTGAAAGTAAACAACACACATTGTTAAATAGGGTATTGCATGTTTTTTGTATAAATTTGATACATCAATCATCATCATACATCTCAGCCGTTATATAGAAAATTTAATATTGGTTTTTAAAACGACCTGTTTTCTCAATTTATTTGGTAACGTTTGGACAACTTAATTATAATTTTAATCAATACGATGTTTTCCCCATATGATCTAGTTTACTTGTATATTTTTTTATGGTAAATACATAAAAGCATTCATCTACAAACTTCTTTAAACCGAGCGTGTTTTTTTAAGGTTTGTGCGATCCAATCCCTGTAACTAACCGACCAATCATCATGAAAGGGGCATGCCAGTATCAAGCCCAGAGGTGCACAAGAAATTGGCTATACTAAAAAATATATATTAATATTTATACTAGTTCTTCCTTGTATTTATTATTCTGTACAAGTCAGTAATATTTTCTAAAAATATTAAACAAGAAAACGACTAAACTGTGTTATGGAAGTTGTAAGTAAGTGAAAATGTTGCGTTTACTAAAAAATATGTTGACAGGTAATTAATCGAAATAGTAATTTACTATTGCTATATTATATAATTATTATTTTAATCGGTAATTTATTTTTTTATACAAAAGTAATACAAAACTAATAATAATTATTATTTTTATCTTTGGAAGATTGCTTTGATTAAGTAATTTAAAGTAATTTCTATTATCGATGTATTGAGGTTTTGTGTTTATTATGACAAGACCATCTCTAACTCGTATGACGCTGGAAAACGTATAATAGTATAGTAGCAGTATAGTATAATATAAATGTTAATATCATTGCTTGTTTTGCAACTCCATTGTGACGGTTAGTGTTTATTTATTGCGGTTAATATTGACGACTTTTACCTATAAGCTATAAAACTACTATGTATTTTATTTTATTTCATTCCTAATTGATTGTACTCGGTAGTTGTGCACTGTGGGCCTGAATTACTATGGCGTCTTGGCATGCCCCTTTCGCATACATGTTGTCTGGGTAACAGAAAAGGACATAGGGTTCCATTAACATAGGAAACCTTTCATCCAGAAAAAGTTACTAATATAAACTAACCTACATTTACGAGAGCGAAATCTAGTATTGTATATATCTAATACTGGATAGCTGATGACTGATAAGGCATCAGCCATACGCAGTTCGGCAAAGAAAAAGCTAGAGAACATATTTATCATATTCTGCAGATTGCTAACACTAGTAATATTTATGTACATTAACATTGTAAATACACAGTTTATATGTTTTAAACGTTTTGTTTGCTTATCTAAATATTGTAACAATCATACAACTAGACCGATTTAAAGCTTATGTTTGTGTTGGATAGCTCGTTTATGAATGAGATAGAAATATGCTACATAGTACAGCACATAACATTATGAACCAAAGCAGTGTAGCAGTAACTACACACGCGAGATAATCCGCGCGGCATAAGTGTAAAAATTAAAAAAATATTCCCTGTGCTGATGTTTGTTATTTTATAGATTCTGGAGGTTAAAGTTTATTTCTTCATTATGAACTCAAAATGCAATTTATGTTTTGTCTCTTTCCAAAGTTTGTTCTACACACCTGTTAAAATTACCCGGTAAAAGATGGAAAGAAGAAAGCAATAATGGAGCACCTTTATTGAAAAAGCTCTATGGCCACTTATTGCAAGATGTCGAGAAATTATATTCTTGCAGCCTCTTACAAAGTTGCTGCAACCATTACACCATAAATCAACGCACCCGGTCAACCATAAAATAAACCAATCAAGATCTTGCACAACCAAATTCTGTTTTGTAAATAACGCAGTGTGCGTACGCCGTATCACTTTGTAGCCGTGAACAGAATTGAAAATTCACCCGAAAGCATGGCAGTTTTACAAAGTGAAATAATGAATCTTTCGTAAAAAAAATGTTATATAACTCTAGTTTTAAAGGTAAACCTTGTTCGTAGGGAGACATTATACACATCGAAACAGAATACATGAAAAATAACAAAACACAAATTTCCAGTAATTATAAAAAAAACAATTTGTTTTTATAGAATATTATATTTATAAACATTATACTATGGCGCCAATTTATTTATTCTTCATGTTACATCTATTTTAATTTATATTTTTATATATTAATTTATATATATATGTTATATACTTATCAGTTATAATTTATATAAGTAATATATATCTTACGTAGTTTTGTGTTTTGTGTTTGTAAATTATTACAAGAGTAGCCGATGTACGTCCGGGCGTCACTTGGGGTTACCAAATAATATCAGGGTTGGTTTGAGGTATCAACCGCAAACCAACAATAAACCTGAGTGGTAACCTCATTTTTCATAGTATATGTACTTTTTTTTTGTTTTGTTTTCTGTGTTCTAATATTTGTGTATCGTGTACCTACATATATTTAGAAAAATAAATGTTTACTTTACTTTACTTTACTATTTGGATGATTCACAAAATATTTATACTATGCGGTGATTAAACTCTCAACATGTAGCTCACTAGTATTAGAGGGCGTCCTGCGACGAACGTGACGCGATTCGTCATAATTTGCTTGCGAGCTATAAAGCAGTAGTGAACAGCGACAAGGAAGATATGTGTATTATGGGTCGCGTTAGTCACTCACGCATGACACTGATATGGGGGCAGGGCATCAGGTGGTGCCCTGAGACCACTGGGTTATCCGTACAATTAATAATTACTTGAAATTATATAGGTACTCACTGTTTCATAGCAATATTCGCTAGTTGCTGCATTAAAGCGAAAGTCTCATTCTTCCTCAGGAACAACGTGAAATAATGTTCTCCGTCTCTTGTGACCACTTTGATGGAGTCGGGGAACAAAAGACTGTGGGTTTTGGCCAGCTCTGTGACGTCAGCCCACCGGATCTTAATAGAAGTCTTGCGTCCAAATATGTACGAATAGAAGCACATGTAATGCACCGAGAGATACATCCATCCTTGTCTAGGCATCTTACCTTTCCAATAACTGCAATACAGAAAAATAATTAACACTTCATATAAACACGGTAATGTTATCTAACAGTATTCTATCTTCGTAAAAACAGTCGGGAACGCGAGTCATACCTACGCGCTTCGAGGTCGGTTTGCACTTGGTTCACAACCAGTCGCAAATGCGCCTCAGTGATAAACAGACGGTGTGATGGTTTTGTAAGCAGTAAGCGTCCGATTTATTAATATTTGATTGAAATAAGTACAAGTACTTACATAATAATTATGGCAAAGTGCAATTGTAAACAAAAGTATTTTTAATTAAAGTTTTTATTCGAATGCAGATTTTTTTATACTATTAAAATTAACAATAAAGCTTTTCGTACGTCTCAGTCGAGACGCAAATATTGTTCAGTCTTAAATATATTATAAGGTTGCTTTTTATTAAATCTACTAATCAAAAAACATACATGATTTTTATTGAACACTTCCTATTTATTTCACAACAAATTTCATTTTTTTGAATAAGAAATATAATATTTACTATCACTAAACTAGAAAGAAATTAAAGTAGCTAGATGAAATTAAAATACTGTAGGTAATTATTTCAAGGACAGGGCAGAGATACAATACTGTTAGATAACATTACCGTGATATAGACTTCCAAAAGTAGGTAAAGGCTAGTGTACTATTTACTCTAGCAATCTAGAATACTTCAACTATGTGAAGCCTGTTTACGTAAGTTAATATTTTAGGGTAACAGAACTGGCGACATGCCAAGAGGTAGGTTTAAGAGGGTCACAAATTCACGAAGGTAGATGTTTATTTGTAGTGTAAGCGACAGTGATCGGTTTAAATACCGTTTTTTGTCCTATATCCAATTTCTATAGAGCCTTTGACACAAATGCGATAGATATAGAGAGTCGGCTTAAAACAACTCGCAAAATTTAATGCCCTCACACACATAGAGTACAGCAATTCCTGAAAGGTTAATCATCGCTGTTTCGAAATGAAATACATGTCAACTAATTGGATTGGTTGCTAATTTAGTCATCCAATGATAGCAGTTGACATGCCATTCACTGTCTGTTAAGAAAAGTTTGTGTGATCTGCCTGTTAGAAACCGAGGGTGAACTGCGCCGATGTCACAGAATTCACTCGGTCGCATTTATTCGATATCGCTGTACAGACACGGCTATTTGTAAGTACATCAGTTTGGCGCGTTATTTGAGTTAGCCATCGCTAGTCGCTACCGAGTCACAGAACTAATACACAAAATAAAAACGTGTTTTATTTATCTATCTATGATTTCACTATACGTTGTATTTCAAAACTTTACCTTTCTCATCTATTGTCTCATCTACTATCCCAGAAATATCATCAATCGAACTTAACGTCTAGATAGTTTACTTGTTACGAAGTTAATTTATTAGGTACCATATAAGTAGTAACTTTTAATCTGTCAATTGCTAGAATATCAGATAAACGGCCAGCCGCTGCAGCTCAAAACGTTAACTTATTTCTTATATTCTCCTCCATTCTTATTTATAATTAATATATGTATATATGTATAACTGCCCACTAATTGACATTAGGTTTCTAAACAAAAAACTTAAGTGATTCATCGATCCGACTTATAATGAAGTACGTAGAATGGCTCGAGCAGGTACATCAAGTGCAATGTCACGATAGCTACTTAATTCTTTTCGCAAACATATATTTAGCTAGTATCTCGTATGGCACTTGGAAGTAAATATTTTTTATAATTGGAAGTAGACTAATTATAGTGTATTTTTTTAAGCATGAAGCGAATTCGTTTGTTTTACCAGAATTGTAATGAATAACAGCAGCTATACCTAGTTTCTGAAAGATCTGAAGTATCAGCGACTTGTAAAAATCAAACTCAAGTCAAGTGATTTGATTGGCTTTAGTACCTCTTTCGACACTGTTGAAAAGAGTAGAATCTTTTTTTGGAAAATTTCAATTCATACATCTTTTCCTCTAATCTTCAATATTGTTTATGGTCGAATTTCGACCACTAGGCGAACAATAGTATATATAATTGCGCTACTCCATTGTCTAATAGTTTTCCATTGTAACAGCTGTGATATTACACAGAAGGTTGGCAGTTGGTTCGGCGCTACATTACTTTTATTAAAGCCATAATATGCACACACACTACAAATATGCACTAAAGAATGTAATTAATTGAGAAACGTATAATTATTTTGATTTAATAAATACTATACGTGAATGAAATGAAAAAAATATTAGTCACAGCGCCGGGGTCGGGTTCCTTAACCCCGTGTAACTGACCCCTCGGGAGTTCGGATCGATAGTAGATTTGCATAATTATTTTAAAAACTATATTTCCATTCCGTATAAAAAAAAACTGTCACTCAATATTACTTTACAGGATTTATACGATAACAACATTAAATAATCGTTCTGCCACTGTCAATGCGGCGAGCGTTATGAACTCGATTCTCACACGGGATAACTCATTTTCAGTTTCACAAATATGAATTTGTTAGCAACAACTATTTGTAGGCAACATAATTATTATGTCTGGGCGTTCTATGTGTCCGTTGCTTTAATGTTTGTAATTAAATAAATATTCAATCGACGGATGCTTGTGATTCAGATAGTATCTGTAGTGTGACAATACTTGTCATCATAAACAATATAAAAAACAATCTGAGCCATAGGTCAATACCTAGATCCCTCTCTTCTAGTGTAAATAAATACAAATTAAATTCTGTTAGCCTAATATATGCGAATGTGACTTCATGTGAGTTTATTTGTTTATTACGCTTTTCTGGCTTAGCTACTCCACAAATTTCGCATTGGTACACGTTGTCTGTGTTACAACAAAGGTCATAAGGGGTAAGTACCTTACTATTTTTCTGGATAAAAGGTATTTCATCCAGAAAAATAGAACTGTGCCCGAGGGATAGAAATTTATTGACAATACTAGATTAATGTGAGACCTAGTTCAGGTAATACAATGTAAAAACAGACTTCATAAAGAAATCTTTTTGTGTCCAATATTTAAATTGTATATGTTTTCCTTTAGATCTCTGATTATCTGGCAATCTCTGAGGCTGTATTTATTTATTTAGTTATTTATAGCAGCATATTGCAGTTATACTGCAAATTTATGTCTTGCATTAGTCGCTATAGGACTTTTAGTAGCAGAGTGCCCACAACAGTGATAGTTCTGTTATATAATATACGTTCTGCTAAAACGTATAAAACAGCGATGACGAGTTTCACGAAGATCCATGTTTAACTTAAGGACTATCAGAACCCAATTACTGAGTGCGTTTTATAAATGGGTTGCAAGAACCCAAAGTTGTTGTCGTTGGGTTGAAAGGTGATTAGGGAACCTACCCATACTACGTGACCCATTCAGGGGAAAGGAGAGCGGGGTCTTCAAAATACCACGCTTAGTCACAGGGAGGGGGCTTAGGTTTTCGTCACGTAATTAATATTCTCTGTTATATTCAAATATGGCAACAAATATGAGCCAAGTGATTATTGTTTCAACATACTGTTTCAAAAAATGATTTAACACCATATTAATGAATTACCACGTGAAAACTAGAGAGAGTGGAAGGTCTTAGCAGGAGGGGGTAAAACATTGACAAAACTGGAAAAATATGGGCCACGTAGTATGGGTAAGTTCCCTTACGTATAAGCTACCTTTTATGGCATACTTTGTACTGTATAAGTTTAAATATAATATGTTAGAAAGAAGTCTATAAACTTGACACATGAAAGTATGGCTGACTCTTTTAAAAATTCTACATTGCTACGTACTTGCTGCGAGGCCACTACGAGCAAGTTAATAATACCGAACGAGCACGTCCCGTTCGATCACGTTCGGCAACCCCTAGTGAGTTAAGACCCTACATAGTTGTTGTATATAACCTTTGATCTGTGGGGATTTACTAATATCATACCTATATAAATTATAATCATCATACAAAGGCTGGGACATTTTTATCAACCAAATAATATATGAGTCGTGCGGTTAGCGGTTATAAAACATCCAGCTTTTAACGACTTGGTAGCAGCCAAAACACCACGTATCACTGCGCTATTTGTGCACCCAGCTAGGAAAAAAAATATCTTAAATTACAAATATGTAGATGATCGAACATGGTGCGGCCGAAACAATGCAGGTACGAAGCTACGCTCTTCACACCACACCACCGCTCTGCACCATGGACCGTCCTACATTTTCGGTAACTCACCAAGATCTATATCGAACTACCTTTCCGATATTAATACGGTCGCATCATGTTTCATAATCTATTTGCACTTTTAAAAAGAAACAGAAAACTTAATTAAAATGCGGTCAATAACTTTCTTGTAAACAAAAGATTGATTCAGCTAAACACCCGACCCTATACTTGGCGGTAGGTAGGTACTCGTGTGTTATAGCATCGCGTGAGTAAAAGTCTTTGTCAACGATAAGTACGCTTTGGTCGACCAGACGGGCACATACAGGGTGAATCACCCAAACACAAGTGCTGTTATAAATTGATTACGTCACTTATACAATTAAGGACATTCAAACTAATTAATCGATTACTTACCTACAGGAGTAGTAACACACCAATTTCTCATCTTTCGGCATCCGAAATCTTTCGTGAAATTCGTAATCCACATTTTTGTATGTGACAGTATCTTCGTCTAGATGAGAAAAAAGAAATTATTATATATGTATATTAATATTTAGTAAGTCAATAAAAAGCTAACAAATATCACGCCAAGAAATCCAAAACTAGTTTTTGAGAACCATATAAGTGTCAAACATACTTATTTTAGAGATCAGTAAGAATTATTAATGCAAATCACTTGTAAGGAGTAGGTGTAGGTACATATACTTGTAAACTAGAGAACGCGCGTAATCAAGTATGATATGCACCGTGAGCAGCTTAGGTTAGGTGTAAACATTGTGAAACTTCAATATTTTATTAATTTTACATACACAAGTATCATTACAGGATATAATTATTTTATAGCCACAAAATTTATTTTCTTATTTGTGTCTTGTGTCCAAAAATGCCGTATATTATATACGATTTTAAAAGGTTCTTATTTATATAAAAGATAACAATTTCTTTGTGCACACTAGTAAAAGCTCATGCTTGGTACAATAGTTCCAGGATGATGTAAACATATATTCTTAGCAAATCACCAACTCAACACCTTTCCTGCTAGGGGATTATGGTGCCAGGCATATTCCATTAACATAAGAATAGTGAGATATTGCGATAGAGATAGGTAGCTAAGGATTAAAAACTCTCTTTTCATACTATGACCAAATTATATAAAATATACAAATTTTACTTAATTGGTAATTATATATTAAATTGTACTACTAATGACTATGTCTTGATACAATAATTCAATAACACTTCACGGGCAAGGAATTGGATTTGACTTGATTAGACCTAAACATATGCGTGGCGCAGCGGTAGTGGTTGCGACTGCTGTGCATGAGGTCTCGGGTTCGAATCCCGGGACGGGCAAAAAAAAACGTATTGGGTTTTTCTTTTAAGAAACCTCAATACGAGCCAGGAATTAGGAAGTTGGCGGTGTTAGATACCCCCGTGCCTCAGAAAGGACCATTACGTCCGTTGGTCCTGCGCCTGATCTCTCTCAGGTCGTGTCGGTTTATCCGTCCCATCGGATCATGAGGGTTAGGGAACAGAGAGTGCACTTGTGTTTGTGCACATACTTGTGATATTATAATCTCCTGCGCAGATGGCCAGTCTCCGTTAAGATTGGCCGCCGTGACCGAAATACGGTCTGGAGGACATTAAATAAAATCATGTTCAATCTTATTCTACAGGACCAGCAAGACAGCTATTCTGAAGATGACAAGCTTATCAAAATTTAAGTACTTATTAACATTATAATTCATTTACTATTGGAAAACGCAGACTAAATTCGAACAAAAGATGTCTCATGACATCATCTCATTTTGAAAAATTCCTTGTTTTAATTGTATAAATATATTTACCTTCAGTCAATGTTTCTTGTTCAGTAGCAATGATGGAGTTTATTTTGCAGCACACAAAAGCAGTAACTTCTTCTTCAGTGTCAAATGAATGAAGTGTTGAACAAACATTGTCAAACAGCCATTGCCAGTCCTGCCTTATCTCTGGTTCAGTCAAAGCCGTTGCTATCACTAGGAAGGATGCAATAAAAGACAAATCATTATGTTGTAATGGGGAGAGCCTTAAATACCAGCTTAGTCCAAGGGTTTAAAATGCATGTAAAATCAGTACAAAAATGTGTCTGCAATGAGAAACATAATTAGATATTTTCTTAATATTAATGATGCTATTCACAAACATAATAATATTATGAGGTGAAATATTGTAAATAATGTTATTGAAAACAGTGGCTATAAGTTCCTCAACAGCTTTTTCTTCTTAGGGCTGCACTACTCAAACTGTTTTTTTTTTATTAATGCTGAATTTTATTTTATTTGAAATAATCTTGTTTCAATCTATGAAATGTTTAACTACCTACTAATATTTTAATACTATCAATAATGACTCCATTTATAGACATGACATGTTTGTCTACAAATAACATTAAAAAAACTCTGACTCAAACTAGATTTGATCACATTCCCCACACAAACTTCAAATAAAAATAAACGGATCCGGCCGGGATGCACCCACAGTGAAAAATTTTTTATTCTGCTCATCCCCAGGCCGACACGCTCCCATTGTAAAACAACCAGAGAAGACACTTGAGCAAATACTGTTGAAACAAAAGTGTTTTTACTATCATGTATTAGCTTTAGAATTAGTAAAATTAGTTTTTAAGTATATTCCTTGATATTTCTTTTTTTTGTGTCTTCTCCCGTCGTTTTACAATGGGAGCGTCTCGGCCTGGGGTGCAGTGCAATAACAAATTTTCACTGTGTGTGAGTCCCGGCCTGGGTTGTACCGGAATGGGACCCTAACAGCCAGACCCAAATAAACCAGTAATATGAAATCAATAACTACAACATATTGGTATACAAAATCATTGCACAAGTAATTAAGGTGATCTTAAAAAAATAAAGGTGAGCCACAGAACTTTCTCTACTTATAAACTGGTTGACATGGACACCAGAATATTTTGTTTATGTTGATTATCATAACTTTTACATATGTATCTAGATGTGAAGGATAGCATAAAGCAGGTAAAATTCTACAAATACTCTTTTGTATAATTTTTATTATTCATGTTACATTGTGCAGTTCCAATAAGAATCAAACAAGGTTCATAATGTAATATCAATATTTAGAAGATGTTAAAAAGAAGTTGCCTTTAAAGACTTTCATATATTTAGTATATAAGTATTAACATGTCTATGGTTGGACTTATTGTCAACATAATCTCTATCTTTCTGCCTTCATATGATTCAAACATAAAGCTGCATAAATAAATTTTGTAAGTATTATAGAGGATATCTTCTTTTCTAAGATGTGTTTATATAATAAATAATAGAATTAACGGTGGTAAAATCACAATTGATTTGTGCTTTTGAATTTGAATAAACTGCTACAAATAAATATAATTTTGATTATCTAATAATACAATAATTAAAATGTTTGTCAAAGATTATTTAAAAGGAAATAGATTCTAAATATTACCATAATATATTTCTGAGTTTGGTGTCTGATGTAGTATCCTATAGGGCGCTGGTTTTGTATCTCGAACGCTATCTAAAGTACCCACAAGAAGCGAGGAGAGTCCTTTCGATTTGCCGTGCCCTTTTCTCCTTTGTAAGACGAAATATAATGTTGTTTCATCAGTATCCCTAGAATCAAACGAACCAATATATTAACTAAATTTTACGACAAAATTAAAATAGATAAACAGTAAGCAGCCATCGTAAACATAATTACCACAACGCAGTTTTTATGAAAATTTCTTGAGGTTTAACCCACATTTTTATAGGTACTTTAATAAACACACAATTATCAGTGTTTAATAATCGCTAATAATAAACATATTTCTAATTGTTGCAATTATTATTGAAAACGGAAAAATTACAACAAGAACAAAACACACTAACAACAATTGCTTTTTGACTTTTATAATATATTTTTTTATTACGACCGTGTCACTTGGTAAAATACCCTGTTTGATACAGCGGCTTTTAGGATTTGGTCAAAGATGACTTTTGAAGTAGGCAAGGTTTGTGTCTTTGGTCAGAGATACAGGCTACAGATTTACCATATTTTTTTATGATAATCAATATCAAACATATTGTAGAACTAATCGATACAGTCTTCAAAAAACAGGACGCGGCGCATCCATAGACGCACCAGACTCGCCAAACATATGGCTCAAACATAACTCGGGACATATGTACGTTCAAGTGTACATTAACACATTCAATGCCACCACTATTTTCTAGCAATTCCCAGCGACGCGATAGCGCCCTATATAAACCGCGAACACGCTAGGCGTGCCCTCGGCATTGAAGATGAAATTACATGGACACGCTAGGCGTGTTCACTGGCACTTTTTAAAGGTAAAATCACAAGAAGCGATATTTCGGCTTCAATTGTGGTGATTGATTAATATTTTTTACGCTACAGAAGATATATTATGTTTATAAAAATATTTGTTTGTGAAACTTTAATTATAGCAGGAAATAAATTTCACGGTAAGTAATTATCGTAATTAGATCAGAGATTCTCAACATTTTGTTAGGTATAGTCAACAATAAAATTGCTATACCACCCTTAGAGTAAATGTCGTTTGCATATCACAAAACAATAATGTCTATTTTTGCTTGCAAGTAACAACAGTACAGTGACGGTTGTCATCAATGCGCGACGTCAGAGACGTAGACCTATTTATAAATTAAAATAAAGCATATCACTACATAATACAGAAGCCGTATACGTTATCACGACATCTTTAAAGAATATCTCGACGTACTGCGACCCATGTCACTCAAAACTCCGACTAAGCACAACGTAACTCATCGCATACAAACAACCGCCTAATAAATCTATTCAAGGCCGCGCCTCCTGCCGCCTGATAAATACAAAGCTGCGAAGCTAGAATTTGAGAAGATGATGGAGATGGGAATCTGTAAACCGTCAAACAGTCCAAGGGGCAGCCTGCTTCACGTCGTTAAGAAAAAGGATGATTCGCTACACGTGTGTGGCGACTATAGAAGATTAAACGCCGTTACAGTACCTGATCGCTACGCTATTCCGAGAACTCAAGATTTTACGTATCAGCTACATGGGAAAAATCTTTTCAAAATTAGATCTCAAAATGCCGTACCTATTGAAAAAGAAGATGCTGCGAAGACGGCCATAATAACCCACTTTGGCCTCTTCGAGTTCAACTGTATGACGTTCGGCTTACGCAACTTCGGCCAAACATTTCAACGTGTCATGCACGAAGTACTACGAGGGCTCGACGACAAGGTATTCTGTTCCGTCGATGATTTACTAGTGCACTCAGAAAACCCAGTGGATCACAAGCGTCACTTACAAGTTCTCGAATGACTCGACAACTATGGCGTCACTCTAAACATCGATAAATGTGAGTTCGGCAAAGACAAGATACAGTTCCTCGGCTATGAAGTTATACCGGACGGGATCAAACCCACAGAAGAACTCATTCAAGCCATACTTACGTTTCCCAAACCAACTACAGTGTAAGAGTTAAGAAAATTTTTAGGCATGATCAACTTCTATCGTAGCTGCCTACCCCATCAAGCCAAATACCAAACTAAACAAGTATAGATACTTGTTTAGTTTGGTATTTGGACCGAACTGGATTTGTGTAGACACAATAGTAACAAAAACGACAAATCATCTATACAATGGACACATGAAGCTAAAAAAGCCTTCGAACTATGCCGACAAAGCATATTCGAGGCTACTATATTATCGCACCCGATATCTAACGCTCCGCTATGTTTTCTCACTGACGCGTCTGACACTAGCCTCAGCGCAGTCCTACAACAGAAAATAGACAAAGCGTGGAAACCACTCGCTTTTTACTCAAAAACAATAAGCGAGACGCAGAACGCAGACGCACGAAATATCGGTGGATAAATGGGGCCTGGTCTGTATTTCGTAAAACAATACAGAAAAAGCTGACGTGTCTTAATGAAAACTAAATAATTGAATTGTTTTACATTTTGGTAGTATGTACTGGTTACAAATGTGACATTCTAAAATCCTAGCTAAAGAAAGGATTCGATTTTATATAGATACATGTATATGAGTTATGTACTGCATTTATTTCAGATTCCTGATGATTGATTCCCATAGGTCGGACAAAGCATATTATTATTAGAGCTTTTGGTTAAGATTTTCTTTTACCGTCGTACTATTCATATATAAACTTACAGTACGACGAAGGACTCATCTTTGATGGGTAATTACAAAAAGCCATCTCTTTAGGTGCATTTTTAATAGTAACATACACAGCACATTTATTAGGTATAAAAGTTAAAAATTACTAAACAAAATGTTCAATTCCGCAGTCAAGACGAGAATCAATGAAAGAAATGACCACTTTGTAAATTTTTGTAAATAGTTAACTTATCACAATATTTTATTTATTGATAGTTATTTAGGCATAATACAATAATCAAATACTACGTGTAAAGTTTATTTAGTTAGCTCTCGCATAGTGGCTAGTGATGTGCTTCTTTTTCAGCATTTCTTCTTTGAGTTTCTGCCCAATTTCTTACATTTTCATCTGAATTAGCAAGTGCATGTATTTTAGCGAATATATATAATGCAACTAGCCCACCCGTTGGATAATACATCCAAAGCCAGTTATTTTTCATATAAAAGAAAATTGGGAATTGGGCTATTTTTGCAGATATTGTATATGGGAATTTCATATGACGACCGGATTTCCTGAAAGTGAAGCATTATCGGTTAGTTACTCCGTCATACGGAGATTAAATATCTATTGGTAGCTGGGGCTCATATTGGATTACTAGCTGTTATCTATGACTTCTTTAGTATTCATATAAGAAGATAATTAAAACCAAGACGAACCATCGCCGCGTCGCGCGTCGTCGGTTGTTCAAATGATCTCCATACCAAAATTTAAGAAACAGTTAACGTTGCTTTTGTAAATTCTTATAATAAACTAGTGGGGACTGCTATGTGATGTTCCGATTTAATCCGGCGGTATATATTGCTGATTTAAAACAATTAGTCGTCGTTCACTTTAACCGTGATGGAAAACATCATGAGAATATCGGCATTTCTTTAAACAAAAGATACCTATGTTCAAAATAAGCTAAATAGCACTATGGAAGGTCATATAAGGATTAGCTGCGGTCTATTCAAATATGGACTCCTTATTACAAAATTATTTTATTACTACGGAAAGCAATGTGAATCGTCCTCATTAAGAAACACATATTAATATGCAATCAATTAATTACATATTGGATAGGAATTCAGATATGGAAAAAGCAACGCATTTCTTTAGATATTACTATTACAATAATAATAATGGTTAACACATTACCCAGCAATTAACCCCTTATCCCGTAAAGCGACTTCTATTTTTTCGTAAAGTAACTTTAACAAAGCTGGTTTAACCATTTCTTCAAAATAATGTGATTTCAAAATATAAAATCCTAAGTTATTGTAGTTGACGTTACGAGTTGTTGTCGTCATTAGCAATCATTAGCAACCACCCATAAAGAAGTTTTCATTGAATGTATGGCACATACACCCCATTGTGTTCAATAGATCATCCTTTCTTTTCTATTACACAGCAAATTTCTGAAATAAATAATTATAAATAATTAAAACTTGCTACTGCTTGGCTAGCGTGAGCAATTAACGTACGCTTAGTCGTTTTCAATGCGTGCCATGTGCTCGATAGTTGAATAGGTACATAAAGCGAGAGCAGGACTCTCGAATAAAGTAAAAAATATAAAATTCTATAAAACGTTAATCCAATATATAAGCAGTGTCTATAACTCCACTTGCGTATACTACGTACCTACACCGTAGCACCCGCACCGCGTCGCGATTCTACTAATTAAGTAAAGATTAAGGTCATAGCACATATATCAACTCGGAAACGGATCGGCACCGTATCAATTCGAGCCGTGCAGTATTCTTTGTATGAAATATATTATATTGTAGTATTTAGTATGAAACTCTCTACTGCAACGCGCACTAATCGGAATCGTAACGTATTCGCCTCGCCTAGTTCGGGACAAGCTTGCAGTCCTCGCGCTTACAGCTCGTCGCGTCGTCCCCGCGTTTACGACTCCGCATCGTCCCCTCGCTTACGTCTCTCCGTGCACTATTGTTGCCGAACGCGCTGTCATTCACAAAATAACTAACAGTCGTGTTGCGCGCGTATTTTATTGAATTTCTAGGTTAGATTTCAAACAAAAATAACGATGAAAAGGGATCATTGAAGAAGTGAGAAAATATCCATATTAATATGATTTGAGTGAGCGCGGCGTAAGCGCGGCGTCGCCTAGCCGTAGCCGAATCGACGTACCGGAGCTGTTGATCCGCTTTGGTTACGTTAGGTTGACGCCTGTTCAACGGCGAGGCGCAAGGCGATATGGTGACGAACTGACGATACTGACGATCCCTTGCCTAATTGATATGTGTGCTTTGACCTTTATACTCGAGTTATTTATTGTAGCTGTGGTAGACTAAAACTTACCAGATAATGTACATACATGCTAAATAATAATCATGAAAATCACAGGTCAGGCAGACAGGAGACGTTTATATAATTAATATAATTATACACTTTTGCATGATTTTTTTTTAAACTCCGGCACACCGCACAATGCATATTTTGAATTACTTAAGAAAACAGTATTAATAATGTAAATAATAATAATAAATATGATTATATTACAAAGTTTGAACCATTTAGATGTAAATTTATTGAAAACAACAAAACATTTCTTATATTTTAGGACGCATTGACTACCACCGCGCCATCGCCACCGAGGTAGTCATTTAGTATGTGTCCTCTCTAGGGTAAATGCTAGGTGCTACAAAACCGCGATCGAGACGATCGAGTTTTTAAATAGTTGTAAATATTTTCTCTGCATGCATTCATGCATTTATCATGTATGGTCATCAATATTATCATTTGAATCTGAACTAACCTGTTTTACTATAATTGTTTCTGTAAAAAATTACAAACCATATGTACAAAATGTTTTTGAACGAAATATTAACTGTCACAGACCTCATCATTTCTTTCATTCATCGTCTCCTTCAATGCTTCAATAATTCAATTGTGAAATTCTCGTGAATAGCAACGTTTGTTGCTTGCTGGAAGCGGGATATTAATATTTGGCTAACAAATAAATTATTGCAATGTGTGACAACGAAAAAGAAGAGGCAGCAAATTTGGTTTGTTTAACAAAACCTTGATAGGAAACCAATAAAAAATGAACAGATTTGTTACGTTCGTAAAGTACACTTATTTTAATACATTATGTACTTTTGTTTTTAGAAAGAGGAATTCGAATGGGTTCTTCGTGAGGAAGTTCATGCGATATTACATCAGCTGCATTCTGTTTTAGTCGTAAGTGCTTCATATAATCATTGACATCAATCTGTCGTAAGAGATATTTTTTGAGATGGATTTGTATTTTAGGAGTGCGCTCACAGATTTCCCGTGCCCTTGTACGGAAATGAGGGCCAGAAACAAGATAAATTCATACTTACATCACAGCCTGAACAACTGAAATGTATTGTTACTCTCACTGGAGATAGTATAACACATGCAGTAAGTATTGCTTGGATTATTTAGCACCATTTTATCATTGGCAGAATGCCCATATAACTTATTTCTAACAGTATTGTATATATAATAGATAAGAAAGATAATAAATCAAGATAATGTTAAAAATGCTTAGAAAGTGAGTAGTAATCTGTTTTAATAATCCTTTACAGCACTAGTGTTAACTCATATATTCTTTCAGGATATAAGTTTCAAGGTGCTTCGACAAATGCACACCATATGTCGCACATCTATCAACCAGGATGGACCTTGGAAACTCCAGCAGATCCAAGATGCTGCAAATCATTTGCAACAGGCCATTGGTTATATTGACAATGTGGATAAACATTATGTATTCAGGTTTGTGCCTAATATTGTTAATAATTATAAGGGAGTTTTCTTATATATAAAACTGCACCTTTCATTGTCTCAAAAAGGCTGCTAATATTCATTAAAATAAAATGCAATGTGCACATTATAATTATTTATACTTCCTAATTTTGCAAGCAATTTTGATACTGTTTGCACAAAAAGATTTCTATTGTTTGTTATTTGCATTTGTGTGTAAAATGATGTACATAATCAAATGTTGGCGACTGGCCTATTTACCAAAACATTTACGTGCTACATTTAGCACATCAATGTTTTGGTAAAGTTTTGGCCAGTTAGGTTAGGTACATCATTATATACCGACACAATTTTACAATTGTAGAAGTAACAAGGTAGTTATATTCCCTATAACCTTATGCTGCAGTAAGTCAGTGCAGGTGCAGTATTCCGTGCACTTCCTTATCAGCTAGATGTGGCATGATGTTCTGGCAACGGCCACCGCCTACAATGTCATCCGGTGTTGATGCATTAGAATAAGTACAATAAGTTAGTCTTACATAGAATTTGTAAAATTGGGTCGTCTTAATAAACTCGTAATTCGATTCCATCAGAAAGATCGAAAGAATGTTGATATCAGTTTGTACAATTTAATTTTGATTGTATTCTGCTTAGTGCTAGTCCCTCTGGCTATGCAATAGATATCTGCTATAAGTCTAGCTAACAATGTGTAAGTAGGTACATGCATTTTAGATTAAATTAAGTGATAACCAAGGCCTTCTATAATGCATTTCACCATCATAATTATTTTTAACTACTTTAAATTTGTTTCATGAGATCTAAACTATGCTTCTACATGCTATTATTCTAATTATGTATCTACCTGTATATTCCTATGACAATAAGTACATGTGACACCCATGTTTCATAATTCAGATCATAAATAGTAGATCGAGCCTATCTACATTTACTAGACATATTCGTAAATAACATGCTGCTACAGATTTAAATTTTACTAACAAACCCTATAATAATTTGCCTGACCTTGGAATAGAACCAGAATCCTTACAATAAGACAAAGATAAGCACATACTTATGGCATGGTTCGAATGAAACAATCAATACATTCCAAATTTAGAATGGAAATCATAAATACCACCTAGTAATTATTATTCAGAAGTATTATCACTTATTGTAAACTGAATACATTTACAACCTTAATAGTCTCATGAATGGCTTCAACATAATTGTTGTAGAAGAACTCAATGTCATGTTTATTTTCTTTACATCAACATGGTATGTTTGTCTTATGTAGCAGACTAGAAGCATGTGACATAAATTAATGTATTACAGTTAAACTGCTTGGTTTATAATAATATAATGAATATTATATTATAAAAAATATGCATTATGTTATATTACTTTTATCTAACTGATACCTTATTAATATGAAATAATTTATATCTTAGTTTTAATTTACCCCAACAGAAAAATATAGTGAGTTTTGTAATAATCAATAGTTAATGCACATCATGGTTTAGTAATTTTTGTATAAAACAAACAGCAAGTTTTTTTTATATATATATTAGCCTCATTAAGCGAATTCGTCCCCATAGTTTTCTCGCGACGCCATTAAAGTTAATAATTGTTGTAAAAAGAATAAATTCAAACTTAAATGCTCTCGCGCGCACGCGTTCACACGCACACATGCGCACTAACATACACACACATTTTATCGCGTTGTTTATTTGACACCTTATTACATAATTTTGAAAACTATTACACTACTACTACTATTAACCTTTATTAATTCTTAAACTAATTAAATTATTACTAAAACTATTTATATTTAAGTTAACACTTTCCCCAACGTTTCGGTTTCTTTTCAGCAACCATGGTCATGGGGAGACTAAGATGGTAGTTGTCTCAATGTTCCAGTGTAGTTTGAAATAACTACACTGGAAAATTGAGACAAGTACCATCTGCATGAGCCGTATATCCGATTTTGTTGGACGTAATCAGGTGAAATCTGCAGAAGTTGAGGTTTCTGGTAAAAGTTGATCGGTAGTAGGTCTTAAAAATACCCTGTATGTACATACTCAACCTTGATACACTTTTATATTAGTATACGTATGTAAGAGAATCTAGGATTATGATAAGATGAATGTAACTAAAACAACAAACTCTTTGTCGTTGTTTTATCTGTTGTGACCCTAATGAATTTTATCTGATTTGCCTGGTTATTTAGCAATATTTTGGTAAATAATATATATCTTTGGTATCTAAAGAATATTGTGTCAATACAATACCGCGAAGTACATAATGCATTTATTGTTTTAGATCATCTGAAGAAGTACTGCACATAATTCAATGTCTGATTGGTTCCTTGCAAAGAGCTCGCACTGCCTTAGTATTGCCTAAGAAAAAAGCAATTGATGAGCTTATGAAGAGTAGAAATATGGTATGTTGTGTATCTAAATTATCTTCAATCTAAGTAAGTCCGACAAGTTTAACTGATAAAAACATTTACAACAATACTGAGCAATTGTAGTACGTAATAATATTTCATCATCATCTCAGCCGAAAGACGTCCGCTGCTGGACATCAGCCTTCCCCAAAGATTTCCATGCAGACTGATCTTGGGCTGCCCACATCCAACTGCTTCTTGTAGTAATATTGAATGAGATAAAATTATATAGTATAGAAATTAAATAAACATATTATTTAATTTCTATATGTTCAGTTTGAAATGTCTGTAATAGAGCAGATACTTTTTTTATTTATGAGGATTTAACCTGGTAGTTTATTTTAATAGTACTTACAAAGTTGCATTGTGGTAATTTAACCGGTCGTATACCGCCGGCTCGCATACCAGCCGGCAGATTTGTACCCGTCGTAGGCCGGTGGCTCGCATGCGAGCCACCAAATTGGCGCCAAAACGCCGCGCGCCGCCTTCGCTTTAGCTTAAGCTAACGTAAAACCAATTTGGTGGCTCGCATGCGAGCCACCGGCCTACGACGGGTACAAATCTGCCGGCTGGTATGCGAGCCGGCGGTATACGACCGGTTAAAAGTTTCTGTACTTTTAGCCGATTTTCGACGAGTGATTTGTAACAGTAGTTCGATTTACTAGCACAAAGGCTATATTAAATTATATTGTTTGATGCATTTTCAGAAAGCCCTATCGCCAAATCTACCAGAAGACTTAGCAATATCATTCTACATCCAGTCCCACAAACTTATCTTTGTTGCGTACCAACTCAGTTCAGTACACGGTACGATGCGCATTGACTCGTGCCAGGCAGACTGCGCAGTGCCCTGGCTCAGTGATGTGTTATTTATGTTGACAGCCGCACTCCACATGTGTCAACAACTTAAGGATAAGGTATGGATTCAAACCAATATTTCTCTATAATACAAAACTTTTTAGACTAATACGTACTTTTTTCGCTTATATAACGCACTATACGCATGCGTAAAAGTAGGTTAGTTTCTTTACATTAAATATAGGTAGCCTATATGCCTACTCGGTGATAATATAGCTTACTAAAGGAGAAATAATTTTTGAGCTAAATCATTACAAACAAACAAAAAATCAAGTCTAGTATATTTCGAAAAAGTGTTGTTAAATGTCTGATACAGTATGTCAGGATATATCCATGGTATATTTTATATAGTGTGTACACATACTCTTATCTGTAATTTTATTAACGGAATATGTTGTTTGGTAAATATTTGCAATGTGCGTATAATAAAGTTTCTTGTACACACAGCGACGCATCACCCTAGACTGTTTGGACTTTGAACTATTAGAAGTTGAACGCTGCGAATCGTCCGAGAGAGTGCGTTATATTTTTGTTATGCTCTATCCTTACCATTACATCGACACCACTACGCACTGTCCCTTTCCGACAATTCTCTATTTTGTATGTAGCGTAGTTATGTGTATATAGGTTGTCTAACTTGATGTGTAGCCGTGTGTACATGGTGTCGTTGTCAAGTCCACTACATAGATATTGCTCAGCCGTAGACGCTTATCTTGAAAAACTAGCGAAAGTATATCTAAATATTATATATTTTATCTTGACGTGACAGGTGTATAGTTTCCTTCAGTGATAAGATTTCGGCGTATCCAATTATTGTATTAATCATATTTTGGAATTATCTATTAGAGAAATATGTATAAAGGAGGCTTATTATTAAAGTAATTGAACTTTATATCGACAATATAGATATAATTTATCTAAATATTATGTCACCACTTAATATCATGTGCTCTTTGCCCAACTTTATTTGTGTATGATAAAAAATAGCTCCACTCAATACATGAGTAAAGTAGATAAGGTGTCAGTCTGGCAGTGGGCAGATCTATAACTACTAAAAATATAACCATTTATTTATGGCATTACGTTTTAGTTTTTAGAATATATTGTATTTACACAATATGTGTGTTTGTTATTAAAATTATGTTTAATTATTTTTCAGCTGTGTGTGTTCTCGCAATATAAAGATTTCACTGTGGGATCAAGATCTGCCTCAATGGTGTTTAACTAAATATTACCTACCGGGATGTTACCTAATTCTCAAGTGTATGTAAGCATTATATACCTCTAGGTATGAGTAATATACAAAACAATATTGTATGTAAGTACATGTATTTATTTAGTTATAGTTATTGAGTCCATTGTTGATATTCTTGTTGAGTATGATGTAATATAATGTATAGAACCTAATGTTACAACTAACTATAGAAAAATACTAACATTGGGTCTGCCATGAGTGTATATTTTGAGTAACAGCAAAAGGGTATTAGTTATTCTTTTATTTATTTTGACTACTTACATTATTTATGAGCAAGATTATGAAAATCAAGTCTTCTTTACAAGAGTTATTTTGGATAAATTATTTTAAGTGAATAGTTAACTTATGTCAAATGGTGAATGTTTATGTAGACAATTTTAGCTAATAAAAGTTGAGCACGAGCATATGGCATCGTTTGATAACTGTAGTATATGAAGGTACAGATTTGCACATAGTACTGACACCAGTTGGAAGTGGATACTTAGCTCAAATTTGCTGCTAGCTTAGTTCGATTTTTATTGAGTTCAATAAACTGCCGACCGGATGGCTCTTGTTAGAGTAAGTGTGAGTTCACATTATGGGAGGCCGGCTATTCTGACGGGCCGTTTTAGTGGCAGATACGGCAATTTAAAATACCGGCAGCCGTCTAATAAGCACATTAATTTTTTTACAAGCTCCTTGTTGTCTATCTCTTTGCTGCTTCTGAGAATTTCTTAACAGAAAACGCATTGGAAGACCGGGTAATCAAACCCATAACTTCAAGTAAAGTAGACGTATTCACTACCGCCGCGCCGCAGCTACCGCGATTTACCGGTTTTTTTTTTCAGGAATAGTTTAGATCGCGTTATTTTGTATGCAGCGGGCCCCGCATAAGGTGGACTTGACACTATGCACCGTGTTTTAGGATAAAACAAAGCAATAATTTTCTACTGACTAACAAATTGACGTTTAACATGTAAGTGCGAAGGTATAGTCGAATAGCCCTTGATTACTATAATGTTAATTGCGCCGCTGGCTATATAGTCCATTCAGAATGATGGTCCAATGTTTTTAATTACAAGATTAATTCGCGCCATACGGTATTATTTGAATATGCTATTTCTGTAGAGAGGCTATTTTAAAGGCAACTTTTCTCCACACTTTGAATGCATCGTTGATATATGACTAAAATAATGAGGCACCGTATTGTAAAGTGGTGATTAGTGGTCATTAATGTAATGTTGATTGATTCCGTTGCGTGATTTATTGGCCCGGCTTCATTGATAATGTTTACATATAAACAAGTTATATAATGTAAACAGCGTTCATAGGGTTGATAATGTCAACAGCGTAATACAAAATTAATTATTTAGTCATTATTTATTTGTGTTTGTAAATCGTTATAGATCTGAAATGTATAGTTAAAAGAATTTAAGTATGTAACTTGGAAGCAATAAAGCTTCGATTTTATTTGTGTATTGCCATAGTTAAAATAACGAAGATACTAATTTATAATAGATTGTACATGTGTATTATATCTGATAACTTAATCAAAGGTTAAGTAAAAGTCCGTCAAATGATACAATTATAGATCTCTTGCTTTCTGATATTAATTACACATTTATGTAAATTGTGAGTGTGCGTCTATATTATTGAATATGCGACATAGAAAATAGCGAAACATAATTGCCAAAGTATCATGGAATCTACCACCCGCTGTTTTCAATACCATTGTCATAACATAATACATAATTATAATAGTACATTGTTTCTTTGGAAAGAACCGACGGTGGCCCGAAATCCTTATCTTTATTGATATGATTTAAAGCGGTAGAAATATAATCCCATTTTGAATAATAAAAGATAATGTTGTTATATTTATGGTCATAAAATATAAAATCTGAAGTGGCTACATAAATTGTAGCACAATATTAAACATTTTCATACCCAGTGTATTTTGTAAAAATAAGTACTTATTGTACCTATATATTTTTGTGACCTTAACCTTATATGACTACATATTTCTGATATCTTTGTTACAGCTATTAATAATATTATGATGCATAACTTTTCCATCTGAAAATACATGCGGTGAATGTATTGTAATCACGTTACTGATTGACACGTAAGATACTGTCACTCAAAGAGTAAAGTAATACATAGCTGTCACTATTTGTGTTTTGGAAATATGTGAATGTCAACAAGAAGCCCGATACGATACTTTAACGTTTACGAATTTTATAGAATCGTCTACATTACAGTAAATGTATTACATCGCATTCTAGCCACGTCGGTTATTAAATATGATACACATAATAAATCATTTACTACTTAAAGCGTAAATTCTCTTCAATGTTTCTGAGAATAAAGATTATTCCCGATCTACTTAATCCGTCAATTAGTTGACAGTATGGTGTGAATACATCAGAAAAGAAAACATGGATGTTTCACAATTTGTATTTAAGTAATATGACTTAAAGGAATTCCAATTTCTTATAAAAAATGTGATAATATTACATCGTTTAGTAAAAGATAGGTATCTGATAAGTACCTACATGAGATTTGCTTCCCAAAATGCAATTGAATTGAAAATTCTTCAAAGATATGAAAATCTATTGTCTGTCTACCTATATTCCTAAATTATGTAGTGTGTCATCGAATTTTCAATAACATTACATAAAGAAATAAATCTATTCTCTCTCTCTCTCTCTATGAATAACGATCCTAATATATACTGTAACAGAGTAGCATGAAAAAATTATAGTTGTTGCTCACTCGATAATACATTGATAAGTTGTTTGCACTGTTATCAATATTCTTTGGAATAAGTATTAAATAAATCTGCTTGGAGAGGTAAAGCTGTAATAATATTTTTCAATGTACTTATAAAACATTGTAAAATTAACATTTTTCCTAATTTTTAATTATTCTAGTAAGAAAAATAGAATAATTATTTTCATTCGAAGATTATAAAGGCCACTGTTATTATCTGTATTAAAATCAGCGACAATTGGTGTATTCAATTTGCAATATCTCTGTAAAATATAAATATAACATAAAAATTTTATTAATTAGTATTATTTATGCTAGACACTTTATAAAAAGGTTGTGCGTTAAATTTGTTTATAAGTGTTGAGTATGTAAAGGACTAGCCAAACTAATATGACTCGCGACATACATTTTACAACCAAATGTGTTTCGTTGGTTTTTAATACTTCACCACACAAAGTCATACACTCACTACACATTCTGGCCAGTTTGGCTAGTCCTCAAATCCAAATAATTAATTGAGCTTTTGGTGTATTGTGGTTTCAGTATCTCATAATTCTAATACTTAGATAATTATGATCACCTATTTCGAGTGGGTACAATCAATATTGGGAAGCATTTAAACTTTGGAATGAAATATACAAGTTACTGTGTGTGTGATTGTAAAATAATTGGCAAAGGAATTGGAAATGAATGTTGAAATTGTATTTTTATGCACTTATTGATAACTTTGATAAGTAAATAATAAATTGTTAACGCACTTTCTGAATATCGCTACTAATATAGCCTTGTGAAATTTATCTATTCTATACAATGTATCATTTTTTTTAAGTATGATACTGGAGTGGTATTTTGCCTAACATACCTACTTAAAATGCATTTATAGTAAATGTGTATATTCAGCAGTTGTCTAATTGAGAGTTTACCTCGATTGTGTATTGATGAACCATCATGTTCAAATGATTTGTTTGACATGTTTGACAATAAAATTATTGTACTAGTATTATTAGGTAGTCTCAAGACTATTTTATCTATAACTTCTGTATAAACAGTTCATGTGATTGTGTTGTATTTCAATAAATCAAAATGCTGTTAAGCAATGTTTGTTTCATTATTAATGCGCAACGTGACCGACCAAGGCTATCAAGTATTACTTATTATACACTAGCTTTTGCCGACAACTTCGTCCGCGTGGAATAGTTACTTTGGGCAGCATTTTTAATTTTTTGAGAAACTTATTTTGCAAATAATGCACATATAAATGCTGTGGTTTACTTACTGCAAATAGCCTAATTTAATACATATTTTTTTTGTTTTTCCCTCCTTAGATAAAACATAAAGATTTTGCGGGGATATGATACTCGTGAGCATGCCACATAGAGTTGCCAATGGAAAACAGTTTTGTTTATTATTATCGTGAATGCTGCTTTTAGGGGAATATACACTATTTAAAATCTCTACTATTTAAATCGCTCGGAATCATCGGAATACGGGGAATTAAAAGATTTTCTCCTTTTGCCATTCTAGTTATGATTATAACTTTTATAAAATCTAGGACGCACTAGATGAGTAATTTGTTGCCGTGTACCATTACATAGCCTTGGTGCGTCAAGATTTCTCATTAACAGGAATGGAATACCAACTTTCAACCTTAACTTATAGGAAGGCACTCATGATAATTCTAAAGAGTTAAGATACTCTATAGGGTACCTACCTACGATGTCACTCGTTCAGTGTCCATAACATTGTCTACTGGGAAAACGACAACATCTCCCTCAAGATCTGACGTAGGTAATTTGTTCGTTTATCTGACCTACTGTCTCATTTGTCGGCGCCGAAATTGACCTGTCCTGTCACACAACCATTCTCGATTGCCCATACTTATTTGTAGACCGGGATACATTACTATTTAACTCATATGTGTTATCGACAATTTGACAGAATTCACGTCTTAGTGTAATCATGCCGTTACTGTCTGTTAGCATACAATCTTTTCCAACTTTTAGAAGAGCAGCTGTATATTGCCCTGGGTGAGAATCGTTGTGTAGTTGTACTCACATATTTGTAGTCAGACAAAAATTTTACGTCTACCTACCCGTAATACAGACTCCTTCAAACAGGCATTTATTTCATCTGCCGGTGTACCCCTAGTAATAACCGGCAGGGTCTGTCTAAAGTCACCAGCTAAAAGTACCACTATCCCTGCTGTGATACCCTGGTTGCTCTCGAATGCAATCGAAGCTAAGTATATCGCGTCATGGCGCGATAGTGTTTTCGATTGGTTTTTTGTGGGACATCGTACATCCTTAACCCAAACCCAACACCTTACACTGCTGCAACATTTTTGCAAATGTTTCAAACGCTGCGCTGCACTGCCACCGGTGCATTTTCATTGTATGGGTATAGCGATTGCCGTGTCCAGTAATCGCGCCGCGTGTATATATTGAGACGGCATTTGTACTAATTATACCTACAATGTTGTCGAAAAATATACGTATTGTAAAAATAGAGGGCTTCCACACGAACTTTCGTCTTCTATATTATCCCCATGTAGGTAGAAATTTAAAAATAGCTGCAACAAATAATAATAAGTATCTATTTATTTCCAAAAACCATACAGCTATTACATACAAAGCAAATTAAACAAACTTAGGACACAAAGCATTTGGAAACACTGATACCGATGGTAAGATCTAACTTGAGTTATGGGTAGGTACCTGTTAGGCCACAGCAGGTAAATTGTTTACAATAATTATGTTCATAAATGTAGTAATAAGTATAAATGTTTATTTATTTACTTCTTATCATGTGCCTTAATACAAAGTCTCATGGTTTTATCTTCGATAATGACAAATTCTTATACCTATAAATTTTTGTCACTGACCTAAGTATTTCAACCCCTTCATGCCCTTTTTTTACAACAAAAGGTATCCTATGTCCTTTTCCAAGATCTAGTCTATCTTTGTACCAAATTTGATCGAAATAGTTATTATGGTTTAGGTGAGATAATGACGAATTCCCATACAAAATTTCATCCTTCAATCCCTTGATGCCCTGTTTTACAACAAAAGGCCTATGTCCTTTCCCAACGTCTAGTCTACTTTTGTACTAAATTTAATAAAAATCGGTTTAGGCGAGATAATGACGAACTCCCATACAAACATTCATTTCTTATTTCAACCCCTTCATGCCCTTTTTTTCAACAAAAGGTAACTTATGTCCTTTCCCAAAATCTATTCTATCTTTTGTACCTACCAAATTTCATATAAATCAGTTGTAGGCGCGATAATAACGAATTTACAAACACACTTTCATCCCTCATTTCAACCCCTTCATGCCCTTTTTTACAACAAAAGGTAACCTATGTCCTTTTCCAAGGTCTAGTCTATCTTTGTACCAAATTTAATCAAAATCGGTTGTGGTTTAGGCGAGATAATTACGAATGCTCATACAAACTTTCATCCCTTATTTCCACCCTTCATGCCCTTTTTTACAACAAAAGGTAGCCTATGTCCTTTCCCAATGTTTAGTTTATCTCTGTACCAAATTTCATTAAAATCGGTTCAGTGGTTTAGGTGTGAAAGCGTAAGAGACAGACAGACAGACAGAGTTACTTTCGCATTTATAATATTAGTAAGGAAGTAGGGATGGGGATTACTACATACATTATGGTATTTTTCTGTAACTAGTACTAGGGTAAGGATTTGCGATACAAATAGTTAAGTTATCGAAATCATGATATCTAGAGCAGTCCCTGAAGTTACAATAATATTTTTCAAGTAACTTACGGACACTCTTCTTGAGTCCCTGAAATGAGTTTGCACTTTGTATGCGTGCGATAGTGACGGCCTGGGTTCGATTCTCGGGACTGGCAAAGGGATACACACTTTTTTATAAGAACATTCTTAATATTATCACTGTGTTGATGGGATCTAAAAGCATGTCTGACAAATGTGGGTGTGAGCCAAAGCTTATCTTGGGTGTAAGACTGTAAGCTGTGGGTGTGCACTCTTGTGGTTATAGAGGTATTATAGTTGAGTCGGTACCATATGTAATTTTAGAAAATATGTTGCGTATATTTTTATTTGTTTACGTATATATGTATTAAGTAATATATAAGGTCTGATAATGAAATACATACATTATTATAATGTTTTGCCAAAGATATAAATAATCTTACAATAATTAGTAGCAAACTTTATAAACACCTAAGTGAAGAAACGTCACAGTTAGTGTTGGGAAATATTCGTATTTCAAGTAAACATACTACTCAGTTTAATTTAATTACAATTTTATCGAATATATCATAATTATAATTACAATTAGTGCATGAAACGATCCGTTAATATAAATTATGTCAATATAACTACCACTACCACACCCGATATATTTATATCCATGGAAAATAAATATTTTCCGTAGTCCGGTTTACCGGACAACTGAACCGTACTACGGGTAATAAATATTTTTTTTGGTTACAATTATAATGTTAGAAGACTGACAGACAATTATTAAAATAATATTTCCTATATTATAACAATAATTTTCTTGGCCAGGTTGCGTAGATTACATTTGCAAGCTGCAGCTACTAATCAACATACCTACGACTAGTCAGGTAAAATGTATTGGACTATAATTTAGAACATCTAAAACATGCTGTTAAACTTATACCTCTTCGTACAAACATAAGTAAGCACGATTTTTTACATTAGGTACATACAAAATCTTATTGACTCTTGTACTAGTTCAACTACGTTACTTCATTGGTTTAACTATAAACATAACTATAATAAAATATTAGCATTAGCAGTTTAAATATAACTATAATATTAGCATGCTATAACGATTAAATTGAAGTGAAGTGCTATAAAAGAATAAGCCACGTCTATTACATATTTTTATAGAGAGACGGGGTCATGTAATAACTATGGTGGTGAGTATCGTCAGCGTTGGGATAAAATTAAAGTCGGTTAAAGTAGATAGTATAGTATCTACTTTTAATTTGAGCTGGCACTGTCAAACATTAATGCACATTAGAACAACAGAACATTAATGATAATGTTATCAAATAGCTAGTATGCATTTCCATTTTAATCCTTAGGGTAGATTATATACTATCTTCTCAAATACTTGACATATATATTTTTCAGGTAATTTACAATTTTTACTTAAGAGTTTGCACTTCACTATCTCATTTGACAAATCAAATGACAGTAATGACAGCCTGACAGGAGAATTCAGTCAGATTTACAAAAATAAATCGTCAAGTTGTGGCGTTGAAGTTTGTTTTCACTTTTATTTTGTTATTAAATTGTAAATTGTAGTTATTTTATGTAAAATACAGATATGGCTATTAGAATAATGGGTTGGTACGCTCTAGTTTCAATTATTGTCACTGGATTGTTTGGTTTTGGATTTTATTTAACTATTCTTACATTTCTGGTGTCGTTTCTGATTGGGTAAGTTGATAAGGACTTGTATTTACTAATTATAAAAACAATATTATTGCTATAGATATGCCTATTATGATTTCACACTCTTAGTGTTACTTTATAAACTATTCGTAGGTACATATAAATGTTCGGTGAATTGTAACTTAGACTTTGTAATTGCTATACCATTTTGATAATTTTAATAGTTTGTGCTAGTTATTAGCTGATTAGCATTATAAACCCTAAAACACTGGATTTTATTAACATACAATTTCAAGGAAATTTGGCCTGAATAATATAGATTTGTTCTTGTTTACAGGATAATAACAGTCCTTTATTTCACATATGACCATAAGAAAGTCTTTTCAGTTGACTTAGACTCTTTGGATGACCCACTACATCAGACAAATTTTTCTATTCAAATACCCAAGGTATGTTCATTGTACAATTAATTATCCAATGTATATTGATTTTGAAATTTCCTTTAGATGAAGTGTAAAGACATATTTAAAGCCCAGCCTTTAGGTAACATATAATACATCACCTAGATCAATATCAAAACTTTATTGCAACCTCTAGACAAGTGTTTATTCAATGTACTTAAAACTCTTAGGTATTGGAACTATTTCAAAAACCAGCATCATTGCCCAAATATGACAACAGGATCACAGGTAGTGAGACAGTGGATTCATTCCTCAATGAAATAATCACTATTATCATTAATGACTATGTGACACCTTGGTATGAGATCCTGACGAGTGACGAGGAGCTTACAAATCACTCCATAAAACGGTTGGTGCTTGCTGCAGGTGCTAATGTAGCTAATAGGTTAGTCAACCAACTTATAATTATTCTTTAAATAAATTTTAATAATACTTGCATTCCTTAATCAGTTATTTATAGATTTGGCAACATGCAAGTGATAGTGTTGCAAGTATTCATAAGCTGTATGTAACAAGTTACCATCAGGCAAACTATTTGCTTGTTGCCCATTGAAGTGGTTAATTAATATAGTAGTCGTAGTCAATACATGCATTGGAAGATTTTGATATGCTGTATTTTTTTTAATTATGACTATTGTTGGTTTTTCATATCAGTATTAGTTATAAAATAGTTGATTTAATCATAGATCAAAAACATTGAATAATAAATTAATTCAGGATTTAAATTAATAATTGGTTATTAAATTTGTTCAATGTACTGTACTCTTGCTCTCCATATTTTTTAAAAGTATTATCATGTCTTTTAACTTAGTTGCACCATAATCTCCTATGCACATTAAGGAAGTTTTGCCTTCTTTAAAAAATGTTTAAACTTGTATATTTTAGAGTGAAATGTGTGGATTGGATCCACCTTCTCTCCACCCGGTTTCCTGAAGAACTGACTACACATTTGAAGTTATTCAAGCAGTCAAAAGTGAGACTGAAACACATAGATTTGTCCATCGCCAAAGATGTATCAAATGGGAATTCTAAACCTAGTCCCAAAAAACAGGATGAGAAAAAGACACATAGAAGAAATAAAAGTGATACTGATTTGTCATGGCCACCAGGTATAGAAATCTTTTGAGCCATTTTCTAATCTATATATCTTTAATTACTTTTTTTATGGGTTAGATCTCTAAAAAAGTAAATAGTGTACCCTACTTACAGTTAACTATATCCATTGTGTATCTATTTACAATGTTTGTAAAGTGTAGCTAAAATACCCATATTATGGTTCCCTGGAACATTTCCTTAAACTTTAACCACATTTAGCTAACCACATAATTTATTTTGCATATCTCTGCCTAGTGAAGAAAGAACACAAGTTTTAAAGCTTATTTACCATCCCATGCCAATATCCGGTCGTATACCGCCGGCTCGCATACCAGCCGGCAGATTTGTACCCGTCGTAGGCCGGTGGCTCGCATGCGAGCCACCAAATTGGCGCCAAAACGCCGCGCGCCGCCTTCGCTTTAGCTTAAGCTAACGTAAAACCAATTTGGTGGCTCGCATGCGAGCCACCGGCCTACGACGGGTACAAATCTGCCGGCTGGTATGCGAGCCGGCGGTATACGACCGGATATGTCATACACTAGATTAATAACATTCTTTTTTATTTAAATTGTTTTCATTGCTAGTCTGTACTGATTTAGCTTACATGTTGGTATTACATATTAAAATTTAATATTCACGTTAAACATATGTTATTATCCAAATCTTATTTTTAGATTCCCAAAGCTTCGGAAAATCGAAATTTTACGACAGTTCAGAAAATATTAGTGGGACAACTTTAAAAGATATATTTTTTGAGTTGGAATGCTCTATTGAAAATAGGCAGCAGTGTCGAGATATCTTTTGTATGGATACAGAAAAGGAATATGGTAAGTTTATAGCACTAATGCGTTTTTGAAGTAAAGTTGATTTATTATGGTTAGGCTCATGGGGTTCGAGCGCTCGAATCTTGTATTAATATCTATAACAATAAATAATTACAATTTTTATAAAATGTAGCTTATATTAATAGGTAGGTAAAAATATCTGTAAGAGAAGGCTAATTCATACTGTAGGCAGATTATAATCCGTTTCATCAAGTGCTAAAGCCACTTCGAAGCCGCAGCGCCATTATGCAGTCAGCATCAGACAGATTTGAGCTTTCTAAGTAGTCAAAATTATGTGAAAAACATCAATTCAATTTTATGTTCGCAGACATGGCATTCAAATTGTTGTAAGTATTCAGGGTCAAAATATCTTAGCTATCAGTTGTCAATTGTGTTAGCTGTCAGAGTGTCCATATTAATATTTTCGAATAGGTCGTTCAATGGTATCTATGCATTCATACTAATCAAAAATATCCTCACAATTAAGAAAATTCAACATTTATACCCGTAGCTAGAGTATATTTTGGAATAAAATTTAAAAAACACCATAATTTATTTATTTAAAAACTTCATGCACAGAACAATACGTTGGCGGACTTAATGCCAAGGGCATTCTCTACCAGTCAACCGCAGGGTGATGCAGAGATAAGAAGAAGTAGGGGCATACATATACCATTTATAAATATACATGTATTTAAAATAAAGAATAACACAAAAGTAATGATATTTATATAATATATACATACCTAAATATATCGTATACTTTAAATAAAATATATATACATACAATATATACATACGTAACATATTACTGATGAGATGGAACAGATAAACTGTCAAGAAAGAGAGCACGTACTTTTAACTTGAAAGTGCAACAGTTTGTGGATATCCTGACTTCATGAGGGAGCGCATTCCAAAGTAAAACGGACTGGACGAAGAAGGAACAATGTAGGACACCAGATGTATGGGAGGGACAAACTAAGAGGAGGTTATTGGAAGAACGAAGATTTCTGTCATGATTGGAACATAGGTACTGGAAAAGGCAGGTGAAATAAGTGGAGGCATTTGGTGAGGTTAGAATAGAAAATAATATTGTAACAGCACGCAAACTACGGCGTTGACGAATGGGTAACCATTTTAAAGTGGATAAAGAAAATATGGTCATATTTACGAAGATTATAAATGAATCGATTACAGTTATTTAGAAGTCGGTCATATTTATTGAGTACCTAGATCTGCATTCAGGTCATAGTAACACACATCACCATAGTCAATTAAGGAAAAGATCAAAGTGCACAAGCATTATTTTCGTCTTAGATGGGAGAAAATTCTTTAGGCGATACAAGGCGCGTAGTGTTCCGGTTACTCTCTGACTGACACTAGTAACTTGAGCTTGCCAATTTAAATTGAAGTCAATGAGCAAACCCAGATCCTTTATAGTAGGACTAAATGGTATAGGTGTCCCATCATACACAACAGGCGGTAAAGTACTGGAGTCCAGCCTGCTTATCAGTCGTTGACTTCCAACTAAAATTGACTGACACTTAGTCGGGTTAACAGACAATCCAAATTTGCAAGACCAGCTTCTAATTGCTTCAACATCAGCATTTACTTTAGAAATGCTTTAAGTTATAATCTAATGTCACGGAATGATGTATCATGTTGTTGTCTCTCTATTCCTCCATATTATTTAAATGAGCAAACAAAGCGTCGTATAGTAAATTTATAAACAAGTTTGGTGAACTATACCGTGTGATATATCAAATAAAAGGGCTAGTTATGTTAACTTCGAGTATATTTTCTTTATAATTTTAAAATAAATAATAAAATTGTCTATTGACAACTGATAGCTAAGATATTTTGACCACACTGAATGCTTACAACAATTTGAATGTCATGTCTGCGAACATAAAATTGAATTGTTGTTCTTCACATAATTTTGACTACTTAGAAAGCTCAAATCTATCTGATGCTGACTGTACCTACTAACTTTTATAGCTATATTGTGTTTACTTCAGAGAATAGGAATGAAATGGATGTCGCCAAAGGCAATTTGTTGGATAGACGTATTTTATCGGCATACTAGACTATATATTATGACTAGCTTATGACGCAAATTGTTAGAAGCCTATGTTTACCAGTGGACTGCTAAGAGCTGATTGATTGATGAATTTTAATGATTATTTCCCAGAGTTGTTATGTGAAATATCAGAGGCGGTGTTATATCTGATCGCGCCAGAAGAAGCGTGGCGGTGTCACGCGCTAAAATTGATACTGATTGAATTGTTGTCAGCGGTTGTGTTACGTCCAATCATTAATTTATTGAGCGATCCCGATAACATCAATCGGACTATCGTTAGAACGGTAAGTTTGTTTCAAGAACTAAATATATTAAATCTTATACGTATGCTGCCATCCAATAACTAGTAGGGCGTTAAGTCATATGTCGCACTCTTAATAAAACAACGATTTATCTCGAAATTTAGAACTTAGGCAATTTGAACTCTAATAGTGTTTAAGTAAGAGTTCAGATTGCCTAAGTTCTAAATTTTGAGATAAATCGTTGTTTTATTAAGAGTGCGATGTGTTCTATATAACTGAGCGTTCTTGTAGTTGGTGGCCGGCAGTATTACAGTGCACTTATTTAAATATACTAAATATACATTTTTTTTTCTTGGTTCAGTAATTATAAATGACATAGTTATTTATGAAGCTTAGAACATTCATGTTTTAATGGCATCAGCGTTTTGGATCTTGCTATAATTTATTGTAATTATAATTTTTTTAAACAATAGCATTGTTTATTTGGATATATGCTGCGCTTGACATTGTTTAAAAAAAAACTGGTAACTAAAATGGAAATATATCTTTTAAGTTATGCCTGTCCAAATTGCGCAATATTTAACACATTGAACGCCATGCCGGTCATAAATGACCGCGAACAATACATTTTCTATTGTGTCTACTACATAGCAGTCAATGTGTTAAGTACCTACTGAGTACGTCATTACCAATCGAGTGTTGTTGATTCGATCCCATTACATACAACAATTGTGTGAACCACTAATCATTGAACTGAGTCCGGTTGTTCTTGACGTTAGTTGACTCAATAGTCCTGTTTGTTTATAGGCTTTTGCGGCAGAGCGATTATTTCGAACGGTTAACTGTGTTGTTATTGCCAGAGTAGTAGCAGTTCATATAGTAACCAAAATTGTCTGCTTGTAGTGTTGCCGCGACTCGAGCCTGCCCTCCGAATTGTTCCTGATAGTTATACGGTGCTGTGGAGATGCTGAGGAGTTGGATGCCACCCTGGAACTTGTGCAGAAGGATATACAGAAATTAGTAAGTCGTTTCAAAATATCGTGAGGAAACTTGCATGTCTGTGAGTTCTCAATGATGTTATCATGTTATGTGAAGTCTGCCAATAGACACTGGTGCAACGTGGCGGACTTTGGCCTTACTCTTCTCTGCTGAAAAGTGACCCATGCCCAAAAGTGAGACAACTCATAAATATGGCTGAAAGTATTATTATAAACTGTATACATTAGAGGTTATAGTATGAAATTACTGATTTGTATTGAAAAATTGGAACTCGTTTTTTCTAAGATGTACCATATTTATTTAATCGAAATATATACCCTCATTATCTTTACATTGCTGCCATCTAAATGGAAGTTCATTTATGCCTTTACGATAGAACTCTGGGGATCTAGATCTAGATTCACAAACTGTGTGAAAGCATTTTGTACTGCCTCCTGGGAAGAACGAAAAAGATAGTAGTCCGTTGGAGCAAGGTCTCGCGAGTACGGAGGATGACGTATGGTTTCTAACTGCAGCTCCTATAGAGTTACAACGGTTGCTCGTGCAGTGTGAGGTCTTGCGTTATCATGAAGCAATAATGGTGAAGATCGATTCACGAATCGGGGCTGTTTCACTACCAGTTTCGCCATCATTGTTCGGCACAGTAAACATCTGCTGTTATTGCTTGACCAGACCTGAGAAAGCTATAGTAAATAACACCATGAAGAGACCACCAAACAGCTACCATTACTTTTTTATTGGTAAGGTTTGCTTTAGGTCACTGTTGCGGCGTTTAACCTGGGGTCAGCCATTGCATTTTTGCTTACGGTTATCGTAAAGAATCTACTTTTAGTCACACGTCACAATTCGCTCTAATATTCCTTAATTTCTGTACCGATTCAACAAGGCAACACAAGTTTCAACACGCATTTCTTTCTGCAGATCAGTCAAATCATGAGGCACTCATTTTTTATATATTATTTTCTTATTGATTTGATGAAAATAAGACAATATTGTAGGTAGGGTAACGTTAAATTTATGCCGCTAATTCCTGGGTAGATTCACTCTAATCGGCTTCCACCATCTCCTTTAATTCAACGTTATTCACCTGTGGTCTTCTACATGGTTTGTTCTTCAAGTCGAAATTTCCATAACGAAAGCGTTTGAACCACAAACGCACGGTGCGTTCACTAGCAGTCTACTCTCCAAACGCAGCGTTGATATTGCGAGCCGTTTCTATCACGTTAGTTGCGCGTCGGCACTCGTATTAAAAATGACTCGGATTTTTGAAGTATCCATCTTTCCCGTCTAAGCTGAATTGAAAAAAGCAATTGAAAGTCGGAAATCGAATGTTTTTTATTTAAAAGAAGAATTTTATAAGTATCATGTGGAAAAAGTTTCACTTGAAAATTGCACACCATGAAGGTGTTATGTCAATTCAAAGTATAATAATAATAATAATATTCTATCACATACACACAACACCATCTAGCCCAAACTAAGCAGAGCTTGTACTATGTGTACTATAGTTTGACCGAAACCGCTGTACAGCGCCTTAGGAAACCGCGGTGAGGTGGGGGCCGAGAAAAAAGAGTATGAGTTCACATGAGATCGATATTGTCGGACAGATCTTAAGATATCAGTTTACAATATTTTAAAGTTTTAAGGTACGACTGGCGTGTAAACCCCGAATTTATTAAAATTCCCTATACAATAATTTCAGTCTTTACACGCCATTAAATTATTAAACATGATAAGGAATTAATTAAATCAGTGTACCTAATATTTCATTTAATTAATTAATTATCTATTATATATTACATTTAATTAATTAAATAAATCCGAAAAATACCTATATTTAATGAAAACAACAAGTAATGAATAAAAACGAAATCTATAATTCAAATTCAAGAAAAAAAGAAAGAAAGAAAACGTTCTTTATTGCCACAAATAAAAAATATATTTACTAAATTAACTACAGTTATTCGGACAGAGATTCTGCTTCAACTTCATCTCCCGTTTCGCCATCGGAACTTGAATCAGAGTCGTTCTGCAAATTTATTATTAATGGTCCGATAATATTATCAAATCTACTATCGTGATCTCAGTAATTATTTTCATTCTTTTGGACATGATCATCACATTTCTGCAATTTTGGCGCTGTGAACTCTTTTTCAACAATTTATTCAATAAGTTTATCTTTTTATCTAGAGAAGAGTTAATATGGTTTTGGGCTATGTTGTTTTTAATATCAGTCCAGACTAACTCTATGGGCTTCAAATCTGGATGGTACGGCGGTAAACATAGAACAGTGTGTCCATGGGCTTTCAGGAGTTCATCAATTCTGTACACGGGCTCTTTTTGTGTATTATCGATAAGAAGTTACAGTTGAGCTTTTGTCATAGCTTCCGAAAATTCAACATTGTGGCGCCGTAACCAGTTCTGCATTTCAGTTTTGAGACGTGCTATGGTTGGCTGCTATGTTAAGACGCGTTGTCCATGACAACTACAGAATGCAGCAGCAACTTATCTTTTAACTTTCCATCTACCCACTTATAAAAAGTAGGCTCGCTCATGTCTCCATGATAGTCGCCGGTCTTAGCATCTGATTTGAATATTGTCATTGCACCATCAATCAAGCCATTTCGACATCCAACGTGAAGAATTACCAAACGCTGACCTTTTCCGATATCAGCGTGAATTCCAGGTTCGGGCGATGATTGCCAACATTTGCTGACATGGTGACTGGAGTTAATGTCTGTTTCATCAAGGAAATATATGATGCGGTTTTGCGTTCTGTAATTTCTGATTTGTGTCAAGTATTTTTTCCGCCACACTGTAATATTAGGCTGCTCTATAAGGAGATGTCTCTTCGATTTGCATTTTTGGAAACGGTAACCCATTGTGTGTAAAAGGTTTCTTAGAAATTCTCGTCCACAATTTAATATGCCATCTTGTTTCAAAGTAACTTACGGACACTTGCCACTCTTTTTTCAAATTCATAAAACTGATGAATTTTTCTTCTGATAACTCCTAAATCAAAATCATCAACAACTTGTTTTTCCTTTATAACTTTTGATTTTTTTGCGAATTAAATTTCAATTGGCCCAAATTTTCAGTTGATGAATTGCCAGCTTTTATCACATTTCTTACGGTTTTCCTGCAGTACCCCAGTAGCAGTAGCTTCCGCCACGATTTTGGCAATATTCGCATCACTCTGTCTGCTTTAATTTTCTTAAAATATTCGGCCACTTTAAAAATGACGGTTTTGATATCACGAGATAACGCACGACCCATCTTTGTATATTTATCTCATGTGCGTCTGACATAGACAGTCCGGTACAAACAACGCTAGCTACTGCCGTGAGCGTTGACGGCAGACTGATGGAACAGTGCGGCCGATACGCACCCCCGTCTCGCCGCGCGCATACCTAAGGCGCGGTACAGCGGTTTCGGTCAAACTATAGATAGGTTTTGGGTCCCGGGACGTGTCGTGTCTCGAAGTCCCGGGACTTTTCGTAATTTTAGTTGTCTCGAGTCCCGGGACTTTCGGTTCGAGACTCGAGACGAAATTGTTATGAAATCATTTTTATTTTCAAACAATTGAAGGAGCCTAGCGTCAATTCTTAGTTTAATGAATAATTACTTAGTCTACTACGTAACTAGTGAGTACACAACACAATAAATGCGTTTGCCGCGCCGCCATCATCTCGCCATATTGGTTGTTCTGTGACGTTTTGATTATGATTGTGTCTGTGTCAGTTTAGTCAGTCAGTCGTCAATTTCATTTATGATGTGAGTGTGGTGTGGTGTTTCTTTTGCAATGGCGCTTTTGTAAAATCGACGACGCCCATAAATCTCTTGTAAGTTTAATAGGTCATGTTTATAAATGCTGTTTTCAAAGAACACCTTATTCTTTTAATTTGGTCGGGTTAAAACTCGCAAAATAGAGCTTATGCGTTTTTTTTCTCGTAAAAATTCAGTATCAGCCCTCTGTTATCGTGTATTATTTATTGAATGTTATTGAAGTGAAAACTTCTTTAGGCGCGTTGAGCACTTTTTGGGTGAATGCAATATAAAATACATTTTTACATATACATTTCATCATATACATTCAGGAAATAATTCAAGTGCACTCACATCATCGCGTGAGTACAAAAAAAACGTTTGTGTGCCCGAAACCCGTATCCGAATAAAATCACTCATCACACTACTCGGATACAAGCTCTGGTATATGAACGATTTTTATTCGACTTGTGGCGACTCCGCACAAACGAAGAAGTTCCGCCTACATCTAACGGATGGCGCTACATACAACAAGCGCTCAAATGACGTCATACTATTCTGAATCGCACAAGTGGAGTTTACATAGCGACTAAGCTCCCGACATCAACCGTCGGGCCGCGGCCCGCCAGACACGATCAACTAGCCTGGTCGGAGTATCCTCTCTTTGTGTTGGAGGGACATCACACCACGTTCCTCCACAGATTCATAGGGTAAATTCTGGGCACTGAACGGATTAGAAAAAGCACCAATTATTATTATTATTAGATGTCTGAAACCGACTCCAGTAAAGATGCTATATCCACTGGCAGGTCACTCACCTGCAGGGGCAATCCACTCCAGCTGTCCACAGACAAGTAGGAACTGGAATTGAAAAATGGAAACAGGAAACTGATCCTAGACACCCACTATATGGCCAGAAACCAGCCACAAAAAGGCTAAAAAGTCGGTACAGTTTTCTCTACACCATACCTGCCAGTGCCAGTAACGCTCCTAGGGACAGAGTAAAATTGTGGCATGACAAATTCTCCATTCCTACCTTCATCCCACCGGCAGAAAAGTTATCTCCGGGATATAAACTTCCATGGCCAACCTGGAAGGCACTAAACAGTTTACGTACCCAGGTTGGTAGATCTAAAGATAATATGTTAAGGTGGGTTATATCGACCCAAGTGCAAACAAGTGCGACTGCGGTGCATCCCCACAGACAATGGGTAATTTGCTGACGTGCCCCACAAGCCCAGAATTGTGCACGCGTGATGAAATATACCAAGCAATGCCTAATGCGATTCGCGTTGCCGAGCACGGGGCTAAAACCATTTAAAAACTGTTACCATCGACACGATAAGAAGAAGAAGATGATTATTAGTCTAGATGTTGTCCCATCGCCCGGCATTGCCGAGCCTTCCTCCTTCCACTTTTCTCTATGCTTTGTAATCTGAACCTTAACCTCCTGTGTGCGTCTAGTTTGTCTCGCCATCTCATTCTATGCCTTCCTCGTTGTCGATCCCCGATGTTTAGGGTCCATTGAGTGGATATGACCTTGTTCGACTATGGTCTACAAATATAGAAACAAAATGATTACTGAAAAGTACAATATCAATCATTAATTTATATGATTGCTGATTAAGTGAACGACTTTTGTTTTTAGTTGATTTTGTATTGTAGCATTCCAGAGACAGCGCAGGTGAATGGGAGATACAAGACCGACAGAAGCTATCTTCGTTGCAATACGTTACGCGTATTATTCAAGCTAGAAGAGCTACGTTAGGACCACAAGAAGGTATACAATTTCAAAATAAAACCCAGATAGGTTATAAAAGGGAGTAAATAACATTTATTTAAAAATGACAAATGCTTTTTTAAGAAGGGTACCTACTAGGATGGGCTATGCTTTTGGCATTCAGAATTAAATAATCAAACAATTTCATTAAAAATGTTTATTCCATTGAGTCGCAGCGGCATATAGGCCACCAGACTCAATCAGTTTTCATTGCATTCCAAGAATTGACAAGTTGTTAAAATAAAAAGAATTATTCATCTACTTACTCGTTACTGCAGACAGTGATCTTAAATATTGTCGAATCCACTAAGAAACAATACTGCCCAAATTTATACGATACTGTGATGTAAGACAATTGCTAATTTAGCTTCTCGGTTTTAGGTTCGTCGAGTAGTACAAACACGGAGAAGGTTCCAGAAGAAGTATCACGATCGCTTAAGTTCCTGAGGGCCACCACAGCTTGGAGGTCGAATGCACAGTACTTATTAGAAATCGAATTGAATGAAGCCGGTAAATATTATTACTTAGTTAATAGTAGTTGCGTGAATACTACCTGAATGTATACCAGGATAAAAAGTACCTATTCTATGTACTAATTGCGTTGTCAAGTTTTATCCAAATCCGTTTAACGGTTTACTCTTAATTGAGCAACGAATATCTAAACGTCTACATAAATATTCGCACGTATGATATTATAGTAGGATTTAACGTTATGTACTATAATTTTATGTTTAAAAAGGACCCTATGTTGATGATTAAAATATGTTTACACAGAATGAGCCCTGAGTTCATTCTGTATTAAAATGTTGGCTTAACGCTTTAGTAGCTTTGCTGCAGAAATGTTGCGGATGCAGATTTTTTGACATCCGCGGATGCGGATGCGAATACGGATTTTTGTAGACTCTCATCCGTGGTTGCGGATACGGATGCGGATGTCCAAATCTATGCGTAAGCTCCGCAATTGTGGATGCAGATGTTGATGAAAATTGTTCATCTTATTTAATAAAAAGTATCTAATATCAGATCTCCGCCTTCGCAGGTTCAAGCCTGTTTTGCAAAGGTTCATAAATTAAACATGTACTACTGAACAACTGATTTCTTTCTTATTGTAACATACGCTATATCTGGATCTGCATTAACATCCGCGTTGATTATTGCGAATGCGGATGCGGATGCAGATGTCCAAATCGATGCGGAAGCTCCGCAATTGCGGATGCGGATGCGAATATTCGCAACATCCCTGCTTTGCTGATATAAATGTGGCAAACGGATGCATTTAAGTCGTAAATGTAAATTAAATGATTTTTAATAACTTACTATAACGGGTTTTTGCTCCCGGCTACGCTCGGCAATAGTACTTTTTCCTGGATACAAGATTGCAAGATCATATTTCAGGTCAAGTAGTTAAGGTGTGAAAGCGTAACAATCAGAGAAAAAAAACAAACAACCTCATATTCACATTTATAATATTAGTTACTGTTTGGCCAAAAAAGATACATAGAACAGACAGGCAGTATACTCGTTTACCTGGTTATACGGGTATATAATTTACTGAACCGAACTGCTTAACGGGCTTTATTTTGTTATTATAGGACCACAATTATGTGTTACACGTCACATATTCATTTAACAGATGCCTCTCACACATCGAAAGCCGTCCTGGACAATCTCCGGTCCTCAGCCTTAGAACTGTGCGATCTCTACCTAGCCACTAACCGGCCGATTGTGATGGGTATACCAGAGAACTGCTACTCGGAACTCGTGAGAAAGATCACTACGGAAGGCGAAGAGTTCACGAATAATCCTGTACTGTGCTTTGACGATGTGCAGAAATGTGTGTGTGACGCCTTAGAGGTGAGCCAAATACTTTTTTAATTCGTTTTCGTTACGATATTACGCCTTATATTAACACATTGAACGCCATGACGATTATAAATAACCACGCACTGTACAGTTTCTAATGTGTCTGCTACATGGTTAGTTAGTTAATAAGTTAGTTGGACGTGTGTTATCCGTACTTAGCCCCACAATTGCGCCATTGTGCGTAAGTGACCGACGTGTTGTTATTCGGTTACTTATAGCACCTCAGCTACGCCCAGAAAGATAATAAACGATCGGTATTCTGCTACATGGTATTCAATGTAATAATTATTTGTACCTATAATATATCGTATACAAATTACATGGAAACAGATAGCAAGTTAATAAAACGTGCGAACAGAGAAGCACGCGCGCATCGATCTGTTACACAGCACCGTGAGGAAGTTATAAAAAAATACTGACTAAAATAAAGTTTATTAAACACTTGAATACAAAATCGAAATAGTAAAAAGATATAGTACAATGAATATAGAAATGTATCTGGCACGTAAGATGTGTTCATGACAGAGGATGTTCAGGTTGCTTTCGGTTAGTACTGGGCTCAGGATGTAGGCAAAAGCACGGGACTTTTAGGCGAGGGTTTCTGTCGAATAAAGGGGATTTTGGACTAGCTATGGCAATTAAGGTACAAAAGTAGTTTGTAACAGAACGTATATTAAGTTTGGAACAAGTTGTTCATATATCAGTGACTGGTTACGGCGAAATTAATACACGCTGTGCGCAAGCGTCCACCGTATCGACCTGGTGTTCTGTATCTAAGTGTTTTGTGGCTTTTTTATTGTTCAACAGATCCTAAGATTTTTAAATCGTAACACTTTGATTATATTTTTGTTGTCTTTATTTATTTTAGGATGATCCAACGTGGCAATCAGACTTTATGATGGATAGCGAAGACAGCTCAGAAAAGAGCAGGTGATTATCTCAAATTACGCTTAAATACTAAATATCTATTTCAGAGTACTTCTTTGGTCCCATACTATTGGGCGACATATTATTGCGGCCTAGCAGCGATAGCCTGGTGGGAAACCGTAAGACTGCCACGCAGAGGTCTCGAGTCCGATCCCAAAGCGCGCATCTCTAACTTTTCGAAGTTATGTGCGTATTAAATAGTGAATTATCGCTCGCTTTAACAATGAAGGAAAACATCGCGAGGAAACCTGCATATCTGAGAGTTCTCCATATTGTTCTCGAAGATATGTAAAGTCTGCCAATCCGCACTAGACCAGCGTGGTGGACTATGTCCTAACCCTTCTCACAATGAGAAGAGGCCCGTGCCCAACAGTGGGACAGTTCGATACAGGGCTGGTATTATATACCTAATGAGCTTGAGTCTCGAATTCGATTTCCGGACCTGGCAAAGGGTTATAGATAATTTCCTGTCAAGAAATTCTCAGTAACAGTACGTAGTCTAGAACTGCATCCGTAATTCGTGATAGAAGGCGATAGACTCGCCTTCTATTGCATAAGACCTAAAAACAAGGCTGGCGAACGGTAGGTGTGATGCATCTCTACCTATCCATGTGATGTCTCATGTGAGTCTGTGTGTCTATTCATCTGTTTATTTGTTACAGTGATATAAAAAAGGATGACAAAACAGAACATAAAAAATATAGCGGTAAGAAACTATTGATTCATAAAATAAATTTCATTCTGACTAATGTTCCTTTTATCCCGATCTTATAACTGGTTGCCGTCCAAAATGCGCAGACAAATGCAAGAAATTAATGAAGTCATGTCTCAATCAGTTGCCAAAGTTGTTCTCCAAGTCGAAATTCAAGTATGATCTGCCGAACAAGTCCTCAACGTTCCCTCGGTCCCTCACCCGAAGAGTACCAAGTAACAAGAACCACACACTACCTAAATGCAATGCGTTTGGTATTACATTTCAAAGTGAATAGACCCTACCACATTAGACTGTATGCGTATTGTTTTGTAGTTACCTCCTTGCATCAGGCAACTTCATGATTATTTGCTAGATAGTACTATTTCTATTCTTCTTCTTATTATTATTTTCGGTCACTCTGTTTCTTTTATGAGATTTTACTGGAAGCGAAGTGTGTAGATTTTATGTTCGTGTAAATTCAATACTTACACACGTCTGAGATGTTAGTCAAACCTTGCGTCTGGTCAGCGGTCCAAAGGCATTATATATTCACTAGTATGAATTTATAAACATAGTACGTGTTTCTTTAACATAAGGCTTCAAAACTATTATAATACAGTGTAATTATTAATCTGTAAGTCGATAATTATTAACCAATAAGGTAGTAATTCAGTAAAAAAATTTATAATATAATATAAGATTTATGTATTTGGTGATTCAAACGCCTGATCCATTAACCATGGCTCGGCTTTTTTATCACCAAACACAATTATTTAATCTATGACGTGATGACTTGCTTCGGTGCTATAATTTAAATAAAAATAATTACATCACTTTCTTATATAAGCTGCTTTTTATGTTAAATGTTATGCTGATCAGCTGTAAGGGTAATATTTTAGTTATTTTCCAATATATTTTAAATAGGGATACTATAAAAAAAATGTTTGAGTTACCATATTTTTCGCTTCACTAACAGTGATATCTCGTCTTATTTCTACCTTTATAGTGAACTGATGTGATAGAGTAGTTCTTCAGATTATTTCTTACGCACGAGTATGTGTGCGTAGTTTATTACTTGTAACTTTACTATCTTACTTCAAAAAGTGCCTAATTTCCAGGTGATTTATTACCAGTGCCCGGGACACGACATAATCGCTCGAGGTCAGATATTGTTGGCAATTTAGCACAAAGGATGATCAACGAAAGTGCAGGTTTTAAAATTACTATACAATCATCTTAATTAATAAAATAATAAAAATATTTGTAAATACTTCCCTGTACTGTATTTCCAAAGTGGTATTTCATATATATATTTTTTGTTAAATTTATTTTAAAGAATTATTGCTAGCTATATTATTTCAGGTCCATCAAATTTATCGTCAGCTAACACAAGCAACTTGTCATTATCACATTCAGAAATCAGTAGAAATGTAAAGAATCTATTATCGCCTTTATCAGCATGTATTATTGAAACCGGTAAGTATTTAATAACTATTTGTATTGTTAATAGTAACTCAGCTGAAGTGCCAAATAATTGATAAGACCGATTTTTTCTTAGTAGTACATTGTGCAAGGCTTTTCATAATGTACTTCTAAGCAAAAGTCGGTCTTATTAATTACTTGGCACTTCAGTACTCTCTAACAAAACAATCAACAAAACAAACAAACTCGATAACAAAATATTGGTTTTAAGATTGAATGGGTCTTGTACAGCCAAGACCCATTTAATCTTTAAACCAATATTTTGTTATTGAATACAGTAAATTATTTATTGTATTTCAGCTAGCAGCAGGTCCGCTGGTGTTTATTTTATAAATTATACAGAAACGGATGACCAATTAAATATAACGCTCGAAAACAGACTTATTCTTACATTGACGTGTAAAGCCAATTCAGATCTAGTTGAACAAAAAAAATTGTTGTTAGTGTCCAGTTGTTGTATGAATGAGTGTAAAAAAATAAAAAAGAATAATTAATTATATATAATATTGTCTTCTATTTACGCGAATAGTATTCATTGAAATTAAACTGCTATATACGGATTTTATCGCGTTGTTTATTTGACACTTTATTACAAAATTTTGAAAATTGTTACACTACTACTACTATTAAACTTTACTAATTTTTAAGCTAATTAAATTATTATTAAACTATTTAGATTTAATTTATTTTTACACTTTCCCCGACGTTTCGGTTGCTTTTCAGCAGCCATGGTCACGGGGAGACTAAGATGGCAGTTGTCTCAATGTTCCAGTGTAGTTATTTCAAAGTACCCGAACATAATTTAATCATTGGTGTTTCTATTTACGCAGAATGAGCTCAAAGTATCATGAAGTCTAGCTGTGGTTTGCTTCTTCTTGGGTTTGACTATTTTTATTACTGGATCCCAAGCTGGTGGTACGTTCCAACCATCTTCTCTATTAAAATTAGGATGTTTTTTGATTTCAATAGCCTCGCGAAGCATCCTTGGTAGGAATCGGTGTTCTTTAGCGAGAATCTGTGGTTTGTCAAATCTCAGGTAGTGGTTGGTCCCCTGTTGCACATATTCACACACAGCAGACTTCAACGAGCGTTGGTGTTTTACATCAGCTATGTGTTCTTTTATGCGGGTGCCTATGTTTCTCTTGGTTTGACCAATGTATGAGAGTCCGCAGTCTCATCCGTATATAGCAGTTTAATTTCAATGAATTAATTATATAGTCAAAATTGGGCCATAATTCTATAACTAATTGTACCAAAAAAATATTTATTACTGACTACTAATAACTATTGTTTTGGTACTTTACATTCCTTCTTCATACAAACTTTAACTACAGCAATTATTCTTCGTGCGCGCAAAATGTCAACAAAGAGGTTTTCTCTTCATTTATAAATATGTATATACTTTATTTAGGCGTATTGTTGTTTCCAGCTTTGGTTCAAGATAAAGGCAAAACGTTCGGTATATATGCAATCGCGGTAACCAGGCTGTCAGATAACGAGGTGTGGCATATTTACAGAAGATACAGCGACTTCCACGATTTACACACTTCTATTAAAGATAAAGTAAGTATATCATCGATAAAAATGACTGCGCTATGATTGAATAACCGAATTCTACTTTACGTAAAATAATTGTTTTATTAGAGGACCTAGCAATAGTCGGTGTGTATATATAGGGTTGGATCCCTACACAAACCAAAATATGACAGGCTATTTTTTTATCTACATCCAAGAGTGCAAGTTGGCTTCCTTGATGGCTAGCGGATTTCATAGCCTTTATACGCTTGCTACACATGACTCAAGTCTAACAGTGGAGTTGCAGTGTTTCCAGTCTAAAGGACAAGGATTACTGCTTATTGATAGCACAATTTCTCATTAGGAGGTCTGGAATACATATTGGTATAGTCAATTCCTATCCATTCTGATGAAAAGGTAAACAAACCAAATTTTGTTCAATTTATCATAACTACTTACTAAATGGAGTAAGTAACCATTTATCTGTATTTTAAAGCAATTGCCGTTTGATTAATAAAATACATAATATTTAATTCGAAAAGTGAGGTTATTTGACAGTTGAAAACCTATTTATAACTTATGATGAGGGTTGCACAAACAATAATTCGTTCAAGGTTTAAGATTTTTAGTAATCGATTAGTTACTCAAAATTTGCTAAACAAAAAGATAGTTATAATTAATTTGTAATTAAATATACTTACGGTATTTTAGAGGGTTTTAAAATTTAAATTAATCTGTCAGAAACTGCTATTATATACTTTATTATATACTATATTCTGTTTGCTCATCTGTGGACATCGAATGATGGGTACAATTATAGCGCGATAAGATATAATTGCAGCATTTATAGCAGTATCTACGTAATTTCTAACTCTTTCGCTGCATTAAATCGAATGATTCGATTAGGTAATTAATTGATTTACAATAGACGCTACAATTGGACATCACTAAAATGTCTATGGTCATGTCAATGAACATTTTGTTTACCTTTTTATTTTATTGGATTGGAATAGACTATAGGATTCGATGCGTTGTTTGGCTGCAATCTCATGTAAGGTGCTTTCTTTAACCAGCTGGGTGCCCACAGTTTGAGAGAGACTCTACGTCTAAAGAGGGATCCCACTCTGTCTTTTCTATTTATGTAGTATTACAAAGTATAAGTTGATACGGTGTAAGAGCAGCCATTTTAAATTTAGCTTTTTTACAGTGGCCAGAATTAGGAAACGTGCCATTCCCCGCTAAGAAGACATTCCAGAACACATCGCGTTCAGTGCTAGAGAGTCGCAAGCGCATGCTTAACAGTTACCTCCAGACTCTTACGAGCTTGGCAAGAGACTCCAAATACATGGCGTTGCTATCGCAAGATTATTTAGGAGGTTTTCTCAGTACTGAAGCCACGACTGAGAAACATAGCAATACGGTAAGTACAGGTTTTAAGACAATTGATGTATTTTTGTAGGTAGATGTAGTTATAGATATGTCATAGAGATATTAGGCTTAGAGCGCGGTGGGGCGACCGCCTATGACTGGCAATGTTGCTGAATACACTCCTTAACCGGGCAGCAGTAACAGTGGGCTTTGAACACCATACAGTCTGCGGGAGACAGGACCGGTAAACCTGCTCTGTATTAATATGTATAATGCAACCATATGGAATTCAGCCGGTACAATTTTGCCTAGCACCGGGTAAAATTGACCTTTGAGTAGCGGTAAAGTCAGTAGATTTCAAAATCTTCTCAATTATTATATTTGATTGATATTGGCAATAAAAAAATATTATTATTATTATTAGAGCCTCAGTGCCTTGTGATGAAAATATCGACCTATTTTTCGTTTCCACTGCGTTGGAAATTGTATTCGAATGCGTTATCGTAACATTTTGCAGACATCATTACGTATCAGTAATCTGGGTCATATAAGGCGCAATTTCGGCGGTCTAGTCGGTTTAAACTCATCAACAATTTAAAACAAATACCACATAACTAGCAGCTATAACATCCACCTGACTGACATTATACCCACCCTTTAAAAAGGATGCAACAATGCTGAGGTATTAATTATTCAAATACAAAGCTGATTTAAATTAGTTTATATTTATATTTGTTGTGGATTTTAGACGAAAAAGGTGGTATCTGTTCTACTTGTTTTTAAGGTTTATCTCTTTTGGTTTTGGCTTGCCAGCCCATTTTTGCGGACCTCCCCTACAGTAGTAGGTTTTGGCCATCATGTGGAATAGGCAGCATCTTGTCCAAGCTTTGTCCTACATCATAGTTATACAACTTGTTAATAAGTAAAAGCAAAATCAAGCAATGTGTAATAAAAGTAGCTGGTATTTACAAAAGTGCCTCGAAAGAATTTTTACAGGGTCTGACCAAACAGTCAACTCAACTATTTCTCATTCGTTCGGTGTCACACTACTTCAACCCGGTGGCGTTGAAGTAGTCTATGAAAGGGTGCACCCTTGGTTTGGTAAGCAATATTTGAGCGGTTACCCTGTTAGATAACCATTTGGTTACCACGTTGGTTTGTCCACGCTTGAGTTGGTTGGCTGGTTCCGTCACCCCAATTAAATCTGCATAAGGTATTGCTTTTATTATATTAACACATTTGGTCTTTATAGTAGCATGAGTCAATGCTTTGTTTGCGCCTATGCATATAACATATTAACATTTTAAATACTTAATTAAGTAATTAACTGTATTTACAGATCGATGCGCTTCTGGTAAACTCTCTGAGGGCGGGAATGAGAACTTTGAAAAATATGCCCGATCAGTTTGCAAATACAGTTGATGGTGTTATGGATGGTGAGTTTATGTAAAGATCGACACATTTGTACCACAAATTAGAAAGATACGGATGGCCGGCTCAATACGGCGTGCGAAAATAATAATATAATATTCTATCACATAGACACAACACCATCTAGCCCAAACTAAGCAGAGCTTGTACTATGGCTACTAGACAATGGATAAACATACATACATACTTTTTTTTTTGTAAATACTTACATATTATACATAGAAACACCCAGACCAAGACAAACATTCAAGTTCACGCACACAAATGTTTGACTTGTGCGGGAATCGAACCCGCGACTTTAGGCGTGGCAGTCGGTTACACTAACCACTACGCCATCGAGTCTTCAAATAGTCGCACTCACACATAGATACGTGCTCGCAACGATTTTTGATCAAGTCGACTATGTCAAACTTTAAATTTCAAATAGGATATGTCAATCTTCAAATTTCATACGATTATTGCATTAAAGTGTACAAAATGCGTCTATGTGTCAGTCCTTCTATTTTGCCATTGATTTGTTGGAACCGGCCTTTTATATCGCTTGGCCGTCATTATTATACAATTGTATTGATTGACTTCAGGTATATCGAAAGTATTTCAAGGTAAGAGCGAAGAAAATTACTACGATGGATTCAAAAGTGGGAACTCGTCTGATGGACAAGATGTAAGACAATTTTAATATTTAATAAATACCTACAGAAATGAATACGTACTTGTAATGTGAATGTGGTAATTTATGTTGTTATTTCCTTTTGTTCTTTTAGGAAAGCGATGACAGTGTGGCCTTAAAACTGTTTGAAGAAGTGTTGGGTATTAGAGGATTGTGGTTAAGACGACGTCTGCTAGCCCCTATAAGAACATTGATAGCTGATAGGGTCAATAAGTAAGTATATCTTACATTGTAAATGGTAGGTAGTCCCTGACTCGGTATCACATGTAGTCATTTTTACCATATAGATTGTCATATACATATACTCATGACAGCCAAGATTGACGGATCTACATACTCTTTAAGGGACGTATGATATCCTTTCCTTTCATACTATTAAATGTCTGAAAGCGTAATTCAACAACCGATTCCGTATCGACAGATGCGTAAGTCAAGATAGACAAGTGAGAAACGGCCATGAATTGTCGTAAATCTTAGAGTTCGAAAAAATGGTATCACGTGACCTTGAGGTCAGAGTTCAAAGTTCATAGTCATTCCGGGGTATATCGACTATGCTGAGTCGAATGGTGTTGACCGCGAGTCTCTAGCTCTTACGGTTCTTGAGTTGAAAGTTGTATAACAGACAGACGGACGGACAGACAAAGCTGTTGTATAAGAGTTTTTTCGAACTCTTAACTGGCAAGAATAAGTGATGGTATTCATCCTCTTTATAATTATGTTTCTGGACCTTTCCACTAGAATATCATCTATTCTGCCGGACCTCCATCCACTAATGATATTTTTATTTTCACAGAAAGGTGTTAGAATTCGTGTCGTCATTGACTTCCCCTAGAAATGTTGTCCAATATTTAAAAACGTTCAAGTAAGTAATAACATGAAATTAAAATAAAAGATGTCATGCAGATTCACATGACTGAATCGAATTATAAGAAAGTTCAAACAAAATTGTAGGTAACATAATGCATATATAAAGATAAAATACGTTTGTTAATGACCTGGAAAAGAAACATTGCTAGCGCGCTTGCTAGTAAGCGGCTACAGTAGTCTAATAACGTTTGCAATAGTAAGGAATGTGTGATGCTGGCCTATAGAAATGCTGTGTCTGTTAATTAACTTTTTGCTGTAGCACGCCATTGGCCGAAAGACATTATTGTTTTTCAATTATCTAGTTACCCAGCAATTGACAGATATATAATATAGACATTTAAAAAAGGTAACCTAGACATAAATAATTAAGAATATCTGTTTCCAAAACTGCTTTTTCTGTATGTCTGTATGGAATTTTGATTCGGTCTACATCATTTGATAGCATGGCGTTCCATTTAAAAGCTATTCCTTAAATTCTGTTTAATAGAAACCGAATTCTACTTTGATCCCTGTCAAAGATCTTGCCGACGGGTTCTATTAGCAGATATATGTGAATCATATTGGAAAACGAATACAATACAAAACCAAAATATACCACAATGCGTATTTCAGGGGCAGCCAGCGGTAGTTTATTTTTTGTTTATTGTAAAGTTGCTTACAAAAATTCCAGCAATTTCGTCAGCCACGGTTTTCTTAACAAGATTGAAGCACATACTTAACAACTATATGCCACCTTATTTACTTAAAATTTCTATGGTTAGTATAAATGTTTACTACTATTACAGACAATGGCTAACCAGTCGCAGCAATTCAAGTTTCGGTAATAGAGATACGGCGACCAAAGCTAGGACGAGAGTTGCTGCCAAAGTTGCTCTGTTGTCAGCTTGTTCAGGTAATTATGATTATCAGTTGGCCAGCGGATTGATTTGTACATATGATATCCATTATCGCCGAGCCCAAATGCAATGCCTCTTCTATTAAATAATTAACCATAACTCTCACAATATTGTTTTACGTTACGCAAATGTATGAACAATGGCTGCGTAAAAAGCAAGTGTTCATTGTTAATAAACAACGCGATAAAATCCGTATAAAAAAGATTAATTTCAATATAACTCAAACTAAGAATAAATTAGCAAGAATGTATGCTGGGAACTACTTGTCAAACTTTATGGCCAAACTGAACACAAGGCAAATGGTTACGCAGAAACAGGCGCACTTCAGAGCAGCCATATTGTAATAACATATTGTATAGGTAGTTAGACGCTTATTGTACTGCTGTAAAGTAACCTACATATAAGAGATAGATACAAGATAAATGTTATTTTTGATCAAAATTTGAGACATGCATTTGAGATCGTAAAGTTAACGCAACGAGCCCAAAATAACTACACTATAAAAAACTCAACAAATAAATCAAAAACTGTATGGCAGATTATAAACAGCTCAACACAAAATAAATCCACAGACTCTATTTCACACATTAAGTTTAATAATAATACTGTAACCAATCCTAGTACTATATCTAATATTTTAAATGATTATTTTATAAATAAAATTACACCTATTAATACTAATGATAAATATCAATATAAACAATACTTGACATCACGACTTAATTCTTTATTCACGAAACCTTGCATTCCAAATGATGTAATAATGATAATTAAAGGACTGAAAGCATCTAATAGTGTTGGCCATGATGACATTTGCACTAAAGTAATAAAATATGTAGCTGATTATATTAGTCACCCGCTTAGTCATATACTAAACTTATCAACTGAAACTGGTACATTTCCAGATAACCTAAAAATAGCAATTATTATACCGGTACATAAAAAGGTAGTAAAGAAAACTTAGAAAACTATAGACCTATAGCTTTGTTAACTATATTCTCAAAAAATTTTAAAAAACATATATAATATTTTATATGATTACTTCGAAAAGAATAAAATTTTAGTCGAAGAACAAAAAGGATTTCGGAAAGATAAAACTATAAATAACGCCATATATGACTTTCTAAATATAATTATGAATGGTGTTGACAATCGGACACCTATATGTGCCTTGTTCATGGATATGACACAGGCATTTGATTATGTGGATCATGGCATTTTAATGCATAAATTGGAGGCATATGGCATAAGAGGTGGCTTTCAAAAATTAATTGAAAATTATTTAAAAAATCGCACGCAATACACTAAACTTACGAGAGTCAATAGTGAAACAAAAATGGAAGAATCCTATCTTTCATGTAAACATGGAACCCTATATGGTATACCACAAGGAAGCGTCCTAGGACCATTACTATTTATTATATATATAAATGACCTTCCAAAAGCTACGAACCATCCTATATCGCTCTTTGCTGACGATAGTACGATTGCTATTAAATGCACTAATATTAGGACATATGAACATGACATTAATAATGCTCTTAGTGACATCATTAAATGGATGAATGCTAATAATTTAAAAGTCAACATAGCAAAAACTAAAATAGTGCACTTTAGTCAACGTACAAGTGTTTCCTTGCCCACTGTAAACTATAATGGTAACCAAGTTTCTTCCGTCCAGTCAATCAAATTTTTGGGGCTTACTATCGATAACCAATTATCCTGGAAGTTACACATAGAACAAACCTGCAAAAAAGTTAGTAAATCAGTTTATGCTCTTTATGAATTGTCTCAGATTGCAAATATTGATACCATTTTGACTGCATACCATGGCCTTGTAGCTTCCGTGTTAAGGTACGGTGTGATTTTCTGGGGAAACTCAACCAACATAGAGTTAGCCTTTAAAGCGCAAAAGCGCTGCATTCGAGCCATGTTTGGGATGCAAGTAATTGACTCATGTAAATTAGTTTTTCAGGAACATAGAATTTTAACGCTTCCATGCCTTTACATTTATGAAACCGCCGTATTTGTGAAACAAAATCTAAATCTCTATAATAACGCATCCTCAATTAGACAACAACGTGATGTTTACCGGTTGTGTCTAAGCAAATGCAACACCACCCTCATGCACAAAAGTATATTTCATAAGGCACCTATTATATACAATAAAGTACCTAAAGACTTAAAGGCTATGAACTTAAATCTATTTAAGAAAAAATTTAAACTATTTTTAATACAAAAATGTTATTATAAAATTATTGATTATTTAAATGACAAATTTTAATGTATTCAATTTAATTTTAATTTTATATTTTGTTTTCATTATATTTATTTTATTTTATATTGTATTCTTTATTTTTACATTTCGGACATTTTTATTATATTTTAATCCCATATATTGTTTCTACAATTACCAATGTATAATTTAATTTTGTTAACTTAAAATTACATTTTGCATGCCATTCAAGGTAGGAACACTTGAGACCTTTATATATTATAAAACAACTTTGTACAGTGCTTTCTGCAAAAATAAATTGATTTGATTTGATTTGATCATTGGAACAATGAAGATATCTCATAGCCAGTAATTTAGATATGTGTCCAAAGTCTCATTATTATATCTACTAGTAGAGGCTTACTTCTAAAAACTTCTTACTATACGAAAAGTTTTAACTTCCTTTCTTTATTTGTATTTTTCAGATGATTTGCGACACATAGTGGGTTCGGATACGGCGCGAAGAGGCTTGTTAACGGTGTTCGATCTGTTCCAAACACAGGAGATAAATAGGCGACTCATATTTGTTTTGCTTGAATGTAAGTTTATAAAATAAACTATATTTTGTACTTCTTTTTTGAAAAGACAACCCGCTCACTAGAAATTATTCGTGAGTCGTGGCGGACTTTACAACATTCAAACAACGAATACAAAGAACATCCAGACCCAGAAGAGCTATTTGTGGGTCAAACAAGTTTTTGTCCCGTGTGGAATTCGAACCCACAACACTTGGCGCAGTGGCAGTGGCGAGGCAACCACATACAACTAAGGTGGCAAACAAGCATACGGCCCATCTGATGGTAAGTGGTCACCGTAGCCTATAGACGCCTGCAACACTAGAGGCATCACTTGCGCGTTGCCGACTCTTTAGGCAAGGAAGTGGGAAGGAGAAGGAGCGGGAAAGGAGAAAGAGGCTGATTGGGCCTGCGGCGCTCTCTCTCACCGAACGAAACACAACAGTAAGAATACTGCTATTTCACGTCGATATTCTGTGATCGGGTAGTTCTTCCCCGGTCGAGCCGGCCCTTTCATGCTGAAATCAGTGAGGCTCTACTACTTAGAATTTGTATTAAAAATGTATATACAATCTTCTTTCTTTTCAGCAATACTAACAAACCTATTCCCCGAGAACAATATCCCAGAGCTGTTCAAGAAGATCTACTCGAATTCTCCCCGGGTGCCTGTATCCAAAAAATCTGTTAACGTCTAACTTTATTACAAGTCATTTTATCACGTGATTTTTATATTCGTATCTGATAAGCGAATAGACTGCTAAAGAAGAAACTATTGATTAATATGTGCTGGTACACATTATATTCAAAAGGCTTAGCTATGTTTAAGCTTGTTTTAATATAACAATATGCTAATATTGTTCTAAAGAGTTATGCAGGTTTTGGTGTTTGGTTAATACACACAGACACACACATCGATAGCTTTCTAAGCAAGGTACAGTCTTCTATCGTAGGGGAAACAAAAGATTCGAATAAAGTAAAATAACGATGAGGTGAAGTGCTGTTTGTATAAACAGGTTTTAATGAAACAGTGCTATAAGTACGAGTTATATTTCGGTTATATTAAACGTCGAGTGGCAAGTGACTTTTATATAGTTTGATTTTGCCGACACAGATATTCTTCTCGATACGTCAACCATTAAAGTTTTTGAAATCTATGAATAAATATCACCACAGATAAAAAGACTTGGATGCCCATTTAATGCATAGTGCGAAAATTTACATACTCAATCTTGGATGAATTTGCACTTCGGTATGTGCACGCAATATTTAAAGTTGAATGTCAATGTATTAGTTCTACTTGAACCGAAATCGTTGTACGCACGTTTCTGTGTGTGATTGCAGTTTTGTGTTTTTGTGGCTTTTGCATCCGCCATCTTTGTCTTTCTAGTTTGTGTCTGTACTCCCAGTATGTTTTTAGTCAAATAATTTAGAAAATGCAGGCAGGCTATTAGATTTTAAATCGCTTTTTTATACACGTTACAGGCTGAGGTAAATTTGTATAAATTATTAGAATAAAGAATCAATAGTTCATATTTTTATTCGATGAAATTAAATGAATTTTACATATTAATAAATGAAATGCGTGTCAAGGATGGATAGTAACAAAATATAATGTACAGTGCCAAAGACATTTGTCATTTCTTAATTGGCGGTGTTATACGAAATTGTGATATATCAACATGTACCTAAATCAAAATTCTAAATGTAAGAATTTTCATTTTTACAAAATGACTTTATTAGAAAAATATATAATGTAATATTGCAAATTGTGTATATTCGAGACGAGTTAGTGATGCGCATAATTGTATTCGAATAATAATCGAATACATCGCCAACGTGATACGCTAAATTGTATATTGAAGTGTGCAGCGTATGCACGTACGTTTACGTATGCATTGCCAGCGCAGTCAATACATTCGAATAAAAATTCGGAAACAATCGTGCACATCACTATTTAAGACGAGAGTTGAAAGGAAAAGTGATACTGTATTTTATTTTTACAATAATGTTGTCATATTCATCAAGCTTACGATGTTTAATGTGTTATATAATAGTAGATAATAGTGCAAGTTTATACCGCTTGGAGCGCTACTAACATATTCAAGAACAAAAACGTTTAAAAGTTGTTTTTTTTGTTGTTATTGTTATTTTTGAGCTCTTAAACGTTGCATTTCGTAAAATGTTTGTTGCTTATAAATAACTAACAGTCTGTGAAAGATCTATGTAAATGTACTAGTGCGTATTATCTGCTATTGTTAGAGAATAATATTCTGAATATATTTAATAAAAGCAATAATGATATCAATTATTTTTCATCATGTTTTCGATTTTGTTAGCAGGATCAGTTAAATTGAATTGGACCTTGATTATGTAGTAATTAATACTGAAAGAGTAAATTATTTTATTATAAGATGATTAATTATCTACAAGCAATAACAGGAATCTATTTCTGAATAAGCCATAGATATTTATACGTGTTAGATATAATTTTTATATTTTTTGGATGCTATTCATAAACTCAGTATGTCCGGCGGCAATGCACGATACTTCTAAAGACCTTTGAAATAGGATGACGGATATCTATATCGGATCTCGTAGGTGTAAAAGAGATGCATCAACAAGGAGTCAGCGATTTTACGATAATTAGCAAAATGTTTGCTTATTTATTACTTTAAAAAGTTCTTTTTAATGGCGTGTTACACATATAAATAAATTTTTAACAAAGACTACATTTTCATTACGTCTATAAAATGATTTGGCACATTCAAAAAATTTTATAAATATGATGTACTATCGAATACGAAATCCGTTTTCCTTTTATTAGAAGAAGTTGTTATGTATCGCTTTAATATTAGCGTATTAAAAGATGCGTAATCCTTGCCCAGTTTTCATAAATACATGGCAGAGACTATGGATATTTTAAAGTTTGGCAAATAAAACACCCATAGAATTAAACTGAAGATTTAAATTCAAACCGCGCCGCCGGCATCAATTGATTATCACTGCATAGACTTCCATTATAGACTATAGAAATAGGCGCAATTATTCAACGAAATATCAGTCTATATATTTGTTTACATTATAAATTATTTAACAGTGAACCTTAAGCAATAAGTAGTTATTAGACAGCAACATATACATATCATAATTTTCACAATGTTATTCTAATTATTGTAAACATTCCATTGGTTCAGATTATATTTTGTCGTAATTAAGTACCTAAGTATTTATTTGATTATTAATAAAGCCTTTTTATTGAATATTTGTGTTTTATTGACACACTTTTGATATGAATGATTATTAGTTTGCATCTTAAAATAATGAAGACGTTGCTCATCGTAGAGGTAAATTTAAGATACCTAGTAAATACCTACCCTAAGATACTCTCTCTTTATAAATGTATTGCATACATACGTATTGGAATAATATTCGCGTAAATAGAAGACAATATTATGTATTGCATACATTAGGTTCCATGGTACACAGGCATACTTAATCCATGCAACGTACCTACATGTGCATTATAAAGAGTTATTATTGTTTCAGGTAATCTAAAGTCCCGTGAGTTTCGCTTCATTAAGTCCAACATATATGCGATTTTTTAGCAATATTGTCAATGTATAAACTCAATGCGCTGCCTATGATGATGCCTAGATTATACATTTCGTATACCGTTGTTACGTTAGTGTTATCTAGTTTCAACCATCTGCAAATCGCTCTGAATCAGTTAATTCGCAAGTTATATTATAGTTATACTATATATTTTAGATCACTATATATTTTAGTCTTTTTTATATAGTGGCCTGTCGTTTCACACAGGCGGGCCGAAACCACGACGGGGTCGCGATTGCATGTGAAAGCGATGCGTGCGGCTCCGCCGTCTATGGTTATGTCGAGGAACTTCGTGGTAGGTTTCGTCGGTATTACCGGGGTATCTTGCCCCCGGTGAGCCCGATATAACATTTCTGTCGCCCTGCTTTTTTTTCACATAAAAAAAAGATAAGAGTATAAAACATAAACGGAATCAAATAATAACACAAATAAACTAAACAGTAAGTATGGGGATTGCTGTTATTCCAATAATTTTTTTTAAATCGTTTTGAACTAAGAATTAAAACAAAAATATTATTAATATTGTATTAGATGCAAACTCAAAAAACACACATTTTATTTTTGGTACAATACTTTAACCAACAGAAGCCACGCATTTTTTACACGAGTAAACGTGTAATACCGAGTGCCCAAAGTGATGACTAAACATTATAATTTGACAATCGTTTCAATGTTTAGACACGTTTTTTCTTGTAATATTTATAGAAAATTATAAACTGCATCCGTTGGTTGTAAATTTTTAAGTGTGATTTTTTAAAATTATTCTTTCATAGATGAAAGGTTTCACTGCTTATTACTGCGGCATTTTTGGACAAAATCTTGCGAAAAATATTAGATGGGTGCTGGATGGGATGTAGAAACGAAACATGCAAAAATATTTTTTTTCTGTTTGAGCCATTCCACTTTTATTCAACGGGGCCAACGATATTGGTGGTAGATACGATATTCGTCATAAAAATAACCTTTATGTATACTAAACGTTTCTTTATTACACTCTTACATAATTTTACGCCTATTGTCCCGAAGGAATAGGCAAAAGTGTAAATTTAATTATTCATTATTATTTATAAAAAAATTCTATTCATCAATAGGTATGTAAAAAAAATATTTATGTATGTATATTCTTAGAAAATGGATTCTACCAAATATTAAACTGGTAAAGACAAAGGTGTGGACGTATATTATTCAAAATCTATAATAATGCAAAATGAATTAATCGCACATTACTATGCAGTGAAAGACTGCCAAATGCCGGCGGTAAACGTTGTGACCACTTCGTCTCTCGAAGGGTTGGGAGGTCGCCAGCAGTGCCCCAATGCCAACTCGCTCCCGTAAATGTGCCCATATTCGGACCCGACTAATTACCTACAATAAATTGTTCGATGCGTCTCCAATCTGCTTGAAATGTCTGACCTAATTAGGTTCAAGTAAATTTTAATAAACATACACGGACGCCGGGCGGCGGCTTTGCTTGTCGCTTGTTATTTTGAGTTTTCTGTCAGTCCTTTAAGCCGCTTAGAAGGTCTCGCGTAATAACATGGTAGTCGGTTTTAGTGTCGATAGCTCTGGAGCTACCACATATAATTGAAGGGTTGCAGAAAGTTTATTCTATTAAAACACATACCAACAGACGCCACTGGGAAGTAAACTTTATACTAACAGCTAAACGGGGTTGCCACTAAAAATAAATAGGCTCCTGTTGCGGCTGGTATCTTCCGTTCAGAATACATATTTTAGTTAGTCCACGAAATGGTCGTAGCAACTGATAACATCATGTTTATGTTTAATAATTCGTAAAATTAACATGATTATTTTTTGCCAAATTATTTTTCAATAACTAAGGAATATATATAAAAAAAGTAAATAAAGTTAAATTGGATCATACCGTTTAAAGTATTTTTAATGTTAAAATAAACATAAGAACCTCGGCAGGAAACGGTCCACGGAAGGGGAGTAAATCGATGATATTTCGATTATTCGGATCCTACCTTTTGCTTTATATAGATAGGTGAATACCTTAACGTCGTTTTAGAGTTAAGAAGAATACTACTCCGATCAACAGTTGATAAAATTAACAAAAAAGACTACTTACTCGTACGTTCACGTTGATAAGGGTCAATGAAGCGTGGATGTAGCATTTTACTTTCTCGTCATATTTGCATGTAAAGTGCTACACAGATGTGAGCCGAGAGTAAATACTTCATACTGTATCACTAATTACTTCCCTATTTCAAATCCATTATTACTAAAAGAAGGCAGAAAGGAAAGAAGGACTGCGGCAATGCTATTATGACAATTGACTTAGCAGGACCCTTTTTCGTTTTTGTGGTTCTAGGAGTGACTAGCTGACATAAAAACGAATTTAAAAATATCTAACATATATTTAAGAACCAATTAATCATTTTTTTTATATAAATCGAACAAGTGGTAACCGAGTGATAGGATTGGTTAATTCATATTTTATTGTTTTTCCGGGGGCAAGAACTTAGGATACTGGGCTAGCAAGACGCGACTGTGGCCACCTTTCTTCTATTAGGGCTACGCGAATAATAATGATATCGGCCGGCCGGCATAGTACATGTTTCATTACCACATTTCATTACACGGGTTGCGCAGTGGTTTAATTGGTCGCCTTGCCAGTGCCGCTGTTCTGAGTGTTGGTTCCCCACGCGGGATAAATTGTTGCTTTTGATTGTGGGGTCCACAAATTGTTGCTTCGATTCTGAGTGCTCTTTTTATCTGTTGCTTGAATGTTTGTTAAGTCTCCCACGATATAGGAATTAATCCTGGCAGATGCCTTTAAAAGTCGTAATTACCTATCAGATGGCAGAAAGATAATATATAATAACAATATATAATAAATACTACATAGAAGCGAGTAATTATTTGGTATATTATTATGACTATTGATTTTTCAGTTCAGAAAGCCACACAAGGCTCAATATAAACAAAACTCAACGTACATATATGTAGTAGGTAAGTAATTGTTTACCATAGTAGTCTATATAGATCTTCATTGCAAAAGCATTGGCTCGTTCCCAAACCAACTGGAATCCGGCTTGTTGTAGTTCGATGCATTCCTAAAGCGTCTAGCGCAGCATCTTGACGGGTAGACGATATTAAAAGATTAGTAGAAGCATATCTGAAAATCATTGAAGTAACTTCGTGTATGTTACTAGCTTTTGCCTGCGGCTTTGCTCAGACATAATACTTATTTTCTGCATGATAGGTACCTTACATTTCTATATCCCTGATAACGTGTACCTATGCGAATTTTCATGATTGGTCGAGTAGTTAAGGCGTGAAAGCGTAACAAACAAACTCAAAACCTAATTTATTATATCGGTTTCGCTCGCGTTAATGTGAATTTTGTAAATAAATTTCAATCTCTCCGGATCAGTACTTTATCTTGGATGAAAGGTACACACTGCTACACATCAAGTTAGACACCCTATATACGCATAACTACGCTACATACAAAATAGAAAATTGTCGGAAAGGGACAGTGCATAGTGGAGTCGATGTAATGGTAAGGATAGAGCGTCGCGTCCCGTTCAGCGTAAATTAAACAAAATAACAGAAATATAACGCACTCTCTCGCACGATTCGCTGCGTTCAACTTCTAATAGTTCAAAGTCCAAAAAGTCTAGGTTGATGTGTCGCTGTGTGTACCATATGTCCTATTCTGTACCCTATACAGCGTGAATGCAAAATTTCACGATGACTGGATGATAGTTAGGGCGTTTAAGTATAACAGACAAACAAACTCACATTCGTATTAATAATATTAAATTAGGATTATGAGCAGAGAAAGGCCCGTGGTTCAATAATTTTGCCATACGATGACAAAGGCAATCATACTAATATTATTAATGTGAAGGACACACATCTCCACAAGATTTTCGGATGTCTCTGTTACTCAATCACATATATAATTTTGAACGAAATTGAATATAACTATGCACACAGATACGGAGATACCTAATCGATATCCTGTATTAACAAATGAGATACTTTTATTCCGGCTTGAGATCCCATGGGATTCACACCAGTTAAACTGTGGCCAATAACCAGTAAAGTATTCATTTATCAAGTTCAAGTTATACAAAATCACAGATGCGATGCCTATTTTTTTAAAATGCAAGATGCCTATTCAAATTATAAGAATCCTGCAGTAAAATGAAAGAAAATAAAAAAGTAAAAGTTGCAGTAAATGTCCAACATATTTTTTGTATATCATTACTATATGCAAGAAAATAACTTGATAATATTACCAAAGATCTTTTTTTAGAAATTTTTCCTACGATGACGAGTCATTTAATAGGGCATGAGTTTCGTTTATGTGTAAGTTTATTACGTTTAATAAGTGTAGATGTAACTATATGATACATACAATACTACGTATATCTATGTTTTAAATGTGACGCTACGCATCTAATAATAATATAATATTCTACCACATACACACAACATCATCTAGCCCAAACTAAGCAGAGCTTGTACTATGGCTACTAGACAATGGATAAACATACATACATACTTTTTTTTTTGTAAATACATACATATTATACATAGAAACACCCAGACCAAGACAAACGTCTATGTTCATGCACACAAATGTTTGACTTGTGCGGGAATCGAACCCTTGACCTCAGGCGTGGCAGTCGGTTATACTAACCACTACGCCATCGAGGCCGATAATATGAATGAATGAATAGGAAATATATTAATTGACAGAATTAATGTTATTTTATTCAGTAATACCTAAAACATAAATGACATAGGATGGATGTGATACATCTATACCTGCGGGGTATAGTTACATCCAGAGTTTATTGTATGTAACGTACATTAAAATCGAATTATCACCAACCAATAAAGCATCGAATCCGCATTATATAACAGCGAGTATCTTCAACAATTTAAGAGCGTTTGCTGACGGTGGAGTTCGGTCGCGGATTCCGTCAGCCATTGTCGTCCACCGAACACCCGGACAACTGGACATGTCCGCTTCTTGATAAATTGATGGGAAATAAAAAACCCTCAAGGACTCCAAGATGGATCTCTTAGTGAAGCGAATCTAGATACGGTGAACATGTGTGGCGGACATAAAGATTTTGATTTCATTGCTGAATTTTATTCATGTATACGTAAATGTTATTTCTGGTTGGTTTTGTATTTTGTTTTGATGTAAAGTTGATAGATTCATATCTTGAACATATATCTACTTACCTATGATCTGCAGTACCTTGAACATTAATAACAAAACAGTACTTTAATATAAAAAGGTAATCAAAATTAGACTATTTTTCGCGAAATTTTTTAGATGCCTATTATTGTATTTATGGCTTTAGAGTTCGAAAAAACTCTTATGCAACAGTTTTATCCGTCCGTCTGTTATACAACTTTCAACTCAAGAACCGTAAGAGCTAGAGACTCGCGATCAACGCCATTCGACTCAGCATAGTCGATATGTCCCCGACAAGACTATGACCTTTGACCTCTGACATCAAGGTCACATGGCATCACGTGACCTTTGCATATTACTTGTACCATTTTTTCGAATTCTAATATTTACGGCAAATCATTGTCGTTTCTCACTTGTTTTATAAGCATTGCATGCATAACATCGACTTGCAATAACATAAGATAATTATTACTAAATGCAGGTAGGTGTAGGCTAATAGCTATGTTTTATCTGATGTACATACATACAGACATAGATTCACGCCTGTTTCCCAGAGGGGTAGGCAGAGACTACGGATTTCCATTTGCTACGATCCTGACATACTTCTCTCTTCTTCTCTCATCATTTATCTGATGTATCTAACTATTTTCTAAAATAAATATATACAAATCATCACAATACGTACAAATATTTAATCAACGGATACTAAGAATACGAAAACAAAAAATTGTCGATCACACTTTTGTCCCGTGTCCTGCCGAACCCACAACACTCAAAGCACTAAGAGTCATTGCGATATCTCTGTGGTTCTACAAGTTTTTCTTCTAGATTAGATGGAAATATACTCTTGACTCTTTGAAATATATCCTTTGACCAAGCTATTAGTAATATTGGATTTGCGGTTAAGGAATGACTAATTCAATTATTTAAACACATACACATTAAAAACATTCATATTAATGAGGTACTAGATTTTACCCGCGACTCCACTCGCGTAAATGTAGGATAAGTTAGGTTGGTAGCAGGACTTTTTTTTGGACGACAAGTACCCTATGTCCATTTCTGCTCCCCTGACAACGTGTGTGCGAAATTTTGTAATGATCGGTGGAGTAGTCCTTGCGTAACAAACAAACAGATAAACTCACATTCACATTTATAATATATATCTATGGGTATACCTACCTAATAAATACTAATTATCAGCTTCCTTAATCCTACTGGATTAAGGAGTCCTTTATCATCTCTTTCCTTTCAAAATACATAACAAAACTGCGAAGCTATTCAAAATACCCATCCCATTGCCATTCATTTCTATTTATAAAATATAATTAAGCTAGTTATTTACATAAGCATTATAGTGAGTGAAACCGCCATATTATCTACGGCGCTGATCCTGAAAAATCTTTACCTCAAAAGGTAAACAATTTCACGGGTACTGGCTCTATTTAATTGGAGGATTATCTTTTTTCTGCTATGGCTGTCCCTTGACCGAACCGTTGTCAGGGCCCATGACAGACTACAAATGATGCATCGCCAATTGTTTAATGTGCACCGCTTAAATTCTCGACAACTGATAAGTATGAAAATTTTCTGCTTAATAGGCTGTTATTTACTCTGTATATAAATTACAGTCGAGCCAGTTGGGTAATGTCTTGTTTTTTGTTAATATTTTTAACATATACCAAAATCTCTTTAATAATGAGCACTCAAACCACGTAACAGTCTACCCACGTACTCCCATTATTAAAATGGAGTCTCATATTTTTACTTTGACATCACTTTAAATCACGTAAAACACGCAGTTATGTACTCGTTCAACGGAAGCGTTTATAAACAAAGGCGTCCTACACTGTTTTAAAAGGCAAAATTGTTTCCGCCATTACACTGGCCTTCCCAAAGTCCCCGCGCCAATAAATGTAGGTGGGTATTTAGCAGACTATTTACTGCGCGACACTCCGCTCGCCGACTCCACTAATACTCTTAATTATTTTTGCTAGTGTAAGCTGTTTTTCTGACGGGGAAATGCAATTGCAACATTTTGCATCCCGCCTCCCCCCGGCCCGCGTCGCCTCGCCCCTCTCATTACGTACTCTGCAAGCGTCCGCTACGGCTGAGATCGCAGAATAATTAGACTCTAAATCAAGAGTAGCAAAGCGGTCAACCGCTTGAATGTGGTATGAATAGTCAATCGTCATTAAATTGTTCAGCTTTGGTAGTCTAATACGTTCCGGCATTAGTCTACTCTCGTCCACTTTTGTCTCGAATATGTTGGGGATGGCGTTATTGCTCACGAAATCTTTTGGTTTCGGGTAACATATTGTGTTTTTTTTTGTGTGAAGATTCCTGATAAGTGCTGAGAGGCGACTTTATCTGTGAAGGCCTAAAGCATAAATATCCTTTTCTTTTCAAGAAAATTGTATCTAAATTGTAAAGGGATTTGTTTTTGGCTGGAGATAGGGTGATTTAGAGGCGGTCACAATGTGCGCCACCTGTGAGCTAGAGCACAATGGACGTGTTCGCCGGCGGGAGCGAACAAAATTAAATTAATAACACGGCCTCAGTGAAGTTCGCTTCAAATTTAAGCAGTGCAAGATTTAAACGACAGCTCACATTTCGTAGGTACGTAATTATGCCGTGGCTCGCCCCCGCGGCCCGCCCGCGCCCGCTCCCGGGCGCAATGTGCCAAATCGCTTACTCGCGGCTCCGCACCACTAACACTTGTTTCCTACATTTTACGAGCGAATATCGTGAACGGATTTTATGCACAACTTAAATTAATGTAAATTTTATTCGATATTGTTACACTGAAACTTTCATGAATTTAGTAATTTTAATAATAACCGTATTGCTGCACATGGTCAAGATAATGCGCATAATAAAATATGGCTTTAGTGAGTGTGAGAACTCTAGTGTTCTCGATTATCCTTTATGGATCCAAATCATGGTCAGTTCGCGCAGTGGATCTGAAAAAGATCGAGGCTTTTGAGATGTGATGTTGGAGGAGAATGTTGCGCATACCGTGGATAGCAAGACGCACCAATAAGTCCATTCTCGACCAACTGAAGATAAGAACTAGGCTCTCCACAATATGCTACCAACGAGTCCTGGGTTACTTTGGCCATGTCGCCCGAAGGCAACCAGATAGCCTTGACAAACTGGTTGTAGTAGGGAAATTCGACGGTAAAAAACCACGTGGGCGATCATCTATCCGCTGGTCTGATCAGATCAAGACAATAATAGGACTTACAGTTACCACTACCCTTAGAAAAGCCGAAAATCGGGTGGTGTGGAAACAGCTGGTCTGCGACTCCGTGAAAGCATTTCAGGACAGACACGACCTTCAGTAATGAAGAAAACGACGAAGAAGGAGTAAGTAGAAAATATTGGTAAATATTTAACTTTTACCTTCGTTTGTTGGATGGACTTTATTTTTAAATGTATTAAAGATGCTACACATGAAAACTTATTGTGAACACCTACATTTCAAACGGTAGTAGAGGTTATCCTTGTATTGAGGCTCAACATCAGCCTGATCATGTGACTGGACATGATCAGTTCGATGTTGAGCTTCGTCGTCGATTATGTCGGATGTATACTTTCAGCAAGGAGAAGTAGAATTATGTTTGTACTTTGTCTTTACTTTGTACGCTTGTTTGTGTAGTGAAAATATTTTAATGGCTCTTGGTCATCATCGAAATCCCTGATTTAACTCAGGATACCGCAGTGACTTAGTAATATATATATACCTACCTTATCGCATAAGATTCGAATAAAACAAAATAATTAGTAACTTTGAAGAGCGATTCGAATGCATTGATTGTTATGTTGATTGATTATTAGATACGGAATTTAACAATCAATCAACATATCACTACATCATTTCACTACATATTATAAAACAAAGTCCACCGCCGGGTCTGTCTGTCTATTCGCGATAAACTCAAAAACGACTACACGGATTTTCGTGCGGTTTTCACCAATAGAGTGCAGATAGATAGCAATAGAGAGAGCAGAGTGATTCCTAAGGAAGGTTTAGGTGTATAATTTGTTAAGGTTTTGTACTACCCGTGCGAAATCGGGGCGGGTCGATAGTATAAAAAACATTAAGTTACCCATACCTAATTACGAAATGATATACTACTAGGTTGTTCGGTACGGTGTGCATGGAGCATAGAAATATAAAAAGAAACAAAAATAAGAGAGGTCTGTGTTGTCAGCGGTGTACGAGATCGTCACCCGCACTGTCGACCATGACCAATCATCAATCGCTAAACGTGATCATCACGTTTTGTGATCGAGACGATTACGTTTCGAAATTTCATTTTTAAATCAGTGACAGCGAATTTGATTCGATTGCGGGATTATACAATTATAGAATACTAGATATTTCCCGCGGCTTCGCTAGCTTAAATGTTGGTTAGATTGGTAACAGTATTTTTTCTGGATGAAAAATACCCTATGTCCTTTTCTGTTCCTCTGACAACGCGTATGCGAAATTTCATGATGATCGGTCGAATATTTATTGCGTGAAAGCTTAAAATACAAACAAACTCACACATTTGTAATATTAGTTAGGACTATGATATTATTATAAATATGTAATATACCACAACAACCAAATTATTTTTAATCCTGACGATGTTTAAAATATGTTTTATTTATTTATTATACTTAGGTGTAAAATAAGCTTAGTGTTCGCCTGTAAGCGGTTAATGTAATACCAATGCAATGGTAACACTTGCCCGCTACCGACCCTAGTAAAAGGAATAGGTATGTAAGCATGCGTTTTCTTACTTATCTGGTGAAATTATTATATTATATTGGCATTCAAAGTCAATACTTTAAGAGATGGTGGCAAGAGTTCAGGACTAAGTTAAGCCTTACGCAAAAAACCATATACCTATTTATTTCATAGACGAGCACCAGTAAAATTCATCATCATCATCATCATGAGAGACTACGAATTTCCATTTGCTACGATTTTATTTTACAATTTTAGGAAAACTTACTGTTAATTTAGTTTCATAGACAGATTTGATACGAAAAAAGAAGGCCAATTAAAAGTTTTCACTGATAGCCGATCCGATCCTGATACACTTCTCTGGCTTCATTCACGTTCATCACATTCTTCATACACGCTCGCCGGTTTAAGGAGCTCTTAACCTGGCCTTTATCCAGAACGTCTCCAATCTGATCGAGAAACGTTCGCCTAGGTCTTCCCCTTGCGACCATTCACACTAGCCTTATAAACTTTCTCAGTCAGTCTTTTCTCGTCCATTCTTTTATGCCCAAACCAGTAAAATTCTGATTTAAAAACCTTTTAGAGACTGCCTCGGTCACGCAACGGTTGTCAAGAGTTATTCAAGCCGCCCGTAGGCCTCTGACATGGCTTAACGACTGCTGTCAATTTGACAACAACCGGGACCGACTTTTTACGTGCCCTCCGAAGCACAGAGACGCTCAGCTGAAAAACCACTAAGCGGTCACTTATCTATAGACTGACCGCACCCAACGTTGCTTAACCTCGCTAATCGTTTATCGATCAGTGAGTGCAACTGGCTATGAGCACCACGGTAGTGTTCGCGACTGCTGTGTCTCGGGTGTCGAGTTCGCTTTGAATGCATAGATTTAGAATATTTTCACTACGTTTGAATGGGTCAAGCTTTGATGGATTTTTTGACAAAAATCTCAGTAGCAGCACGAAGTCTGGAAGTAGACCAGTAAACGACAATAGGCAAGCCTATTGTCGTTTACTGGGCATACTTAATACGTGGTAGGTGTTTAAATTCATTGCTGGGGTAATGTGGCTGAAATAATTCTTCTAATTTCCAAGAGTCCTTAAAATGAAATATTTCACACGTTCAGTAATTATTGATGTAATTCTCACACAAATATAGAACTGTATAAAAGCGGTCAACAACATAAAAAATTCGTTCGGCTTATATAGTACGGCCGTACATCAAACCATAGCGCGATTCAGCGGGATGGAACAACGCCATCTATCGACGCGGTACAAAATCTTTTATCAACTAGTTTAATTACTTTAGACAGTGGGTGTAATACACGTCTGGCTACCCCTTACGAGTATTTTAACAAAAGTAATCACTTCAGCCAAACGTGTTTGTTACTTTTGCCGTGATGGAATTTTTAGTTTTTAGCCTGAATGTTAGTTTAAATTTGGGGTTATTAATTCATTTTAATTAACTTAATTAATTTAATTAATTTATTGGTATCAATATAAGCTTACAGTTTTTTCGACCAAAGCGCTTACATGTTATAAGTACTAAATCTAGGTGCATAATACAAACAATACAAATAGATTATTGAAGCTTAAAAAGTACATAAAGATTACAACTTAATATAATTTAAATAGGTACAAGGAAACAGTCAAGAATAAAAATTAAATTAAATTAATAGCTATATGGTATGTCAATAAATAATTTTATTATTTTATATTAATAGGAACTATCCTATTAATATAAAATAGTATTCCTGGTAATCCATTTAAATACAATTTAAGGCCACTCTCACTAGAGAGTGGCCTTAAATTGTATTTAAATGGATCATTAGATTGCGCATTAATACACATAATTTGTCAAAGAATATGTCTGCATCTACGTTCTACGAGTCTGTGATGTCGACGACAACCCTGCGAATAATTATTTCGTACATAAAGATTGATACACTCCCTTACAGACTAATTATGGACATTATGATGGAGCATTAAAATATAGTGCACTACATGTGTAAACTTTCTTCTAAGTTCAAGCGTATCAAGGCTGACCATCCCAGATACAAACATAGAAGGAAATAGAAAAGGGTAATAGTCTAACTCCCGCTTGTATATGTATCTAGCAAACTTACGTTGAACTCTTTCAATTGCTAGAGTGTATATCTTTTCCTGCGGGCTCCATACGATTGAGTTATACTCTAATCTACTGCGCACGTAGGCATTGAAAAGAAATTTAATAGCCTGTATGTTTTTAAATTGAGAACAAGTCCTTATAATGAATCCAAAGCTTTATTCGCATCTTTACATTTTTGTCTTATGTTTAGTTTGTGGTCAAGAGTTAACCCCAGGTCCCTATCGTGCTGACACGCTCGAGAGTTGTTCCCGCAAGTTTGTATGCCACAGATATTGGGGAGCGAGATCTAGTAAATGTTATCGTTTTACATTTAGATATATTAAAGGATAGTTTTTTTTTTTACGCCCTATTCATAAATCGCATCAATATCTGATTGGAGTGCTGTACAATCTGCTATGTCGGTAACAGATACGTTCAGTTTGAGATCGTCTGCGAACATCAGACACTGCGACCCAGAGAGAATGCTCGGTAGATCGTTTATCATTATAAGAAACTGGGTGAGCCCCAGGGTACTACCTTGACTAATGCCAGGTCGAGTATAGTACTTATGTGAATGATAGTTGCCTATTTTCACAAACTGTTTCCGATCTTTCAAGTAATCGGCCATGAAATCTAGGAGTTTTGGGCTAAATCCAAAAGCTGAGAACTTAGTTAACAGGACATCATTATCGACTAGATCAAATGCCTTTGATAAATCAGAATATGCTGCATCAATCTGACAACCTGCCGTCATTCTAGTAGTCACATAATCAACGAACTTGATATGGTTAGTTAGAGTAAAACGCGATGGACTAAAGCCGTGCTGCGAATGATTTAAACATCTTCTAATTTGCTTAAAAATGCAGTTATTTAGAATAGTTTCAAACAGTTTACCAAATACAGACAATACTGCGATAGGTCTAAAGTTAGTAATATCATCACCCTAGATAGCTTTCAGTATTACCGATAATACTAAAACAGTTTTATGATATAATTTATCACAGAGCGAAAATTAAAATTTCCGTTTGCCTCAAAAATATACAGCATGTTCTGTTTTTTAGACACTGTGGATATAAGTCGCTACAAAAAAGGAATACCTTCCTTTAAAATAGGCAGTGGCTGTTTTAACTTTCCTTCGGCACGAAAAACTTTACCTTGAAATAGTGAAGTGACCTAAGAATAGTTTTCTTCTGGGTTAACATTAGCCAAAATTACCATATAATACAAAAGCTCTGCTATTAGTTATAGTAGAGGGACAGTTAGAATAGGACATTAGTACTGCGGATGTTTTTATTACTAAAAGCGGTTTCCTTTGAGTTATGGGAGCACGAAAAACAAAACAACTGTTCCTTCTAATGTTAAAAACCGGTCGGGTTTACGAGCTACGATCGAACAACTATACCCAAGTACGTATGTATGTATGTGTATATTTATGGACATAACTGTTGAATTTATAATCCTTTCTTGGTTGCGTCGTAGCCGAGTAATAATGAAGTCAGAGGCCTTCGGGCTGAACAATTGTGGCACAAGGTTAGCTACGATCCACACGACAAATAAACATCGTGTGACGTGCAGCAAGGTCATAGCCGTTACCCAAGTATTCTCAGTGAACTGTGGATGAAGTAGATTGCTATCGAGTACTAGAGAATCGAGTCAGTTGTTGTCATCGAGTTTTTGAATGAGGAAGCCCACATTCAAGTCAATTCAGAACCTATTGATTTTTTTTGACATAAGTATTTGCAGTTTCAAGTTAATCCAGTTTCCAAAAGAGGATATGCACTTGTTAGTCAATTGAGGTTTTCGAATTAAGAACGTCTATATTCGAGGCAGTCCTATCTATCGAATAATCAAATTTCCAAATGCGACTATGCACTTTTGAGTCGAATTAGATAGTCTCCTAGTTTCCAAATGTAAACATCCACGTTAGAATCAGTTTTGAAAATCATCGTGATTCCTAGTGAGAATATCCTAATTCGAGCTAATTCAGTTTGACATCTAGTTTTCAAATAAAAACGCACACTTTCAAGTCAATTTAGATAGTCATCAAGTATAGAAAGAATGAGAAAGTGCACGTCCGAGTCAAATTCAGGTAATCATAGAGGTTGTAAGTGCGAGGGTCCTCATTTGAACCAATTAAGCTATTCAACTAGTTTCCAGATGAGAACACGCACATTCGATTCAGGCCATATGACCATCGCATTCTAATCGAGTATTGAAATGAGAATGTGCACTTTGGAATTGATCCAAGTAGTTATCGAGTTTCCGAGTGAGAACGTTCCATTTCGAGTTTCCCTCGTAGTGGTGTTTCTGTCCTGAGTCAGCGGTGCTCGCCGCGCTCCGCTGCGCCGCGCTTCCTGTCACCTTTGCTACAGACTTTCAGTTGATTTCATCGTTCCTTGTACGCAAATGTCATACTAAATTCTCATATAATATCTCCTTATTATTTCAGTACTTTATTGAACATTCATAATCGATGATTTATACAGAGGCAGCTCAGTCAGTGACGATACAATCGAAATCAAAAGAATTTATTCTATCCGTGTAGGCTCTTGGAGGAATAGAAATATTTTTAATTAAGATTTCCTTGTTTTGCAATAGACCTGTCTAAATGCAACCGTAATATATTGATATACAAAGAATTTAATCTATAAGGTTTGATAACAATAATAAATACATACAATTTCATAATAATAATTTATTTGCCCAAACATAGTATAAAATTATTAAAGAACAAGTACTTTTTTAAGAAACATCATAATGAACACATAAAATAATTTAAGTTTGCACTAGATAATTAATATTCGTAATTCAGAATTCAGTAATTCACTATACAGATGGACGTTACCAACTTTATCCAAGCAATACCTGATGTATATAATTTTAATTGACATGAAACCATTACATTTACTTCAGAAACTTGACGGTTGATTAGTACCCGAATTAGGTAGGTGTAGATTCAGGGGTTGGTGCTAAATGGCTATTAGTGCAGACCGATATGCAAGTATATATATCTACCTATGTGTCTTACAGCACATTAACCTGTCGATCTTGCTAGTCTAAGCTGTCGGTAGACTGCTGCGACAGTCTCAAGACTAACAATTAATGCTTTACACTCGACAGGTAGACGTGAAGTACATGTAGATATTTATTATAGCAATCAATAACAAACTTAAGTAAGGAAGAAATAGCTATGGGTTAGAGCTGATGGGCTGCTAAGGTTATAAGAATAAAGCATGCTATCTTCAATTGGTAATGCCTTGTGTTAATAATGAAGGCAACACACAACTCAAAGGCAGAAATGCCTTTATAATAGTCTTGTGCATTTTTATCGAGCAGTAGCAGCAGAATTTTTTAAATCCTGCTTTAAGATCATTTAGTAAGATAACTCAATACGTCGTTATATGATATACTTACATACTTTAATATAATAATTTGAATGATCAGATCAGACTTTCTCAATTAAGGTTTAGGCGGATATACGAGCATCTAATATAACTATGGTAAATATACAAAGAGTACCTGTGTATTTAATTTAATAAGTACCTATTTTAAACCAGCCTAATCAATTAACTAATCGGCTTATCAATAATAATAATAATCTTTATTGACATAAGTTTGATACAGTTTAAAACAGAATTCCCTAACACCTGCGCTTGTAAACACTGTGTTGCAGGTGCCAGCGTCTTCCCCTTATATAGTGACAATTTTATTTATTACATCAACATAGATATTTAGCGGCCACCATCATATAGATCGCCGCCAGGATTTCTACTTGCCTACCCAATAGCGTAAAGAACAAAATAAAACATTTTAGATAACACCATTTGAATAGGTTGCCTTATAAGTGAGCAAATAATATTTCAAATTCTAATTTTTGTCATGTTGTCGCTCTCTTGTTTGCATACCTCTAAATAGTGGTTACGTGAGAATATTTTATATTGCCACAACTAACACATTTGAAAAATTTACATACATCCACTACAAAATAAATATGATACAAAAAATTTCGGCTTACAGAATTTATTTCCTCAAAAAATAATAATAATTACAGTTTACTAGAAGGCAATAAATAAGGTTTACTAAAAGAAAAGTACGGTTTGAATTTTAAGCATGCATTAAATGAAAATAATAAATATATCGGCCACACTTATGTCCTATTCCTTCGTTTACTAAAATTTAAGGTGCTATTTCGTAAGTTTTCAATTTAAATCCGTATCTAACATATGAACAACACAAGATTGTTGTACGGGATGTTTAGTTAGTAACTCCGCACACTATAATAAGATGTTGAAGTAGTAGAGAAAAGAATTATAACGTGAATAATTTATTTAAAGTATAAGTAGACAAGTTACAGTAAAAATAAGACTAATTCTTTCTCTTAATGCACTCGTAAAGTTAGTTTATATAATATGTTTGTTAACGTTCAACTGAGTCCATACATTTTGTTGTATCGCTAATTTATAGTAAGTAGCACACGATAAATGCTGAGCGCGCAGCTACACGCGCCTTGCAACTTGTCGTGTAGGCAGCAATGTACGGTAGTGAGACCGTACATATTACCGACCCCAAAAGGAAGAAAAGAGTTGTGCATTAAGAGTAAAGACGACAGCCTGTACAAAGCAAACAATAAAATCTACATAAAAAAAATTGATAGCTATAAAAAAATAGAGTATAAAACATTAAAATTCTAATAAAACGTAAATCTTGGGTTGTTTCTACGAGGGAGGTCAGGTTGCGTCTTCCCTGGTCTGCCACCGGCCTGGGATGTATGCGGCACTGCCGAAGTCAGTTCCATCGCGTTCGTTGGCTCCAAATTCGTTTGCTTCGTTCGATCAACAGATTCTATGTCTTGATAGGTAGGGTTATCATTAGGGTTTGTTGATTTGGCTTGCTGTTTTCGGCAGAATCTTTTTATAATCCATACTAAAGCGACTATGACGAATAACCCGAGTAGTATATAACAAATGCTGTATTGGTGAATATCATGACTGGATATATAATTTAACGGACGACTTTCTTGTTCCTCCTGCTGCTTGATTTGCCGATTAAGCTCATTTTGTTCAGGATCGACGGCCCATATAGCTTTCGGAGTACGTTGTATGGTCAAGCTTATGAGTTTATTCGCTGATGAATTCAGTGAAAATGGCAGTAGAGTAGGTGTAACTTGAATATTGCTTCTGTATGTGTTATGCGAATAAATAGTAAGTCCTTTAGATTGAACAATACAATTCTGTCCAAGCGTTATCAAATTCGTGTTTGTTATTGTATGTATAGTTATGTCATCGTCACATATTGTTTGAAACGAACATTGTCCGTAACAGCACGTGGTAAGCCAGCTGTTCGAAACATGTAACTTGATCCAGGCTTCAGTGCAAGGTGAGCGATATAGGTCGCATGCCGAAGTCGTGCGTTGACTTATCATTTTTGCTTCGCACGGCGAATTATTGTTATGTAACTCGAACACCGGTAGGACAGCGTTACACACAAAGCTATAAGCGATACCTTGTATGCACTGCTTTAAGTCTTCAGTATTTAAACTAATATATGATTTCTTCCTTAGGTTGATGGCTATATGTGTTGAAGTTGGTTTAATCGACTGTGGTGTCCCGTTGCGAATCATTGGTATCGGTATTATTTGATACAATATAAATTCTTCGTCACAGAGAAGTGGAATATGTATCTCATATAGAACATAGCTTTCAGTGGCTCGTGCCTTTACATATAGCATTTTATAGAGATCTTTGACCTCAAGTGCGTTATCAATAGGTAGCGACAAAGTTTTCGGCAACTTTCCTGCAATGTCGTTCAGCTGCCTAGCAAAGTTATCAGGCGTGAGAAGATGCATATTCATGGTTCCTTTATAAATTTGTGAGATCGAGTTGAAGATCATGTCTTGTACATTTCTGAGATTATTTAGGAGAAAATAAGCCATTACTGAGGTTGTGCCAAAGTAGCTGGCAGCCATCAATATTTGCATTTCATTTTCTATTTTCGTTAGACTTAAATTAGTTTTATTCATAAAACTGTTAATGGAATCAAACTGCCGTTGAATATTGTCTCCATTTTTCTTCAATATTTCATTCTCAATTTTGATTATAGATGTCTGGTTTTTTGTAAGTTGAAGTAGGTATTTCTCGTTTTCTTGGATATTTCGAATATCGTCTTCATATTTGGCTGCAAAACGCTCATCTAGTACACCAAATAAGTTATTTGCTAAGTAGCCGATTCCGTTTATTAGACCACGTTTCCTTCGCATATGCATGTGTTTTTGCGGCAGTAACAGCATCTCGTTGTACTTGTCTAAGATATCCGTCTCATGTTGTAGTTGTTGAACAGTAGATTGGCAATAATTAGGGTCCAGCTTTTCACAAATACTGTTGACATGTTTCAAGTAGTTCTTGATTTGATATGTGCTTTGCCAATAAGTAGTTAGGTTATAGAACATCAAAAGAATCCATTCGTCATGAATCAGTTGTACTTTGCCGATTTCGTCATAGTAAATAGGGCGCTCTGGTTCCAACTCAGTAATACGGGTGGTGGATATATTGCTCAAACAACTTGCTCCCAGAATAAAAGTAAATATCATAGTTAATAGTGTTGCAAATGAAAACATATGCCTTCTTTTTCTACTGTTCGCTCTGGGTTTTGTCAGTGTATTTTCTTGACTGCTTTGCTCAGGTATTGGCAACTTATCTTCTATCGGCAGTGGTGATAGTTTGACAGTTGGGCGTTTTATTAAGCCCGTTTTTGTTCTAAGGGTGGCCACTCGTACTAAACCGTCTTTGCCGGGGTGAGTTTCCATAACCCGTCCCATTACCCATTTGCCGGGAGGAAGGTTCGTTTCTTTGATGAGTACGCGGTCATTTTGTTTGAGGTTATGCACTTCTTTGTTCCATTTGCAGCGAGTTTGAAGCATAGTCAAATAATCATTGGACCACGATTTCCAGAATTGGTCAAGCATGTGCTCTGTTAGCTGCCAACGTTTTCTCAAATCCATGTTCCTGTCATCGGGCTGCGGTTGAGGTAACGACAGCGTAGCACTGCCAGTAAGAAAGTGGCCTGGGGTGAGCGTGTTGTAGAATTCCTCTGGATCTTCTGTAAGCGGACATAGAGGTCTTGAATTCATACAGGCTTCAATTTTTGCTAAAAGTGTGCTAAGCTCTTCCCAGGTGAGTTTTTGTTCTCCCATGACTCGTCGTAGATGATGTTTCAAGGATTTCACGGCTGCTTCGTATATTCCACCCGCACTTGGCCAAGCGGGAGCATTGAAGTGCCACTGAACTTCCAATTTGGCGATCTCGTCAAAGAAGTCGGGAGAAAGTAGCTGTTTGAAATGCTGAAATTCTTCTTTCAGCACCTTTGATGCACCAACGAAGTTAGTACCGTTGTCAGAGTACATATGTGTAGGAGTTCCTCGCCTCGCACACATTCTTTGAAAGGCTGCAATGAAAGCTTCCGTGCTGAGTTCCGATACCAATTCGATATGCACGGCCTTAGTCACCATGCAAACAAATATTGCGATGTAAGCTTTTGAAGTCTTAACTCCTCGTCCCTTATTCAGCTTTACATCCACATAACCAGTAAAATCAACCCCAGTGTGGGTGAATGGGCGACTCGGTGTAATTCGTTGTTTCGGAAGGCTTGCCATAAGCTGGGCGTTGTCAGTTGTTCTAAACCTATGGCACCTTACACATTGACGTATTCTTGCTTTCACAGCCCGGTTGCCAGAAATTATCCAATACCGTTGTCGTATATAGGTAAGCGTCAGCCGGGCCCCTCCATGTAGTGTTATCATATGTGCGTGGAGGATAAGCAGTTGGGTATAGCGACCAGAGTAGGGCACTATAGCTGGGTTCTTCATACTAGCAGGTAGATCCGAATACTGTAGTCTGCCGCCAACACGAATGATACTCATCTTATCTAGATAAGGTTTCAACTTGTAAATGCTACTTTTAGTTGACACCGAGTTGTTTTGTTTCAGTTGTTTATATTCTTGCTCAAACTCGACTTGCTGAACACACTTTAATATATATTCCGCTGACATTTTTAATTCATTTGTTGTTAAGTAAATTTCGCTAGGTCGTAATTTTTGTCGAAGTGATGCAATGTAGCGCAAAATCCAAGCGGTAATTCTTGTAACTCGAGTTAATGAACTATTGTTATTTAATAAGTTATAAATAAAATGTTCGGTTTTGTTAGCTTGCGTACTGCCGTTCGTGGGTTCAATTCTGCGCGCTATTTTCGTAGTGTAATAGCAATTCATGTTGTATGGCGTCTCCAATTCCTTAAAGTTTTTTAGGAATGCAGGTCCGTCCCACCATAAATCAAACTTCAGTATTTTACTAGGCAATAAACCTCGTGAAGCGCAGTCAGCGGGATTGGTGTCTGATCGCACGTAACGCCATTGTTGAGGGGGCATCACAGCTAATATTTTTGCGACTCTGTTAGACACATATCTTTCCCATTTCGACGTATCACCTTGAAGCCAAGCTAGTACCACCTTTGAGTCACACCAACCATAAGTTGTAATCTCGAGTTCTGGTAGCGATTTATTTACTTTATCCATGAGTTTAGCGAGTAGGAGTGCTCCGCAAAGTTCCAGTCTAGGTAGTGTTGTTTTTTGCGTAACTGGTACCACCCTTGTCTTTGACACTAGTATTGTGATTTTAGGATTTCCCTTTTCGTCAGTTACTCGTGTATATATGACGCATGAGCATGCTTTCTCGCTTGCATCGCAAAACCCATGTAGCTGTATGTTTTTCTGTGTACTGCCAATCCATCTGTTTACTTTCAAGTTTTTAGTTAAATGTAGTTCTTTACTTAGGTGGCACCATTCCTTTTGAATCTCAAGGGGTAGGTTAGCATCCCAACTACATTTAGTCATCCACACCCTTTGGAATAGTAGTTTGGCTAGCACAGTAATAGGTGCAAGCCAACCCAAAGGATCGTACAGTCTTGAAATTTGCGATAGTAAGTTTCTTTTAGTAAGACATTCCTTGCGAGTTGAGTCATCTAAATTCCAATTAAATATAAAGACGTCATTTTTCGGGTTCCAGCCTAAGCCCAAAGTTTTCGTTGCTTCGTCACTCTTAAAATCGAAAATGTTCTTTGATATTTGATCATTTGTCAAGTTTCGTAAAAGCTCGGGATTGTTGCTCGACCACTTGCGTAGATTCATTCCCCCTCCTTTTAGCAATCGTATAATGGAGGTTTGAATATCCTTGCCGTCTTCTATCGAGTTATTGCCGCTAATTAGGTCATCAACGAAGAAATGACTCGATAGAATTTCCGCAGCCTCGGGATGCTTGTAACCGTCGTCTAACGCCAATTGTTTCAGCGTTCGCATCGCCAGCCAAGGTGCACTTTTTGTACCATATGTCAATGTGCATAGTTGATACGTCTGCAGGTTGTCAGTTGGTTTGTTGCGCCATATAATGTTCTGGAGTGGTTGTTGTTCGGGATGTAACCATATGCAACGGTACATTTTTCTATATCTGCAGTGTAGACATATTTATAACTACGCCACTGTATGATTAAGGCCTGAATGTCCTTTTGCAGATTAGGACCCTTTTCCATCACATCATTAAGACTACAGCCGCCGGTGGTTCTTTGCGACGCATTAAAGACGGCTCTTAACTTTGTTGTTGTTGAGTGTTCTCTCAGTACTCCGTGATGCGGTAAGAAATGTTGAAAATTTGATGTCGAGTTCGTAGGTTTCATATGACCTAATTCAATATATTCCTGTATGAAATCCTTGTACATTAATGCAAGTTTGGCATTTTTCTCAAATTTTCTTTCAAGCTGCATAAACTGAGAGATTGCAATTGGTTTCGATTTTCCCAGTTTTTCTTTATAACCCGGTACTAAAGGCATTTTCACGACATACTTTCCTTCGGAAGTCCTTTCGGTAGTTTTTTTTTGTAATAAGCCTCGCACCAGTCGTCCTTGGAAGAGTCTCCATCATTTTGTATAATATCCTCTGTCTCCCAAAACTTCTTCAAATCGTCAAGATCAACCACTGCTACATGGCAGTTGAAAGTTGTCAACTTGCCGCATAGAATCCAGCCGAGTTGTGTTTGCTGGGCTATCGGCATTTGAGTGTCCCCTTTAAGGACGCCTTCTAATAATACTTGAGAGTAGATGTCTGCTCCAAGTAGTAAATCCACGTTCCGTGATATATTGAAGTCAGGGTCGCCTAGTTTCAATCCCTGTATATGGGGCCAGTCGCTTTTTTCGAAAGATTTGATTGGTAAGTTGTTTGTAATTCGTTTAATGATTAGAGCGCTTGTTAGGAACGTAAAGTCAGTACAACACGATTTACACTCCAACTCTAGCCGTCCCTTGCAGTCACCTGAAACTGTTCCTACGCCCGAAATTGTTGCGTTTAGCCTTTTTCTAGGTAGTTTCAGTCGTTGAGCTGCGTTTTCCGAAATTAGATTTATCTGAGACCCTTGGTCTAATAAGGCCCGCAAAGTTATGAAATCACCTTTCGAAGTTTTTACTTGAAGCTCGACTGTAGTTAGTAAAACTTCCGTCAGGTTGGGGTTCGACAGATGATATGTGCTATGTTGGTCAGTAGAAGATGCTGTTTGATGATCACGTGTTTGAGAGCGTTGACCCGTATTGGCTGTGCTAAATCTTGAAGTTATTTTTTGCGTTGTGTAATGTAGTAACGTATGATGTGGTTTATTGCATTCTCTGCAAGTTTTGTTTGACGTGCATTCTGCATTATTATGTTTATACAAGCAGTTTTTGCACACTTGTAATTTCTTCACTGTGTCATTCCTATCACGTGTGTCCATGTCGTTGAACTTAGGACATTGCATAAGCACGTGAGGGCCTTTGCACAATAAACATTTACCGAATGATGTGTGATATATTCTTGAAAAAACATCTATTTTGTTATTTTCCGATGTCTGTTTACTAGGACCTCCTTTTATCTTGTTATTAAAAGTCTGTTTTAGTTGATTCGAAAAATCCTTTTGATATCCTTTCGCTGCTTCTAATGCCATGAACTTTTTCTCCAAGAATGCAAGGAATTCTTCCAAATTAGGCACTTCTTTTTGGTTCTGTAGTTCGCGTGTATATTCTGATTGAGATGTCGTGTCTAATTTTTGTGCCATTAAGTATACAATAATCGGACCCGCACTTATTATATTAAGGCCGATGTTCTGCATGCTATTGATACATTCGTTAATCACATCATGCATTTTCTTAAGCACCGATGCGTTAGGGTGCTGAATAGTAGGTAAATGCATTAAGATATTCATTAAGTTGGTAAATTGCAGTCTTTTGTTATCATATCGCTGAGTGAGAATGTCCCAACAAGCTTCATAATTTTCTGCGCTGACTAAGTGTTGGACTAGTCTTTCAGCTTCTCCTTTCAGCTTAGATTTTAGATGCTGCATTTTCTGTGATTTTGAAAAAACTGTATTATTATGTATTGTTTCCAAAAACATATCTTTGAATGTGAGCCACTGATTGTAGTTACCAGTGAACTCAGGTAATTGAATCCTTGGTGCTGATTTTTGATAATGAGCGTTGGCCCATATTTTTGTGTTGAGAGACCTTTTCATAATATCGTACTGGCGTTCTTTATTAGCAAACAAATCGTTGTATACTTCGTTTGAACCTTTCAAAATGGCTTCTAACTCCCAGTGACATTTTTCTACGAGTTCCCATTTGTTTTTCAGGACACCCAAATGATCTTCCAGTTCCCATTTCTCCGTTATGTTGTCAATATCAATTTTTGACATTGCTCGTTCCAGGGCTTTCAGGTGACATTCTTGACGCTCCAGGAGCTCCTTGGTTTTAGTGTCACTTCCCTGAGAATGTGGGATGACAACATCTGCTTGTTTTCCTTCTGACGCCAACAAACGTTGTAGGATGTCAATTCTTGTAGCATCATAAAGATGTTTTGTTTTTTCGTAGATATTTCCTGTGAAATACTGGATTCCTTTGTCCTCCTTTTCCACGAGTTTTTGGTGTCTGCTCGTGAAGTCTTGCCAAAGATTTTCCAATGTTATCAATCTTTGAGTTAAGTATTCCTTGTTTTTCCGAGTCACACTGTCCTTTTGATAGTTACTACAAAGACGCTTGATTGACTCGAAAACTTCAGTCTGTGCAGTAATGTCACTCATTTTTGTGACTTTAAGCTCGACTAGTTAGCTGGAATACGCTGTTGAAGATGCTGTAATGAACACGTAGTTGTGTCCCAGTTAGTTCCCTTGTTGCTTCGAACCACTCGCAGTTCACGTTGTAGCTCGGGCAATATGAGTAGTAGTAGTTGTAGTCTAGTAGTAGTTGATGTTCTTGGACGCAGTTGTTAGTGCTTGGTTCTTTAAAGGTGTCTGTTCAGGGCACTTGTACTTCCGCTACAGTATGCGCGCCTTCTCAACTTATCTGGTGGGATCCGCTTGTGGAAGGCCAGAAAAGCCGATTCGCTGTTATAGCAAGAAATACACTTACCCAAACAATTTAAACTCGAAGGACCATTTAATGTACGGGATGTTTAGTTAGTAACTCCGCACACTATAATAAGATGTTGAAGTAGTAGAGAAAAGAATTATAACGTGAATAATTTATTTAAAGTATAAGTAGACAAGTTACAGTAAAAATAAGACTAATTCTTTCTCTTAATGCACTCGTAAAGTTAGTTTATATAATATGTTTGTTAACGTTCAACTGAGTCCATACATTTTGTTGTATCGCTAATTTATAGTAAGTAGCACACGATAAATGCTGAGCGCGCAGCTACACGCGCCTTGCAACTTGTCGTGTAGGCAGCAATGTACGGTAGTGAGACCGTACAATTGTAATAATCATACATCAGACACGTAAGTACATATGTGGCAGAGCCAGCAGTAAATAATCAAATCAGTTTGATTTATTAGTTTAAGCCGGGTATGCTTATTAAACTGTGCATCAGGACGGCAATGTGATTGTATTCGCTTCTGTGGCTGCGTCTAATCACATGTAATATGTGTTGCTGTATAGATCAATGTTTGCTACTGTTTACTGTGTGCTGTTTAACTTCCAGTACGCAACGTGCAAGTTTCCAGCGAAATTACTAGCTGAAATTGCTAATTTCTAATCAATATGGTAGTAAAATTGGTTGATAATTCGCCGATAGACTTTGATGGGTTTAGGGTGTACGCGGATTATATTAAGAGGAAATATTGAAGCGTATTAAGTATATAATTAAAGTTAATTGTAATATGTAAAACTTTTTGAATATTACTGCGTTTGTATGTGATTGGAATGAAATTATAGAAACATGCAATAGGCAATATATAATTTTAATATGTGCATATTAGGCATTGTATTTCTGTATTTCGTTTGGAACATCTTGTTGCAATTCAGTTATTAATGATTTTAATAATAATAATAATAATAATATAATATCAGCCCTGTATTAAACTGTTCTACTGCTGGGTACGAGCCTCTTCTCGGTGTGAGAAGGGTTATGCCATAGTCTACCACGCTGACCTAGTGCGGGTTGGCAGACTTCACATATCTTCGAGAGTATTATGGAGAACTTCTTGACATGCAGGTTTCCTCACGATGTTTTCCTTCACCGTTAAAGCAAGCAATAATTAACTATTTAATACGCATATAACTTCGAAAAGTCAGAGATGCGCGCCTCGGGTTCGAACTCGAGACCTCTGCGTGGCAGTCCAACGGTTTACTACTAGGCTATCGCTGCTTAATATTCATGATTTTAATCTTTTAAATTCACCCAAGGTAATTTATTTATTATTCGTAGATATTATTTAAACTTTGATAGGACACAACATGCCGATGGAGTAACGCACACTTTTATTTTGTGGAGCATCATGTGTGCAACAAAAGACACAAAAAGAACAAACACAAATACTAGTTATCACGTGTATGTATATCATGGTATCAATAACACCTAAGTCTCAAATAGTTATTTTATATTACTGATAGACAAATAATACTATTTGTGACCATAAAATGTGACCACATTTTTAAGTAATCTTCTCCCTTAGCCTTTATTATTCCCAAGTCACTTGGGGTCGGCTTTTCTAGTCTAACCGGATTTGACCGAATATCAGTTTTTACACGGAGCGGCTGCCACCTGACCTCCGCAACCCAAAGACTAACGATACCCTAAGGCTAGACCAGTGTCAGGATGTTAGAGGTTACTGAATTTCCCAATACCGACTGCCATAGATGTTCATGGCAGCCGGGACCGACGGCTTAACGTGCTCTCCGAGGCACGGAGCAGGCGATAATTGTCAATCAATACGCACATAGTTTCGAAAAGTCATATAACTTCCGAAAGTCAGAGGTGCGCGACGTGGGTTCGAACCCGAGACCCTCTGCATTGCAGTCTGTTGGTCTCCCCACTGAGCTATCGCTGCTTTTTTTAAGTAATATAAAAGAATAATAAAAGAAAGTCACCGCATAAAACAAGTACCTTTAAAAATATCCTCTTGTCACCAGAAAACAGAAGGGAACGGGTGGTAGGTAGATTATAATTTAAAAATTTTCGCAATCCGCCTTTTATTAATAGTATGTGCATGAAATAATTATTCCATGACTGAGCTGTGATGACGAGTATAACAATTACTGGCTTGAATATTTTTATCGTGGAACTGTATCCGTCAAAATGGGTCACCGCAATAATTTTTACCTCTTAAGTTCTTTTTAAAAGTATAAAAATAGTAAAGTAGAAACTATAGTACCGAACGATTTTAATGATGTTTGCACTGACGAGTATTGTCCTAACAATATTAATCCTATCTCAAATATTCTTGAATGACATCCATATTTAAAATATAGTTACTAATTAAGCAAGTTCTGATCTCAAGACTAATAGTGCAATAAAGAAAAAGCTCACTATCGCGCCGTTTCAAGTTTTAAACATTTATTATTACTCTAATTAAAGTTTTCGAATAATAACTGAGATTTATTTTTAAGACTCGTGACTTAACTGATCTGCGTTCATGTAATACCCTTATTTCATGCCTCTCTTTTATCTTAACTACGATCATTTTTAAAAACTATCGATATTAAATGAATAATGCAATTTGACCAACATTACCCGGCGAATTCGTTCTGTAAGATAGGTACTGTTTTACAGGCTTTTTCTATAGTAGAATAATAGTGAATGACTAATAATAATAATGAATGATGAACAAAATGCGTCAATGGGCAATAGTTTTCTAAAAGGGATTACAATAATAGTTAGGTATGGAGAACGTTGGAACATACAGAGTATATTATAAATCGTAATATAATAATAATTATAATATTATAATTAATTTATAATTATTAATTATAAATCATTTCCACATATTATCTATATATTTACAAACACTGATTACAGTTTGCTTTGCCTCTAGAATATTTAGTACATTTCAAAATTGCAATGGCAATGATCTCACCGTATACACTTCGGTTTTTAATTACTTTTTAATAAGTTCAAATTATGAATTAAATAAGGTTTGTACTTGTTTGAGTCTACAGACGTAACATTAGCCTCTAATCGAAAATAATAACCTAATTAGTATGATTTGGCTTCCATTACATTATTGCGTTATTAGTCGAGCTCAAAACGGAGTTTAGATTTTAGCCCTACGTTCGTTTTGTCTGGAGTTTGCAATCGAGTTTGTTAATCCAGCTTTCACATTCTGACATCAGACCGAATACATTGTGTGACTACACTACTTCTACGAAATAGGTTTACCCTAGATACAGTAAAGCTACTTAGTCTGCTTGTGTAGTTGTACAGATATTAATTGTATTTAAACTAATGATTATATGGTATACCAGCATATTTAGTTTTATTTTGTTATAAGCTTATATTTGGAGTCAGTTGTAGGTACAATAAGTTTACGTATAATAGAAAGCGGCCTTTCCACTAATCCGGAGGTATTGCTCAATCTGGGCCAAAACAATTGGCGAAGAACATCTGCGTTAAAGGAGATCGCATCGAAATAGAGTGTTAAGGCTTCTTAGGCAGGTGCTATGCTATCGGCAAAGGACTAGTATGATGTATGTCCCTGGCGCTGGCATCACAGATAATGTTTTAATAACAGTAACTAAACTTGCAAATGATACTACGGTTGACGAAAGCGATTATTGGCGCTGGTAATTGCTTACCATACGGCAGGCACTTTACCATCTCGCGTATAAAAAAGATAATATTCTAAGGCTCTGCCTACTCCATGGGAGATGGATGTATATAAATGCCAGTTTCCCAGACGTATGTGTAAATGGGCATCAGCCCATCAAAGCGTTATAGTAAAGTCAATAAATAATCGCTTACCTGTTCGTGTTTAGCTGCGGTAAATAGCACTTCACTTATTTAAGTCACCATTGAGATTTAGCGTGCAACTTTTCTTTATAATAGACCAGACCAAGACTAAGACCAAGACCATTGCTTCAGCAATGTCAAAAAACACAGTCATATTTATGTGCATCGATTATTATTGTCCATCAAATAAGACAAAATCTTGTCTGCAAACAACGGCAAAAAAAAGAAAGATATGTTATTTATAAAGTTTAACCGATGACATTTAGATTAGATAACATTTTGACAGTTTCATACAAAAAAAATCAAAGTCTTAATTATTCTTAACTGCGGTATAAGAAAAAAGGTAATTAATCAAAAAATAGTTTAGTGATATGTATTATATTGGAGCACGTAATCCTTGAACTTTACCCAAGAAATAACTCCGCAACATGTGTACCTACTTACCTCGAAACTTGATGCTTACTTAATATTTTTGTGTCAGTAATTTTTTCTGAGACCACTAAAAGATTGCTCCAAGATTGCTTGTCCTGAATCAACTTGCCCAGATCTGTCCGCAGTTGGTCCATTTATTGAACTTTTGCCAAAACAAATGTGTTCTACGTGTGATTTGATTGGCTTGTTCCACTTGAAGTTCTATGAAGGTTACCAGATCAGGCCGTTTTGAAATAATATTATGTTTCAAAGATTCTATGAATTCCTTTAATATAAAGGAGCTATAGAATGTCTATAAAGACAGGTAAAGGGACTGTTACCTAGAAAGTATAATAGAGATGTAGATTTGGTTAATATCAATGATTATAATAATCTAGATATGCTACTTTCATAGTAGGACATTAAAAATCTGGTGCGCAGCTATTTTGTTATTAAGAACTACCCTTATTTCTACAATTTAAATTAATGAGTAGCGCAATAGATATGAAATGAGCTTACGTGAAAGAGATAGCTATCATTTGAACTATTGCGCTTGAAATGAATGAAACGATTTTGTTTTAAGACGTTATAATATATTTAAACGTTTTTAGTCCTCAACTTTGCGTACGATAGTATAGTCTATCCCAATAGAATTTGAGAATAAGGTAAACAATTTTTAGTTACTTTTAACATAAAATATTTTGCTGTAAACTAAATTTATGGATATTTATCAAAAGAAGGACTTACATACGATTTATTGTATTCATTAACTACTTTTCAAAGAGAGATTGAATTTTCGAAATTACTTTATATTAAATTAGGCATTAAAAGACTGTTTACATAAAATATTAACTCTACAGGGACAGAGTATAGCATATATTCGACTTCGCACTTTAATTTCCTTTCTTTATATAATAGTTAATATGGTAGCTGTATTTTTGTATTTATAGTGAAAATTAGAAAGTATATAAATTGACTGTGTTTTTAAATTCTGCAACTGAATTATGATTTAAGTAGATCTTATACACAATTTACCACGTTACGCGTAACACACCTTAATAGACTCGAAACATAAATTAATTTTTTTTATTTTGTTTCTGTGTAATATTTGTTCACCCTGCAATGTAAAATCGCCGAGCGGCTGGTTTGCCTTCGCTTAGGAGTACAAACCTGCTTAATTCATAGTCATAATTTAATAAATACTCAATCAATTACAGAATAATATGATCTATATAATAGCTCTACATAAAATGCGTTATTTGCCATTGTAAGTTTCTTAAAATCCATAATTGGCATCTACACCTATGTTTTATTGCTTAAACTATAATAAAGACATATTAATATTACGTTCCTGCTTAAAATTTAGCTTACAATATAAAACGCTTCGTTGAAGTAAACTAAGTAAATATATAACACGATCTCTTGGTTTATTTCAACGTTAGCTTCAGACAACTTCGTACGGTTCATATCTGGTTGTAATAGTTCACATTTAAACTATCAAACTCTACTCGAGATTAACTAGCATTAAACATCATGTTAATCTTAGTGAGTTTATAACTTTCGCAAGGAGTTGCATAAGTACTAAGTAATTAGACATTTATTACAAATCATAACATCCATATTTAAAACAAAATAACTTTAATTACACCAACACCACATCCTTCCTTTTCACCTGGCACTCTTCTAGTTTAGCATGATACGTTTTAGAATCATTTCTCTCACTCTAGAACCTGTCCTCTAGAGGGGAATATCTGCCACGGTGTTCGGCGAGCGGATTGACTTATCCTTCGTGAAATGAGGCTTAAACAGTACTATATTACAGTAGGCAGCGTCTGGGCTATGCATTCCCCTAACATCGGCGAAGTCCATGAGCGATGGCTATCCCTCATTATTAAATGGGCCGTTAGCTCGTCTGCCACTAGAAGCAATAAAAAATCCTTGAAAGAGACCTAATTATCTTTAATCTTACAATATTGTAATAATATACTTACATTCGGTTCATCATCATTATCATTAGCGTTGTATAGGGCGCACACCAACAAGTTTGGTTTCTCATACCTCTGCCGAACGACCAAGGCATGGCATTCTCTGCCAAGGCACGTGTTTCCTTCTTCCTTTAATCCTGGGTCCTTTAAGCGGTGCGTGAAAAAGTACCTTCTCAGGCCATCAAAGTAGAGACCTCAACATCACCTCAGCTGCTATGAGGATGGTGTGGAAGCCACTGCTCTTAGACCACATGACTGCTTACCATCAGGCGGAGTGTGGTCGTTTTGATGAGCAAAATAAAATAAAAATACTATCAAAATCAAACTCACGTCAAGTGATTTTATTGACTGTTGCTCTTAAATACAAGTTAAAATGCGTTTGATTGTCTGCTGACTACCTATTGTGGTGATCTCTCTTTCAGAAACAGAGGGATGATAATGGTTGTCAAGTATGAAATTCGGGATGCAATTCGCTTGTCAGATTAGTTGAACCTGTAACAGTAAGAACAACTTTAGTTCTGGCACTTTAGTTTATTTAGACTTTGATCTTCTTCCAGCTAGATAGAGACACTGAACTACAAACATAATTAAATATAATATTTTTCTTACTTGGCCTATTTGGTAAATAACAAACTCATTATAAAACCATTCAATTACTGCTCGTATATTACATTCGTTTTCTAATGAATAAAGCTGAGAAAAAGTAAGCTTCAGCTAGGCCAGTATTATTTACTAAGAAAGACAAGTAAAACGTAGGGTTGTATATAAAAGTTTACTATAAATCTTTTCATGGTATGACCGTGCTAACATAGCTTTATAAACAAATAAACAAAAAAAAAACGATTTGCTTTCTGCATTTTTATAGGTTTACTAGCCATTTCTATTGCGCCGAGTTGTGGTTCATTTTCATACGGGACAAACTACGAGTACATTTCGTCGTGTTGTTCAAAAACTATTCCCATAGTTTAAGTTATTAGTTCTACTGCAAATCAAGTGCTACTAATTTTATAGCCAGATTCACAAGGATCAAGTAAAAATTACTCAAAATATATGTATATACCATACGGCTTATCTCTTGTAGTGAAGGCAAAACCTTTATCTTATAAATAAACGCTACTTAGAGATTATGATACAGGGCATTATACTTTAATTTAAGTTGCAAGGTACCGCACAGCCTTTGAATAATTTCTAGTATTGGATTTATCTATAAGTTCTATAACAATTGTTATTTATTTTTATCATTTCTTTTTTGTGAATAACCTTCTCCATTAATTATTTTTTAATAGAAATAAAATGCCCGAATCTTTTTTGAGTCTTAATTTTGCGCGTGATAATAACACATCTGTTTCTTTTTTTATGTAATTCGCAAATATGGTGGTTCTATTTGATTTAAAGAGTTTAAATTAAATAAAAGTATTTTTTTAATGTTCTTTGTGTCTGTTGTTTGAATGTTTGTGAAGTCCCCCGAAAATTCCTAGAGTGGGAGTCTTTTTTATGAAAATGATAATGTATACCTATAAAATGTTACTTCTCCATTCATGACGTAGTTATATGCGCCAAGACACTTGTATCCTAAATTCGCACGATGATCCTTGTAGGCAGTTTGCGGCCGTCGGCGACGTCCTGCCGGTTAATTGTAATCAAGGAGAGGATGCCAATTTGAGTAGCGTCCGCACTAATGTCTAGTTACTGCTGCTCGCCTCAACTGTCTTAGGATTGCCTGCTATTAGTTTATTAGCTACGGAATCGATTACTGCGTTTTGAGAATATGTTTCAAAATGCTTGGCTATTGCGATTGGCAAGTCATTGGACATTTGTACCTATATATCTATTGCTTATCACAAAAATATTTTATATTATGATATTAGAATTTTATTTTTATAAAGTTACACTATTGACTACGGATAGTAAATTACTCTGAGGAACTGATGGTATTTTTTACAACGGCTTAAATCTATGAATTTTAAGAATGTTTTATAATATAATGCTTTTGCCAAACTACAGAGCAGAAAACACTGCATAAGATTGTTTCATCATTGTGCTTCTATTAAAGATGAAAGTAATAATAACCATGCTGAGTCAGCAGTCAGCAGTGCTGACCGACGGACAGCGCTAAGCGCAGTTTGACAATAAGTTTATAATAATATTAGATCTTGCTGGTGGCTTCGTTTGCTTGAATGTAGGTTAGGTTAGATTAGTAACAGCACTTTTGCCGTTGTGTCCTTTTTTGTTCCCCTGACAACGTGTGTACGAAATTTCATGTTGATCGGTTGCGTAGTTGAGGTTTAAATAAACAAACAAAGTCACCTTCACATTTATAATATTAAGATTTGTATTGCCTATGTAGTAATCTCTTCTTGGATTGTATAGAATATGACACGTGGGGCGTTTCTAGTATGCAACGATATCAATACTCTATGGTTTAAAGTATCTTAGAAGTGTCATAGGTACTAAGTTGTATGTAATTAATAAATTTATTAGAAGATCGAGAGGCAATAATGTCGATGTGGACAGTTTGCAGTCGAGAACATTCTGAAAAAATCTGAATCACATAGTAGAGCTTACTATGACGTACTCATAAAGGTCAAGGATATTGAGAGGTAAAAGAACGATGAACAACACACCCTTAGTAGGTACGAGGTATCGTGCTCTCCATTACGATTAACGTTGTCGTCTCGGCTGACATCTTTTTAGAGATTTTCTAATATCGCCTCGAGCGAAAACGATGATGAAGAAAACAATATTTTATATCGGACGACACGCCGGCGCTCGTAATTGACACACAATAAAAACTTGTATTATGGGCACTGAATAGGTTATTTAAATAATATTTGTACAGGAATTATTATATAAACTATCATTTAATGCATTAGACAGGGAACATAAAAATATACTTCAACGAAAAGCTTCACTTTCGAGAGACAACAATGAAACGTAACGTAACTTTACTTGATTTCTTGCCAAACATGACGTGCAAGTGACAACGGTAAATTATTATCCTGGTTGTAATAACACGGGGTAGCCACCTAAACTGCGTGTAAATTAATAATTATCGATTAAATTTTCGTATCATTCGAATATTCAAGGTATTCGAAAGTTATCGAATAATATTGATCGTTATTTTCTATATATCGAGACTTAGGACTTATTCTATAGTATACAAAACGCCGAGTAAACTCATTAAGACAACGTTTTATATCATAAGTTATAAGTTACACTATTATTTTGTATGTTAAATGCCGCTCTATCGTATTAGCGTGTACGGTCGGCCAAGAAAGTGGTGTATCACCCTAAGGTTGAATGCAGCTTGCAGATTCATAGGTGATAAAGATTAGTTTCGCTTGCAGATCGATCTGACAACTTTTATTGCCATCTTTATCTGATTATTGATAACAATGATTACTGTATGTTACGTGACAGCTTTTCTTAGTTTGAACTTGATGGAACCAATGACGTGGTAAAATCAATGGCGGGGGGATGATATGTAATTAAATTGTTTTCCTCAAAGCACTGGATAATAAACATTACAATCCGACAATTTTGTAAATACGTGACATACTTATTTGTTAAGTTTTACGACAAGTGCTGTTTAATATACCTTACAATTATGTAAGAATTTTACAAGTAAAAACATTACAAATGCTGTTTAATAAACGTTAACATGTGTAGAAAACACCTGTAGATTTCGATGACAAAATTGTATCTACAAATTTGTAATACTAAAGTTCTGACATAAGGCGAGTCCACCTGTCGGAATTTACAAATTATGTAAACTTGTAATTACAATATGCGTTCAATAAAACAGTTTATTTCGGGATTAGTTTTTATTATATTGTCAGAAAGAAAAGCTAAAAATAGATATGATTAGCTTTTATTACATTGTCAGAAAAAAGCTAAAAATAGATGTATCCTTTTATTAAATTGTCACAATAATTATTAAAATACTTAATATGAAAAAACATAAACATAGTCATATAGTCAAATTTAGAAGAGATTGGAAAAATTAAAAAATTAGAGGCGGGTGTAACCGCTATTGGCTTCTATGACCTATAAAAGACGAGACCTCATTGAACCAACAACCCATGAGCAAATATTGGTACTCCGCATTTCCTTCCAGATTGAATTACAGTGACTAATAAGAGCTTGTTTGGTTCTTTCATTCTGATTTCATAAGGCCCCAAAGATTTTCTATCGGGTTTAGGTCCGGTGATCTTTAGGGCCACGCAATTACCCTTACGTCACGTCGTTCGTGTGTGAACGAAACCAGGCTCTTACGATCCTCGCATTATGAATTCAACAATTATCTTGAACAAAATCAAATTGTGACACTTTGTCCGGGTAAACATTACGGACTGTCGGTAGCATTGCATTTTGTATAATTTACAGCCGTCGCTCGAGGAGGTAGAGAGTTCACAATTCTCCACACCATCCGCACTCATCCAGCCAAATATTTACAAAAAGTCGGCATGATTCTCTATTTGGGATTACATGATCATCTTTATACCGTGTTGAATTATATCGCCAAAGGTGTAAACGTCCATGCTGATTTGATTTAAACGTTTTTCATCATAAAACACTGTATTAGACCAATCAAACTCTAAGTGCTCTCTGGCGAAGTTCAGACGAGCAAGTCTGTAAGCATCCGTTAAATATATTTTCTTGGCGTAATGCCTGTGTTGCAACCCCATGTAATGTAGATGATTCCTTATTGTTTGGGCACTCACATCGAACAACTCCGCAAAATGATTTATAACCATTGATTTCATATTCCCGTCTCATAAATTCTCTGTCGTTATTGGAGAGAGCAGGCCGGCGACCACTTCTTCTGTGATCTAACAAACTTCCTTCCTCTCCTTCACGACGAATCCAAAACCGGACACTACGTCTCGATATATTTAAATTCCTCGATATCGCACCAATACTTCATCCCTCATTAAATTGGGCAATTATTGCCCTTTCAGCAATGGTCAAGTTAGTAGGCATTGAAGATGATATTTGTATGCAGTTGAGTAAAAAATATCATGGAAAATCTATCGATTTTCTGAGGGAAATAATAGAAATTACTAAAATATATTTGACAAAATTGTCAGTTTTCTTTATCAAATAGAATTTGGTTGTCTATTTAAATAGCTTTATTAATTTTATTTAGAAACATTTAAATTTTCTTTGTAGAAATTAATGTCTTATCCATTTATAATAAAGGTTACAATATCATGCCGTTATAAGTGACATATGACGTATGAATACTTATCAATTAGGTTTACATCATTATTATGCATCTCTTTCAGTCATATCTTTTTAGTATGAACCTTGTTGTAATCGTATATTAAATGTATAATTTAACGGAACGAAACTAACGTTTAAGACACAGGCTCGGCCTAGTTTAGACGTTAGGGTTCATTGAATATTGTATACATCCAGTTATTGTATTATAGGTTAAGAAGTTGTATGTATTGTCATCTATTTGGTATTAATAAAGAAATTATATTATAATTATAATTTTCGATGACTAGGAAACTAAATCAACACTGGTAAACCACTTTCTTGACCGAACGTATCTGTAACGAACAGAGAAGGTGGGAATAAATAAATAAAAAACATTCTAATAAATAATACAGAAATTCTGTAGCAGCATGGATACTGGCAACCTGCCCGATAGACTTCAATGAGGTCGCCGCCTATTACGCGGTTTAAAAACATAGCTAATGAAAAGTAGGTGTGAAATGCCTACATTTAGCCCTTCAAGGTTATTTAGACTTGATACTATATAATAATCATAAATACTTAATTTGTTTTTTCATTTATAAAGTGATTTTATTTATTAAACAAGCGTTCGCGTCGTGTAATCTTAAATGAAATACACTTTCTGTGTCAAAAATCACACTGTGTGACACATGCTTTGTAAGGAAGTCATGACATAATGCTGGCGAAAAAAGGCAAACTTTATATAGCAGTAAAAGACTAGAGAAGTTTAATAGAACAAACTTGTCCAAGACTGTCTAAGATGTCATAGATGTTGCGTAGATGGCACGCAGCCATACAATTGCTTATCTTTTTCAACTTACTCGCACGGAATAAAACGACTATACGTAATATATGTTTGCTTTATTCCTTTTTATACTGATTCAGGATAAGGAAATCGGATGATATGTTTCTTTGCTCAAGTTGAAATATTTGATAGAGGAAAATGTACTGTGGTGTTTGACGAAGGATTAGTGACAGGTCAGTGGTTACAGATAAATGTGGTTCTTAAACTCGGTTAGGAATTGTTTTAAAAGTTTATTATCATATGTACTACCTTCCAAAACAATTGAGAGAGATGAAGTAAAATTACGTCGTAACATCTGCATATAATTTTTATGTTTCGTATCATGATCACAAACTACGTAAAAATAGTAGTCATCTCAATACATACGCCAGAATGAACACGCATGCATTCGTGTTTAAAGAGTACGCGTTGCTTTAACGCTTTAAGTAACATCCGTCATTTTATTTAGTAATAGCTTTATAATGTCAACCTCGTTAAAATTTGCCCCAGAGGTCTCAGATTAATCCTATTTCTTATATTTAGCAGATATTTGGCAGAATGTGGTCAGGCTAGAAATAAAATAATTTTACGCACGCGTCTGTGTGTTAAAAAGCCAGTTTTGGTCGTTCGTTTAAGAGCCTTGTATAGAGACGACTATCTTATCTATTTATTTTGTGCCTTGATAATATTGCGTAGAGCGATAACGATAGTGCTGTGTGGGGAAACAACAAAAACTCACTACTGAATGTATAGATGGATGACTTTATACATACATACATACATACATTCACGCCTGTTTCCCAGAGGGGTAGGCAGAGACTACTACTTTATAATACTTATTATTTAGTAGTTTCCGCGTGATTCTCACAGGACTGCATGGAGGAGAAAATATTTTATGTGTTAATAATCCAGGCCAAGATCTATCTATGTACCAAGTGTCCTTTAAATCTGTGTAACGGTTTTCGTGGAACTGAGTACCTAACATCCAAACATCCGCAAAATCTACCTTTCGTAGGTACTCTAATTTATAGTGGTATAGATATATTAGTAGGATAGCCATATAAAGCAGAGGTACTTTTATAAGTTTAGCGATCCAAATAGAAATAGCGTATCTCCCCTGTTACTTAACATTTATAGATTTCCTGTGTGATACTCCAATATAAAGAAAATATGACTTCAGAAAATTGGCTCACAATATATATTTTTAACTGCAAGTGTAAGAAATACGTGGGACGGTGCATTTCTTGCTATTACTTTAAAATATATCGTGACATACGGCGTTTAGAAACAGTTTAGTTATAAATGTTATAACATGAGCACTTTTATAAGTTTTCAATTTGGATGTACATTTTCTAAAAGATATTTAAAGGTCGTATGGTACAAGCTTATAATAAACCGTTATGTTAGTTAGTTAGTAACCATCATGAACTGATTGTGAATCCAACTAAGAAAGAACTGGTTCTTTTCACGTATAAAAGCAAAACTCAGTTAACCAACATGCCAAAATTATTTGAAACGGAGCTTACCCTAGCGCAAGAAGTCAAGTATTTGGGCGTAGTACTATATACTATAAGCTGACCATAAGCCATAAGCTGAACTGGAGTAAGCACCTAAACACGAAAATAACCAAAGCATGCACAACATTCTGGCAATGCAGAAGATTAACAGAAAGAAATTGGGGCCTTAAACCATCTACAACCTTATGGTTCTACTCGACAATAATACGCCCCATGATAATATATGGCGCCATAGTTTGGTGGCCCCGCACTCTTCTAAGCACAGTCATACACAAACTACAAAGCCTACAACGACTCGCCTGCCTGGCGACGACAGGCTTTATGAGAATAACCTCCACGGCAGCGCTGGGTGTCATACTATCTCAGACCCCTACACCTCATCATACAGCAGGAAGCTGTCACAGCTGTTATACGGCTTGAAAAGGTAGGGCTCGGGAAACTTATAACTCATGCGCGCCTAATGGCGTTACTATACAACGAAATTCCAATGATAGAGGCGACATGTGATATCATCCCAAAAACCTTTGTCTTTGACAAAAAATACCACAACCAACTTCATGAAGAATCTAAAGATAGCTCTGGCATACATGAAGTGAGAATATACACGGATGGATCCAAAACAAAATCAGGAACAGAAGTCGAAGTCTTCTCCCACAACCTAAACATCAATTACACAACGACCCTGGGAGACCTCAACACTATCATCTAGGCAGAATGTGTTGGAATCACCTGGGCTGCAACAGCGGTTACATCAAGGGGTATAAGCGATAAGTCAATGCGCATTATCTTGGATAGTGCCGCGGTACTACAAGCTCTTAAGAGCAACTGTTTCAACAGTAGATTTATCCTGGACTGTCACCGTAAGCTGCAAAGTATTGCAACAAAAAATTGGGTAACGTTGCAGTGGATACGCGGCCACAGCAACTCTTCTGGCAATGGTGCTGCAGATCAACTGGCAAAGAGAGGATCGAACACCAAAATGGTAGAACCCGAACCAATTGTCCCGATACAACTTCTAACTCAAACTCAAACTCAACAACAACTCAACTCAACTTCTGCCAACTCAAAACATGGTTATGCGATAGAACCACGAAACTACACGAAAAACAGTGGACAGTAACAAAATAATGTAGACAGACGAAGGAAGCCCTTCCATCCTTAGACAAACATCTGTCACGCAAACTGCTACGTTCAACAAGGAAAAACCTACACCACCTAGTGGGTATAATAACAGGCCACTGCTCACTCAACAAACACCTATTCAACATCGGCATCACAGACAGTCCCTTATGTCTTCATGCAGCCTCTACGGCTGCATGGACACCGAGGAGACACCGGCTTACGTGCTCCTACATTGTAAAAGCGTGAGCAACCAACGGGCGAAACTTCTAAACAGTCCAGAAACGATGAAGGAGATACTGCGCAACATCGGTCTCCTATTATGTTTCTGGACAGAGCTGAGGTGGTATGAGTAACCGAACAATATTTCGCGTTGGTTACTTACGCACAATAGCCCAATTGTGGGGCTAAGTGTGGATAACACACGTCCAATTAACTAACTAAACCGTTATGTTAACATACGAAAGGTATAAATATATAAAATATTTGAGATCTTATAAAATACATTTTGTTAATTGTTCGTTTCATACGAATATTGATAAAATATCATCGAAGTTTTTTGTGTAATTTTTTATAAACATTTCTTGACAATCCGTACGTTCAAATTCTTTTTGTAGTGACATTTCTTTAAATCAGTCCGTATGAAATACAAGGATACAGTGCAACATTTTAATGAGTCGTCGTTTTTCGTTTTCTCTCCTATCGTTTATTATCGTTTTACTAAATATATAGGTTAGGGACAGACAAAGGAATACGTAAAATATATAAAATCATACCTGTTATTGTATTAATACTTATGCGAATCCTCCAGATACATAGCCAAGTAGTAATCAACCAATATGGCGACACAATTTGATAATAGAATGGCGTGAAGCCTACGACTATGATTACATCTCAAGAGATTTGCCTCACAAACTAAATCTAGACGTAACAATTGTAGTAAATCTGATATCTACCTACCTACAAACGTACATTTGATTGTAATACCATTAATTTGTGACGTACATATATAGGTATTTAAACTAAAGCCAGTTTTCAGGAGGCGTGGGCAAAAACGGCTTTCGGTGTTCCATTAATATTAGATTTTATCAATAAAATTGTATTGTTAAAAGAAGTACGAATACTATGAATGCTCGATATGCTTTAAGTGTATTAGTATCTATTTAAAAAATATATTGACTGTGAAAATATATTTTTGTATATATAAAGTATAATGATTGGATGTCTGCTTCACTTTCATGATCGAATCACAGAATGGGTCATTATGAAATTTATTCATAGGCTTTTTTTAGCCTTTGGAAGTATGCAACACTCAGACGATACAATTTCTTAAAAAAAGGAGTCGCCCATATGAGGTGCACTTACTGACCTCCTACCGCACTCTATTTAAGGAGAATGGAAACTTTACTTATCTCTAACGTGATATACGGATGTATGGCTAAAATCTTTTGTAGGCTGTCCTAGTTTGAGCGAAATCACGACCTTAAAAGGAGATTCCACTGTGCCCTATACGACGTACGTGATTGACAAACTTAGACCTTAATCATTTAAATAAAGACTACAATTTGAAATAATGCCGTACCGCGCAGAAGTTTACAAACATTGTATAGGCAAAGTGTTGAAATTAACTTTATTAAATTATTGAAAATATATACTACTTTTTAATAGCTAAATATATGTACTATTTTTATGTGTCTCGATAAATACAAGATAATGTAGTTTTACCGGACAAATAAACAAACACGGCTACTAAAGAAAGTCGTGATAGAACCAACAACACTTTTCTCAAAATCCTCCCCGGGCATCTAACCCAAGGCTTCATGCAATAGTCGCGTTTATTATCGATAAGCCGACCAAGTTTATGCACTTTTAGAAAATTATATACCTACATATTTGTCCAATCACCTTAAAGGTTAATAACTACATCTTCTTTCAAGCGAAGAGTACATTCGATCACAATTTATACACTTATTCATCCAATCAACTCAGACATTCATCATAGCTAACGCAATATTTTCTGCCCACTCAATAAAATAAACCAATATATTACATTGAGTGTAAATTACTAAACAAAAATAAAATGAAGTGAGACGCGCAGGACGCTTCGTTCCCGCCACCTACGTCATTTGCTTGCGTCACCAGCTAGTGACGTCACTTGGAAATATTTCATTCACCCGGCGCATCTCTTTTTCCTTTTCTACGTTACGTAAAGGCTATCGGTATAATCTTATCAGGGTCACTAGTGTTTTAGACAGAGCGACTATCAGTTAAATCAGTACTTATGTTGTAACATTAGGTAATCTCGTAACTATATTTTTTAATAGGTACATATATGTTTTGCAAATGTTTATCATAAACGGAAGAAAAGTATATCTCCGCTACGTAACATTTATGGTATTTCAGTTTAAATATATGAAATATTTTCTTGGAGCAATTTATTTCATATCATGGTTCGTTCGTTTTCGTTCTGTCATTTTAATTTCAGGATATTATTCAAAAATATCGTGAAGATGATTCATTTATAATTAATTAAAACTGAATTAACTTTAATTAAAATTTACTTCATGGATGACGTAGTGAGTTAATGTTCGTCTCACATTCAGCTCACTACTAGTGCGCTAAGTGTCTCATTGTCTTATCGTTCATTGAATCCGACTTTTTAATGTTTGCGAAGTTGTTTGTGACACTGAAACCATGCCTGGTGCGAAGGAATCTATATAAAAACTGATATAAAGAAAAACGGTGTAGGTCAGAAGTACTTCTACAATACCAAATCGGAATTGCAGGTCAAACTCACTAGATGAGCCATCTGTGTAACTGCCACAGGATGTCAAGTTTCGCAACATAAGCAGCAGGGGGCGATACCGATGAGAGTAGCTAAGGTTGTCAAGTAGTGCAGTGCCGGTTTCACTATCACGAGTATCGTGAGCACATGACGAGGACAATGACCTTCCGCTCCCCAGTGTATAGCTCTAGCGATGCCACTATGGCAGTCTGACTCAGGCAAGCTAGAAAGAAAATTGCGAGTGTTCTTGTGGTTCCACCCCGGTCAACCAATATTAGCAATTTGGAGTGGTCTTCGTTTCTGATCCGTTCTGATTGCCTTAGTGGCCATAAAATTACGATGATATCATTCAGATTTACTTCTCACAACCTAGTTTAGTATACGCATGCTTTCGATTACATTTGTGAATCACTTTTGGTTTATGATAGGTGAAGGTTATGCTACATTGTAATTTTGTAACTTCAAAAGTTTCAGGATGATGATAATTGACCATAACCGTCCTGAAACTTTGATTATTTCGTCGGTGTGTGATTGTTAATTATTGACTGATATCAAGGTGCTTCAAATACTAGATAATTGAGGGATTGTAACGCTGCCAAATGATTACACGACGAAGAAAACTTCACGTCAGTGAGTTCTCCATAATATTATCCAAGGTACGTGTAAGCCATAAGCTTGAGTTGGCATATCGGCATGGTTGAAAAGCAATAAGGCTTATTCCGCTCAGACTAAGAGAAAGCCCGTCACCGTCTGTGGACCAATTTGCAAACAGATACAATATATAATATTATATTATTCATAATATCATGATACAAATAATAAGATCTTTAACTCCGTCGCCATATTATAAAACAAGCATAATTATCATTATTTTACTATCTAGATTTTAAGCTTTTGTTTTTAACTATAGTAATTGGCAGCCTTATAAAAATATCCTAATTAATACTTGGCTAACTCGTAATAGAATGGCTCTCAAGTCTTTTATCAATGATTAATTTTTTAACAACTTAATTAGTTGTCAACTAATACTCACCATAAGGTATGGCAAAGATGACTTTTCTTTGATTAGTTGCTAGTTAATATTTAGCTTCCACCTAAATATATTAATTAATTTCTTAGTAAAACTGAAGATCCTCACCGACATTGAACACGTAAAATAATAAAAATTGCTAAATGCAAACATATTTACCATAAAACAGCGACTGCTTTTATTAAGGCACTGTACTAATATGATTGTTGATAAGTTTTGTACGAAGTAATCCCCGCATTTGTAGAGCTAAGATGACTAGTTATACGACACGAAGACAGACAGGGTTGTGTGTATGTATGTTAATACGGATTATATACCATGGCTCGACAGTTGAAAGCCGGGACATTGGCTGAACATTAATTAAATGCAGTGTATGCAACACGTAAATGCACTTTAGTTGCGGATAAAGGATAGATGTCTATGGTACGACTTAACGCTGTTTTTTAATTGCTCAGTAAGTAGGTATTTTAAGCTATTTTCGTCTTTGAAAAATACTGTTCGTGTGTTATTTTTACTGACTTTAAGTAGATGCTTGCGTGCTGAGATGATGGAATAAAATTTAATTGTATGTAAATATATATCACAGCCGACCAAAACAGTTGTCGTGATAAATGATGGCCGATTAAATAAAAAACGTTGTCATGAGGCTGCGGGTTAGGTATCAATATGACGACCGCACCTAAATACATATGTTACTTTTTGAAGAAACGCAATCGCGGTTGCGTGTTTCTGCAACTTTTCTACAATTACCATTGAATTGGGTCATATCTTGACACTGTTCGCACAATATCTTTACAGAAATCATGCGTGTAGTCATGTTTTTTTTGAGGTGAAAAATGGGTTCTACTGTATGACTTATCACTCAAGGTTTATATGAGTTACAAAATAAATATACAATTAGATTAAAAACTGTTTAAAATAGAGTTCTTATTTAATCTCAGTGGTATTCTCCTAAATTTGAATAAACATCATCCCATTTTGCTCGCGGCTTCGCTCGCGTAAATGTAGGTTAGATGATAAGTACTCCATGTCCCTTTCTATTCACCTAACAACGTGTATGTGAAATTTCATGATGATCGGTCGAGTAGTTAAGGCGTGAAAGCGAAACAAACATACTTACATTCACACTTATAATATTCATTTAGATCTAAAATAAAAATGTTGGTTTAGTGTTGTTATAAAAATATTGATATTCGATTCGAAAGTGGAGTCTTTTGCGTTTTTATTATAAATATATATTTATAACAATATCAAATACAAGTAAATTATATTATTAAAATTACGTCACTGTCAATCATATTCGTGATTAAGTGAGTAAATAACTAGTTGTTATAGACAAAACATAGCAGCTGAGTAAAATACACAAGTTTTAGTACCAACGACGTCGTCTCTAGTTTCTACTATATCGAATTGCCTGTGACATCAGAGATAGCTGAAACACCTTTTGCACAAAGACAAACACAACAGCGCCTCTACATTCATTTGTTGAAAGCGATTTAGTAGTTTACAGTGGACGAGCTAACCGATTTTACGTGACATTCATAGGATTTGAGACTTCTCATTTTCATTTTGTAGTGACACTTCATAGAAGAACTAATAAATAAAGAAGAACTTATAATCTTAAAAACCTGAGATTAATATTTTAGATCATCTCGATGTCCCGTGACGTACGTCCCTGCTCGGGCGATGTGTTTTTAGATTTTCTGATAGTAAATTCATAGCAGCAGCACGAAGCCTGGTATTATGACAGATGAAAGCAGATAAGAGCATTATTTCGGGTATATAAAGGTCCAAATCTAACTATCTAGACTAATATATGTGCTAAATTAATCATACATTCTAATATATGTTTAATTACAATACCTCCAGGTAAACAGAGAGTATTACAAACATTGAAACAATGAATACCAAGAACACTCAGTAATTTTATCAATGGATAGTCTGGGACCTAACTCACAATACTAAATGTCTTGTTAATGATGAGGTGATTACATAAGATACTAAGGTATCCGTACACCCAGCATCAATTGTGGACGTTGTACGTGCTGAGGGCATTGGCCCTCAACACGTACAACGTCCAAAATTGATATATTAAAAACGGATACACAAATATCCTCACAGAATCATTCCAATATAGTTTGTAAGTTATCACATAGATGACATCAAACGAATCGACAATTCAATTCAATGTCAGAAGTTGGCGGCGTAGTGCGCGAAATTCTCAACTAAGTTGAGGGGAATTTTTCGAAAAATATGATATAACGGAGCTAGAGGGCGGAGGGTCTGCTACAAGTTTGGAGAGGAATCGGCCCCTCGGGTGCTGTGATGAATCTTTCACGCGTTTTATCGCTTTGCATCGGGAATCGAACCTAAGAATCTTTACGCTGGACAATCTACGTATTTACGCTGTATTTTCCGGATGTTAAATCGTATCAGGATGGACGAAGTTACGTGAGGTTTTCTTTGTTGTTTTCGTGATATACATCGAGTACCTAAGCGGAATTTAAATATGCTATTATTTTATTTTAGTTACGTCTACATACATACATCATATTTACGTCTATATCCCTGAAGGGACAGGCAGAGGTGTATCACATCCACTATTCATCAGTTATGGTTTAAGGTTCGTGGTTTGAAACTTACAGGCACGGCCCTATCACGTGATAGACTACTTAGCATGGGCTATTGCCTTCTATTTTGTTGACACTTATAACACTTTGTGCGACATGGAAATCAAACTCGAAGAGACCTCATTCGCACCAGACACCATCGAAGCAGTATATGTAATAATATAGTAGGCTCCCTGAAAACAAATATTACGGTTTTTTTGTGAAGTTCTGATGACAGTCACTCAGTGGTCAGTTACTATGTATCCCTACTCATGGTGTCCTTAGTTTGTAAAAAGATTAGTCAAATTAAAACCACTCTCACAATGGCGGCAGGACAAAAAAAAACATCTTCAAAACCACCTCCAATTGCACTATTCATGACAGTTATCTGTAGGTATATCATACAACTCAGAGGTTCATATACATATGTATATATTATATAGTCTATATTCGAAGAAATAGGTCGAGGTGTATTATGTATATACTTTACCAGCTAACAAGTCTTCCATAGTAGGGAAAGACCTATTGCCGTCAATAGATACAGACATCGTGCTACACTGAGATTTTTTTATAAAAATCACTTTGCCTAATAGAAATTGATTTTAAATTTGAAATCGAAGAGATCGTATGTTCAGCTGAATATTCATTACCACAGCACTACCTGAGGCAATCACACAAAAATATATTACTCTAAATATAAAAGCAAAAATTGATTATAATAGATAACAATAGATTTAAATGGTTCCAAAATGTGGTTGATGAAAACTTCTGAAGGGCGTTGTGCGATGTCGCTGTTCTAAATAGAGTTAAAGTTCATTAAGTGAGGTAACAAGGCGAGGTAAACAGCAAGTTGGGACATCGCCTAGCTTCTCAAGTGTGGGTGGCCGTGCGGCTCACCTCACCTGTCTCAACTATGTCCAGCCTCGTGAGGTAAACCGCCGCTCTAAGTCGAATTACGTCCACTCCAAATTTGGTTTTAGCCACTTTATATAGAGTACTGTTTTTATTTTGAAGAGCGCGGCGGTTGCGCCCGTTGAATGAGAGGACGCAATGTTCGTGGCAGTTAGATTATGAATGGATGATGGATTTTGCGTTCAAATATTACATAGACTGACACCTGTATATTCCCAAATGGGTTGGCAGAGGATAGTCTATTATATTACGTACACATTTTAAGATCTCACGTAATAGAGAGAGAGAGAGAGCCCATTTCCGTATACAGAAGACATTCACATACCGAACTCTCTAATTGAGAGTTTACTAACTGAAAAACCTAATACCAGTTTTATCCAATCCAGTAATCGTACTTCGCGAAATGTGGGTGTAATACGCCTTTGAACATCCTCTGTTTTTTTTATTCCCACGTGACAAGCCTAATGCTATCTTCCAAGCACAGTTCCAGACTCCATCCTGCTACTGAAGATTTATTTAAATAAAAACTGACAAAATGCATTTTAATATAATTATTGATTATATAAAGGTAATTCTTCGATTGTTAAAACAACATTATCTAATACTTGTAGGTATGTATATAAAAGACGGACATTGGCAATGCGTGTTACAAAATCACGTTGTTATGGAATCCTATTGTTTCTAGTACAATAGCATTCATTCGTAGAGGGTGAGGGGATATTTAGCTATTACAAGAATTTATGGATGGAATTTATCTTTTCTAACTCCGACAATATACTTCTGATTAAATTCGTTGCCATGACTCGGCCTATACCATGTTTACCGCTGCTTAATGTGGCTACGCCGAAATTACAGTGGGTATGCGGTTGGTATTACTCACCAACGGATTTTAGATAACTAGATTTTGCTCGAGACCAATACTTTTAGTTTAGATGAAAGGTATCCTATCTCTTTTTCACAGCGTTCTACAGCGTGTATGCGAAATTTAATGATGATCAGTCAAGCAATAAAGGCGTAAGAGCGTAACACACTCACAATTGCATTTATAATATTAGTTTAGATTTTATTAATAAGTATAATATATGTATGTGTTAGTGTATTTATTTATAGGCTTTTTGACAACCATGTTAAACAACCATACGATAACGATTCGACTGTCCGTCGAATCGTTAGCAATAATAAAAGATTGGTGGCGCTGTTTTGGTAAAAAAATATGCCTTAAGGAGCCTGAATAGGCTAGTCACCGCAGAAACATTCCACGAGGTTGTATGGCTGCGATATTATATAGGGTGGAGATTTGAGATGCATGCAGAATCAGATTAAACGAAATTCCAATTTAAAGTAAGGATAGAGATTCTTAAAAAGAAAGAAGAGTGTAATCTTTCCAAACTAAAAGACAAGGTCGTATATGGATACGACTTTATCTTTTAGTTTAAAAAGATATAGTTTAGAAAGAATTGTCATGTCATACGAAACTATGGAGTTTCGTATGATATGACAATTTATAACTGTTAAAATACCTATGTGCTTTAATTAAATCCGTGGTTAATGTAGGTGATCTTTCATTCTCAAAAATATTTTCCAAATAAAATTGCATAGTGCAAGCTGACGACCAGTGGCCAGGCAATAAATCTATTCGCTCGCCGATATTAATATTCAATCGATACTCGTTGGGTTCTTAAGCCGATTAGCCGAATATTTGAATAGTATTTGCAGATTTGAAGCGCGAAAATTTATTGAAATTATAACACTAGCGTGTGATAGTATGATTTGGATCTTGTTACCGTTTTTATTATAATTGTATTTTATTATAAGACTGTAATAAAATTGAAATCGATTGATTTAAACCAAATGTTTTAATATTTATGTACTTCTGTTTGTTCCGATGCGAATGAATGCGATCGAAGCCATATTTCATTTAATATTTTATGGCATTGTGCAATTTAGTATAGGTAAAGCTGTAGTAGAACAGTAGTACACACAGCTATAGACCAAGTTAGACACCCTATATACGCATAACTACGCTACATACAAAATAGAGAATTGTCGGAAAGGGACAGTGCATAGTGGTGTCGATGTAATGGTAAGGATAGAGCGTAACAAAAATATAACGCACTCTCTCGTACGATTCGCAGCGTTCAATTTCTAATAGTTCAAAGACCAAACAGTCTAGGTTGATGTGTCGCTGTGTGTACAGGTGAATTCGTTATATATCTTAGGTACATTGTTGGTACCAAAATGCCGAATCCTATCTAATCTTGCTACTAATAATCCTTGGCGGTTCATAATAATTCATAGTCTAAGCTTTTATTTCTTATAGAACAATCCTAAAAATAAACACCAGATACTGTCTTCGTCCTTAGTTCTAATTCCATTTATTACGTCAAATTGTTCCTGAGTATAACTGTATGTACATATGGACAACGATTTAATCCAATAAAGGTCCCATTGAGTGACCCTTAACTTCTTAAGAGACGCTTAATAGAGAAGTTCGATTACAGTACCTATTCTTCAATATTGTTGTCAGAGTTGTCGCTGGCATGGTCAGCGTTTATAAAAGTGTATTCGTGTACAAGCAATACCCAGAAAGATGAATGCATAATATTTCTATTTGTTGACGATTTACAAACAAGTAATTAAAAAGTGAAACACAACTACTTACATAAATTTCAAAACTAAATTATTTAAAGCAGCCTTCAGTAATTTAATAATTTAGAAGAAAGTTAGTTCAAAGTAATTTAATTTTGTAAGCATGTACATGTTTGTTAGAAAAACAAAAAGAGATGTGTTATTCAACAGGGTTTGAAGGTGGAGCCTCGCCTAACTGCAATAAGTGTCGGAAAACTTTTGCGAAACATCTTTTCTGCCGCGATCGACATGTTACGTTTTTAGATTTTCACTCGAACGGGCTGCTTTGCTGCGGCAGCGCGGCAGTACTGTCCCTTAGTTATGGGCCAATGTCTTACTGAAACGGCCATTTTGATTTTATTTCTGTTTGTATTGCATTTATTTTTCGATATTTGTTCTATAATATGTTCTACAAAAGATTTCCTTTACATATTGTTAGGGAATTTTGTTTGGTTTAGTTCTTTCTATTGTTGGCAACGGTTTTATCGACAAATTAGATTTATAGTATTGTTTACGCCTTTTCTAACTTTAACTAATTGGAATTAGCTGTAATTTCAATAGAATCATTTTATGTAGGGTTTCTTGAAATTTGGACATGCACCAATTATATCAATAAAACCTGCAACATTTGCGCGCTAAAAAGCTTGCTTGCCTGATATTAACGATGAAATCATCACATAACTCAAAATAATAATATAATAATAATAATATTTTAAACAATTAATGGAACGTACCAAACATCCTATTAATGTAAAATAAATAGGATGACGTTACGGGTTGTGTGATTCTTAATAAATAAAAATTAAGAAACTGGAATTGGAATACCGCATACTGATAAATCCTAACTAATATTGTAAATGTGGATGTGAGTTTGTTTGTTTATTACCCTTTCAAGCCGTAACTACTCGACCGATAATCATGAAATTTCGCATACAGGTTGTCAGGGCAACAGAAAATGACATAGTGTACCTTTCACCCAAAAAAAGTACTGTTATTAATCTAATCTAACCTACGTTTACGCAAGCGAAGCCGCGGGAAAAATGTAATAGAAAATAAATACGCTGATGTCACGGATTGTGTATTTAGAACTAGAATTAGATTACCTTTTATTAATAAATGATTTTATTAATGATTTTATTAATGATGATTTTGTCAACTCAAAGTCAAAAATCATGTTTTCAATTAGGTCACAAATAAAAATTATGAACGTCAAAATATATAGATTAGTGAGTTTACTAAGTTACTGAAGCTACATTTAGGTTAGTTGCTAGGTTCAGACAAAGGGTTGAGCCAATGATATGAACCCTGCAAGAAACTCAAGACCACTCTTCCAAATCGCAAATTAAATGTGTTGCAGCAATTACACATTGTATTGTATACATATATTACTGACTATTAAAATCTAAAATAATACCAGTAATAACTTAATAATGTTAAGGAGATGAAAGACTTTAGTAAGTAGTATTATTTATATTAATCTATTAGACAGTAGGATGGCATGATGGCGCATACACTTACACTTTGTGTCAATGCAAAGGCAGTTCGTGACTAAATGTTGTTGTGCATAATTATTATTAAATTGTTACATAGTTATATAAGAAACATTGTAAACAAGTGTTAGTGAACTTTATCAAATAAATAAACAAATTATTATATAATAATTCGCTTCTCATTTCTAAAATTATTGAAATATAATTAGCATTTCGCTCAAACATCACAAATAATCACGAAGTGCCTCTACGTTACTAAATTGACTTATAAGCACCTAATGCAGATCATCGATGTGTAATTTCTGGACATGTTTTCAATTGAAGGCAACAAACACCTGAGTACCCCTACATTATCCAAAATTCCACTACGATTACGGTTATTACGAGAAGGGTATGTTGAAAACAAAAGATCAGATCCTTTTGCCCGATTTAATTGAAGCCAGGAACTCGAGTGTCGGCTTCGCGAAATATTCTTCAACAATGTAAAACAATGATGGAGTTTGTCCCCTGAATCACAACCCGTCCTTCACGTGACAAACAAATCACGAGACAAGCATCGTTAATTACACTTAAATTATAAATTCATTTTACGATTCAATTTCGTAACCACATTGAGTTTTATTAAGTGCTATTCAGGACGAGACATCATTGTAAAGTTCTCGAGTTACCAAGAAACACTGTAGGAACTCGAAACCATGCTGACAGACAGGAATAACTTAATTCCGATGGAGAGCACTTTAAAAAGAATGGGTCTTAAAAGACAAGCGCAATTGTTACAGCTCTCTTCAGATGTGCAGACGCCGTGAAAATCTGTAAAATAATACCCCCGCACTAGTTAAGCCAGTCCCTAGCTGACGATACAATAAAATAAGTAGTACTCAGGGACTAAACTACAAATTACGAGAGAGCTCGCTCAGCTTAAAATAATTAAGATTCTTTGTCTCGTCAGATGGCGATGGTGGATAAATACTGCAGTCAGTGTCCGGCCCAGCCACCGAACTTTCTTATAGTCCCTCTAATAACTTTACAAGTTTGCGTTTAATTTTACCGTTACAATCGGAGCGTTTTATCAAATGAGCAGACTTGTTATTTTTTATTGTCGCCAGAAAGTTTTTTCGACAGATGTTGAAGCACTTTGCTAAGTGAGGGTAGCTGGTACAACGTTAATACTGCTAGTTTCTGTCGCACTCATATTTTCGCTGATATATTTTACTGTTCGTTGGCATATAATAAGAAATAGACAGCTAACATAATTGAGTATTTACTAATGATTTTCACAGCATCAAATGTCTGCAGTCAAAATTTAATATAGACTTGATTACAAGACCGAACAAGCACTTACATTTAAAGTATTTTAAGTTAACGTATTCTCAAGTCGAATGTGCCAAAAAGTTGAAGTGGAATTTCGCACTAGGTAAGTTTGAGAGGTGTCGGGAGCCGCGCTCCGAGTGGTCGTGGCGTGCAAACTATGTCTTTGCTTCCTAGTGTCTGTTTACTGTGGCGACGTGTTTATTTGACGACACCTATAAGAATTTAACAATATCATGAGCATACACTGTTACGTTTCGTGTTGATTTGTTAACATACCTCGAGTTTCTTAGAGAATTGTGTTTGTATTTAGTATAATGGTTTAATTAGTTTAGACAAACTGCAGTTCTATGTAGCTGGTAACATTATTTATTAAATATTCCGATGTTGCTTGGATTGATAAATAAAATTGGTTCCCTGAGGCTTCAATTACAAAGCATAATAAAAACTTCACACCAGGAATTCAAATATGAAAGTACCTACTGGTGAGCAGCGGTTCAAACAATATGATTTCACGAGACCCTGCGAGAGGTGACAGCCCATATCGGTATACATCTCGATCGCTTCGAGGGACACTTGTTATCAACACAGTCAATTCACAGTAGTGACGTCCTAAAAACGTGATATCACAAAGAGTATCGCGCTAGGGCGAGAGGGCGAAGCGAGGTCACGCCAGCCGCTGAGGGCCCTTTGCTTTGTTCCACTGGCAACAATGCCTCACCAAGGGTCCACTCGAGCGCACTTGTATCGGATGCAAGCGATGTTTCGTTGGTGCGGATTAGGGTTTGAGGACAGGACTGTACTTAACAACGACTTTAATGTTAAGGAAACTGGTTCAAATCACCGTACCAGCCACATTTTTGGAGACACACACACACACACGGATAAATAGTGTTATTGTCTTAACTATAAAAATATACAGATGTCAAATTTAGGTGTAATTTTTCATACCAGGTAATAGGTATAATATAGAAAAATTACACCTAAATTTGACATCTTTTAAGACAATCATTTCAATCTGACCAAATTTCAGTGCACCATAGGAATAATGTGTGAAAACGATTGTTTGCAAAGTATCCCTTGTCATAAATCTACCGATATTATTAGCCTCGTATCGACAAGCGAACCATTCATTATTCACTGACCCATACATGTATGATCTTTGTTTTGTCAGAAACAAATATATCTAATCTTTATGATACTTTGTACATTGTATTGTGGGTTAATGGCGGGCGGCCTCCTCTAAGTCCGTCCCTGCTCGCGGAGAGTAGTAATTATACGATATTTATGCGAGCTGCCCCTCCCCCACTCTTGTCTTAAGAGCTTGGTAAGAAGAAAAGCGATATGAGTGTCGAAACTTATGAGCCATAATTCTCTTTTAGCGAGGGAATTTTTGTCAACTTAGGAAATTAATCTTAGAACTAGCCAACTATAGAAGAAGTTCAATTTAAATTCGATCAGCAAAATCATAAGGCTTGTGAGCGCGACCGTATTAATCCAATAAAGTATTTACATCTCCACACTGGACTATCAATAAAGTTACGCCACGGCGGAGTTTCATCCGGAAACACACTGGTTACGGCTGGCTGCGAGAATTTTAAAATGTTAAATATTTTTACAAAATGCTATTAATCACTGCGTAAATCGTGAAATTCTTCGTAAAACACGGAGAAACAAAAATTTACATTTCCAAGTTCCGCGGTAGTGTAAAAACTTTTCATAAAATTTAATTAATCTCACGTGTAGGTGTTCCGCACAGTTTTACATGGCACATTTAAATATATCGTCGTGGCTGAGCCGGCGCGGCGCTGCACCACGCACCGAGCGTCGTCCGCCGCTCGGCCGCGTCGTACCGGGTCGCACCGTGCCGCACCTCGCCGCGCCGCGTCTAAGCACAAAGTCCAGCTAAATACCGGAAGTCGTGGGGTCTCCTCGCTTTGTTACAGCGACAATGAAAAGGAAATGTCTTTTCCATTTTTCCAAGGCTCAAGCCATTGAATACCTGCCCATTTGATAATACAAAGCGGCCTTAGTTAAACACGGCGTGGATTTCGGGGATTATTAACGGCAAACAGTAAGAATTATTTATTACCAAGTTCACTTCCGAAGTGCTTAACAATAAAACCGCGTAATCTACGTAATTAACCGTTGCGCACACGTGTGCAAATCACCTTACTTATACGTGACATGTGAACTTAATTACACTAGCTTGGATAGGTTTTTAGAAAATGTACGACTTAATTGTTAGTTCTTAGACTTAAAGAAATGTTACGTTTGGTAAGCCACGTGCTGGTGGGTGGGTCATGTACTCGTGTGCAATAGTGCAGGACCGAGCACCTTTATTGCAGTGCCCACTATTTTCAGTGCAACGGGTGTACGGTAAGAAATAAAGGAGCCCGAACAAAAAGGACATTCTTTTAAAGTTTCTTTATTTCAAGGGATTGTAGCAGTAAAGTGCGGTTTAATTGCATGGTAGAACTTTCACAGTTCCACACTTTTATTTGTATTCGATGAATTTAGATTCGATTTCTTTTAGTTCGCGGATCGCGCTCGGCCCGCCGTTCGCCGAGAAATATAGAAATAGCTGCAATTTTCTCAGCATCTCTACTTTTACTGTAACAATAATAAAACTACGGCACTTAATGGAAACTCGTTCATGATTTTTTTCTTAGGGTAATGAATTTTGTAGTGCTGGAGGTTTTCGATTGCGTCACTATTATACTCAGGTAATGGACGATTTTTGTTAAAGTTGGCATGTGTCGTGAGACTTTGTTTCGAGACAACGACGTGTCGCAAAAATTACCCAACTTTCTTATGTCCCGTGAGCAGCAAGTAAGTTGGAAGCTAGTGGGTCGCTCGCTTCCGTCCTCGCGGCTGCCGCGCGCCGCCGCGTCGTTGCTCCGCACCGGACCGCTCCGCCCGCTCGCTGCTCACCTATGCCGCTCGGCGAGACAACAGCGAGCCAATAAAACTTTTATTGTGCGCTATGATTTTGGAAACATTTTGCGAGATGAGTTCTATAAAATTTGTAATTTATTCAGGCCAGTTTGGACGAATTCTTCTACTTTATTGTCGTTCACAAACTAAGCTTTTGCAACAGGAACACTAAAGATTTTTTATCGTAAAGGTGCTCGCGTGTGCCATTTTCGTAAGACAAATATTTTTTTAGAATTTTCTTTATTATAAGTAATAGCAATAACTAACATTAATTGATTTGATAGATGGCGAAGAACGAATTAAAGATATAAAATAAAAATATCGGTGAAGTTAGTGTTACAACTGTTCAGTAAGGTGGAGTGTATGACTTCTATTTAGTATAAGATTTTATCTTTTTTGTTGTAGAGTACAAGTACGCCACAAAATTTCCTCTACGTATTTGAAAAAAGATAGACGATCTTGTCTTTGAAATGGACTTTTTCTTCACAAAGAAAACATTTTACCTGTTTATATTTTGGATGTTAGTGGGTGAGGGTGGGGATAGTGGGATAGTGGTGGGTGTGTGGGGGATGAGATAAGAATCAAATAGATGTTGTTTCGCTGCATGGCGCTCTGTCGCACGGGGCATATGCACGTGCTGACAAGTGGCCGCCAAGTCTTGACACTTGCACTTAACATATTGTTTGCGACACTAGATTATCGCGCTAAGCTTGTACACTTCGAGATATTTTGTTTGTCTGTATATGTGACATGTATTTTGCAGGTTATTAATATCGTGGGTCATTGAAGGGGTTTCATAATGTGCTATCTCAATAAAAGCGTGTAAATTTTAAGTGCAGTTATATATAAGGATCGTATAGTAGAGACCACGAAAAAGGTAAACATACAATTGAATATATAGTAATGGGATTTTAGATAAAACTTTTACTTAGGTATAGATAATATTGAACTTACATTGATACCTCGTATATTATCTAGTGAAGAACGAATCATATGAATTGCACATTAGTAAAACACTTTAAAAATATTCAGGAATGTCTATATTTTATAACAAAATACAGACATTCACACATACAAATAAAACATATACATGTTATTCATTATCGCTAACTTTAACGATAAACTTATAAAAAAACTTTCGTGCTTATATATATATATAAAAAAAAATTATTAATAAGAGGAATGAATTGATTTTTTGTTTCTTAGTTTGTAAGGATGTAACTCAAAAACTACACAACCGAATTTAAAAATTCTTCGCCATTAGAAAGTTATATTATCATCGAGTAACAGGCAGTATTTTATTTTAAAAAATACTGTTGCTATCATAACGTAACCTACTTTTACGCGAGCGAAGCTGCGGGCAAAAGCTAGTATTATCATAAGTATATAAGTCAATACTTATTTACTACAAAAACCATTGATAAAGATACCATATTGAGCCATACTACTGTAAGGCTTGTCTTATATATGGATAAGACTAAATAGTTCCAATAATTGCTGTTTAAACGCGAAAGACACGGTTGGCATCATGTATGCATTTACTTTTTTTAGTTCAGTGTGATCATGTTTCATCTATCATCTAGGTTATCTAAGTATAGTAGTACATATATTCTCTTTTCTTAAGAAATAGTATATAAAATGGTAGATGTCAAGGTAATCTTAAGTTATTTGTCTGTGACAGACAGACAAATGTTTATTGAGATAAAAGCTACGTAGTCGACATATGAACACTAAATGTATTAGTGTATAATCTGCTTTTGAAAAACGTGCTCTAATTAAAGACACGTATATCATATATGTACCTATAATTAAAAATATAAACAAAATACTAGTAATTAATAACCAATTCCACCTTCAATATCCAATTAAAATATGACCACAATTAGATATTTTATGCTTTATACGCTAATAAAATTACCCCGCGGCTTCGCTTGCGTAAATGTAGGTTAGATTGGCAACTGTACTTTTTCTAATTGATAGGTACCCTATGTCCTCTTCTGTTCTCCTGACAACGTGTATGCGAAATTTCATGATGATCGGTCGAGTAGTTAAGGCGTGAAAGCGTAACAAACAAACTAACAAATAACTCATTTTGGCATTTATAATATTAGTTAGGAAGTTAGGATTATATAATAGTATACTTAATACAATATTATATAATTATATATTTTAAGTAAAATAATTATTTATTACGCCCATATTATGTAGCATTAACTAATATGTGAAATACGTCAAAAGAAATGTACATACAGTATATTGTTACGCCCAGTGACATCTCTCGGCATTGGGGGAAAGACTCGGCAGTTCCGTCTAATAATTTACACCGCCATCTATTGACATCTTACGGAACTACGTAGTACGGTACGAGAATCTTAGAGAGAATGCTGGTACTTTCTCGAATCATCGTACTGTTTACATACCGAGTACGGCGTTGCTAGAAAGCTCTAGAAGCGCTTTAGCCGCGTATAAATAGGGCGCACGCGCACCGCCAAGTCAGTTTACAATCGTAAGCGATCAAGTGTTCATCGAAGCGAACGGAAGCAGAAATACTACGGAGTTTGAAGCAGTACAGTGAAAAAGTGTGGTATAGTGTTTATTGTGTTTTAAATTGAATTGTGTGTTTGAATAAAAGTGTTTTAGTCGGTAATATTGTTTATATTCTTATCTGTCGAGCCCAGCTCGTAACAATATTAATGTCTTGTTGTTGCTTCAAACAATGGAATATATAACCTTTTTAAGTTAAATATAATTAAATAAGCATCTATGATCTCATGTAAAAGTGGCGACGATCTACTGACCTGTTTAAAATAAAGTTTAATGTGTTGTTGAAATAAAGATTGACAGAGATAGAAACGTGTGCGTACTAAATTCAATCAAATCCGTCCAAGCATCCGTATGATTAATTGAGTAATAAGTATCTAAATATCTTCACCTACCTTAACATTATTATATTATAGAAGAATTACTGGTCGTCGCGACTTTAGGACTCATTTTATCTATATTAATTGTTTCACAAACGCCTTTTGATGTTGTATAAAAAATTGAGCTGCAAGTTTGGTAAAACTTGGTTTAATATAATCATTTAAAACAATATTTTAAGATAAAATGTCAAAGGGATAATAATTTATTTTATGTTGAATATAAGCTCCATGCTGTTACACAAAATGGAATAATTTAAAATATGGGAGTGAGTGCGATGGGCTTGTAACAACATAAAATATTTCTGGTAATATCGCGGTTACCTGCGGCAAGCACTTGTGCGGTGCGTTCAAAGAGATTTTTATAAATAATAGCTTTTTGTACGTACTATATTTTCACGGAATATTTAACAAAAACAATGCGTTAGTAAATGCGAACATTATTTTTGTAACAACATTCCGCAATTGTACCGTACTTAATATATATAAAGTGCCAGTGTGTAGCATAGGAAAACATGTAGGTACTGTTTATATTTAATTCGGTGCATGAAAGAATCAAAACTACGCGCACCTACTATATTTTTCACCTGAAGTATGTTTCGGCTGACGTAACAGTCATGAAACGTATTTTGGCAGAGCGATAAGGAAATGACACAAAGAAAACAAACTACAGTCCGCTTCGGCCGAAAATTTGTGAGGGCGGGGAAAAGCGGGCGCGGGCGTGGGAGCGGGAGCGGGCGCGGGCACAGCAGCGGTGAGATAGCGCCGTGTCAAAGTTATTGGAACGGTGTCAGAGATCGCTCGCACTGTCTATCTACCATTTCCATTCTTGTTATCTCTCTATACAAAATCAGAGCGAATATTAATAAAGAGAGCTCTAATTAATTTGGAGTTTTTAATATCGGCAGGTATCTTACTGCGACTCAATTAGCGCGGTAGGAATTTCTAAATAGTTTGAAAGCTTTTTAATTAAATGTCGGATGGAGAACGCATTAAAAACTCGCTAACTGAACAATTTAGTAAGGCTTGAAAAAGTTAAACATGTACTATTAAATAACTTGTTTAGTAAAAGCTCATTCAACGGATAATGCTCTTTTAATTGTATTTTAATATAAGAAAAAACAGAAACAAGTTTCTCATTTTTCATTTATAGGGAAGCTGAGAAAATGCTAAAGACGGAAAATAGTTTTTATAAAAATCCATCAAGCGACGACGGTCAGCTAGGTTGGAAAACCGCTCGAGCTCCGTTCACTAAGCCTTTGTCCGGTGTAAGGCTGTTAGAGAAAGAGCTATAATAGGACAGACATTTGTAAGATTGCCTCCACTCGTAACCCAGATCGATATATCGCAGGCATTGTATATTCACCAGCCTATTTCAGGTTCGAAATGTTAGAATTGAACGGACACGCCACGCGAACGATTGACGTATTATAGTTTTGTCTCGGAATAGCCTTCGTAGAAACGATTTCAATAGCCGTCGACCCATTTAATTTAACAGACAATGTATACTGAGTGCAGGGCGGCGATTTGTCAAGGGAATGAATTTCAACAAAGGGCGTATTCATTTGAATGGCAACTTGTTGTACGAGACCGTTTTAATTTCATAAGTCGTTTATCATAATCAAGGCAGGGGGTGGTGGGCGGCCATAACCCATGTCAGTGTCTGAAGGAAATGTCACATACCTGTTCGGACAATGCGGACATTTTGTGGACACGGCTTTGCCGAACTCGTTTACGAGCATTTAGATTCCGGCTTAAATGATTTAGCATATTTTTATAATGTTCGATGAAACCGGTTATCGTTTGGGTTTCTCTCAGAAATACGTCGTGTGACCGAGATATTTGTCAACTCGCTGGGTGATTACAAGCAGCGGCGAAGTCGGTCGGTGAATTTATGTCGAGACATTATAGCCTTCGCGCTACCGTGGAAATAGATTATCTGTTTTACCTACTTACGTGCGACAGTGATATAAAGCTAACTCAATATCTTTTTACGCGCTAAGAACTTTGTAAATGTTACTTAATTTTATTACCGTGAAGTATAGTACAGCATGCACAAAATATTTAAAGTAATTGTTTTAGTATTATAAAGCTGGCTTGTACCGACCGAATTGTACCTATGTATATCAATTCTGTAAATCAATACATTAATACAATAAATCATAATGTAATAAAAAATAAAAAGCCCTCTCCACAACATTCAATCATCGAAACATTGCCTCCGATTCAAGTAGATCGCTAAATAGTTCGTGCCAGTCGACATCCCTAATCTAATATGCCTGATTCGGGATCCGACGGCGACGGATCGAGTAGTGCAATCTTCGACCTAGTGTGGTGGGAACTGCGTCGTCCGCTTCACTATTACCTCCGTAATGGCACACTTGGACCTTCGCTGATACACATTAACTATCTATATAAGTTTCGACGTGTTTTGAATGTATCACGTCACAGTTTAGGTACAATTTAAATTGAGTCCCGTTGTACTTCCAGTGCCGCCGTGTAATCTATATCTATTAATTATTTCGACAACGGCAGGTGTAATTGAAGAAAATTTTACCACGTAATCTGTTAATATTGATCGGTAGGAGTTTATTTGCGCGATTTTATTCGTATTTTCGTCAACAAGATTAAGGTTTTAATTGAAATTGCGAGCGAGCTTTAATATTTTGTTTTGGAGAGTTGTTTCTAAACGCTACGAAGAATAAACCACGAGATATTGTACGTAATAACATGTTTGTAACAAGACCCTTCTAACAAAAATGGGGATTAAAATATATGTAGCCTGCGGAAGGCAGGATAACAATAGCAGGATATTCAAATCTGCAGTATATTTATAGTGTGTTGAGTCAGACAGGTCTCATAGCTATTGTGAAGTGCGCCATAGGGGATACCCATAGTACGGAACGTTGGTAAACGATCGAAATCTAAATAATAAAGATCGCGAACCACCCCCCTGGCAGGATAGGCTCAGTCGCACAAAATTGGAGTAATAAAAGAGGAATGCTCGGAAAAGTTTCGCAATAAAGCCAACGAGTATCGAGTGTTAAGAAGTAAAGAGTTCTACGGTATAACGCTACACAACGTACCCCACCCTGCGTGGTATCAGTCCGACAGAATTACACGTGGAATAAATATGATGTTCTGCCAAATTATTATCACGTTGTATGTGTTGTGCGTGGGTTTACAGCGAGTCTGTCGCAAACCGAACTGTTTGACTAAATTTGTAGACACTTAATGTTGATTGAAATTAAATTTAGAATATGTTAAAGCTTATGAATTTTGAGTACGTGGTACCGTGACGTGATTAACAGTATTCAAATTTTGGCTTTAAAATGGTAACGATATTTTTAATAATTTTATAACCTAGATATGACGTTCTGTGAGATTTCGTCAATAATTTTATAACCTAAATATGGAATTGTCATAACATATACGAAGCTAAAAGTAGAATTCGCTGGAAGCATCTAGAAAGTTCAATCTTATTCACGTTTTAGCTTACTTTCTGAATATAGGACACATAAGAGCTGTAGGTATCGAGCGAACGAGTCGTAGTGGGCAGATGCATCAACGAAATTACAATGATCGCCAGCAAGAATTTTATACGGATTCAGGTAAAATATATACCGAGATACCTGCAGTAACTGTTGCAGAATTATACGAATGAACGTATTACGTGTGTTGGTTGGGTTATTTTGCTTGGCTGTACTAATAGGAATACAGTATTTTGAATGTATTAAATTGTTTATTTTGTGAAATATGGGTCCGATACCTATATACCTATGTAATATCTGGTCGTCTTACTTTATGGTTTAAATAGGCTGTGTTTGGTATAAATTGTTATTGAATTTAGATTACGCTCAGGTCTGGAAAATTTTTTTTGGTATCCAACCCTTGTGAATTTTTAGGACGTCATTTATTTTTTCGCTTACTTTATTTGTATAGAATATATTAAGAATACTTTCTCGAACTTGTTTGTAAATTTTATATACTGAGGTAAGGCTCAAAACATACGATTTATACAAATTTCTAAGGACTAATTTACGTAGGATTATATGTATCTAAACACTTACAATACTACTAGGTCTAGTTGAATTTGACGTTATGTTAACTTGTTGTGTACTTAAATATATTACTATAACTTTTTTCGGGACACATATTTAGCTATTATCCTCTCTCTTTACCTATGTTTCAGTTAACTAAATTCATTCCGTAAAACTACAAATTAAATTATTGTTTAGCATTTCCCAAAGCTCATTTTAAAACAATAAGGTATTTACAATATTTTCCAGGGATTATAGTTTTTGTAGTTGTATACGTACGTCGACATTATTGTTTGTGTACATGTTTCTAGTTGTCTATTTGGTTAAAAACATGTCATGTAGTTTTGTACGAACTTTAAATCCTTTCATGGATAAGTCTGCTAACATACATACGCACGCATACAAACGACTCTCAGGACAATTATGCATTGCGTGGATTTATAAATTACGATGAGAGCGAATAAAGCTGAACTGACATGTCAGGTTCGTGGCGAACGTAAATCTGTAGTTCTTGTCTACCCCTTAGGGCATTGAGTGTGAAGTATATTTTTGTATGCTTGTATGCATGAACTAAGCAATGTTGTATTGTGGTCACGAGCCCAGCGTCTTTTCAATAAAACTTTATTTAAAAGGGTTTTAAACATGGCATGTTTAACGTAAGCTGATAAGGAATTTGTAATTATATACTAAGCTTGTTCTACTATAATCAACAAACCATATACTGTTATCGGATATTTGTAAAATTTCAACTCTTTATATTATAAATATGCTGACATAAAAATGAAACAAAACAAACGATTGTAAAAACTTACGTATCCATAGTTATTGCAAACAAACCAACGTTCTGCAAACATCAATTTAAAACTGCAATGTAAATCTACATATCTAATAACAAAGTAAAATAAAACAGATAGCAAGCTCATTGGTATTAGAGCTGAAAATCGTTCACTAAATGCCCATATTTGAACACGCCCTTTGTAAGTATGTCCTAATGAAGGTGAATAGACAAATTAAACAGTCCCCATAGAATAACGAGAGTCGTTTCGAAGATGCTGTTCTAACGTTTTTCGAGTGTTTCACGTGGAAAATAATTACATGGTGGGAGTGACGTACGGCTGCTATTTAAGCTCGCCCAAAGACTAATAGGTACGATAAACAGTCGCAATTAAAGCATTGCCACGCGACGCACGCCTTTCTTTACGCTTCTAGTAATAGAGATTTGTTGTGAGGTCCCTTTACTTCTTCGTACAATTGCGATGTGAAATTTGTTTCGCCGTTGTTAGTGAGGAATAACGGATGTTGTAATGTTGGTATTTCTATGCGCTAATTGCTGATGCCCATGTGTCTGGCCGTGTTTGTTGAGGCAATCAACAGCTTGTATTATGGTTTGTTTGCATTAAGCTAATCTGGAGTGTCTTTGTATCTGAACTTATCTACTGAGGCAATATTTCTGTATAATTCCAGCACGATCAGCTATCATGCTTTCGATGCTTTTCTCTGAGATCGGAGCAGGCGCCGACTCTATGGGATGCTTCATGCATCCTCTTTAATGAAATATTTTTGAAAGATGCCAAGAAATGTGATAGCTCGTTGTGCTAGTATTATTCTGAAAAGGTGTTCCTTAAGAGGCTAAACCTCTTCAGGTACAATAATTAATTTTCAACACTAAAGAGTATTCAAAATTAATTGCTAGATCACTAAATGTCAAAGGTAGTCTCAAATTCGAGAATAATGAGCGCGAAGTTGACTAATCTGTTCTTCGTTATATCTTACTTCCATGATAACTTTAGTCATATATAGGCGATATTTAACCTAATTGAATATGCTTTTTCAATTATTAATAGCTTTATTCAGTGAACTAGACTGAAAAATAAAACAAAAGAAGAAATAAATTACAACATTTTCTCATACTAAATAAATCAATTGGAACCTAGATTGAAACGAAATTAGCTAGTCTATGGCGTCCGGCTAGCCATGATAGGGGAGACTTTGGCCCTATAAGTAGCTCTAGTATAGATATCGTCTGACCTCCCCTAGACATGTTAACATAATTGTTTTAACACTAAAGCATGTCTACTTTTAAATTAATGGGTGCATTTATATTCACCCTCTAACAAGAATTTCTTTACATATTATCTTGTTGATTATTGATTTGTTTTTATTACAAAATCTATTGTATGTTCCATTACATTCTAGACATAATCAACTATGTTAATAACCGCTAGAACGTAGTAAGGTCATAAAGTTCATTATTATCGGACAGTGATTAGCTTTTAGCATAGGATCGTGACCCGCTATAACAAAATCATAGGTTACTGCAATACCCACCACTATGCTAGATCAATGAAATAATGGCTGTTTTTATGTAAGGAGGTATATAGAACACGAGTTTTAATGTATAGAAAAGTATCTGAATATGGCATATTATCAATATATCCTTGCTCTTTTAATTAAAGTATACCAAAAGGGTTTGCAAATAGGATATGGGCCGACGTTTGGACACGCTTATTTTCCATGACATTTAACGAGTCGAAGATGATAGCTTTATTTCTTGTTATCCATTGCTAATTGAAATGGTTTAACATACACTTAAAGTAGATTGTGTAGGTTTGTTACTGTATATAAGTAATAGTACAAAGTTACAGCGAGCTTCGTTATTGGTAGCTTACAATTTCGTAGCGAACTTCAGTTACCGTAACTGGAATCTGGCAGTTTGCTGTTGTGCACTTAGTTCGCTTCTAATACCTACTCGAAATAGAAAAGTTTGTTGTGTCGTTACCTGCAACATTTTCTGCAGATTCTATTGAAGATGTACGGTGCACTGCCACGATTTTACATTTGACATACTACTTCAAACGGCTCACTTTTCTGAAGGTCGTAGAGTTATCATCAGATGTTTGATTAGCCTTTCCATTTATTAAGTAGATACACTATTTAGATAATATGTAATTCACTAATATAATTGGCCCTTATCTTTAAAATATTATATTCATATCACGTATGCCAATTTAAACCCTAAATTACTTTAGCAAGTACGGTGCGAACAACACAAAAATAATGTCTTTCTGTTGTACATTTGTCAAGCTGTTACAGTCAAAACATTCGCCATACACCTGCCTATTTAAGAACAAATTGGCAATATTCAACAATGAGAACATGACATGTTTATGAGGAAAAACAACCCTCACATTCATAATGTTCGCAGGCATTCCTGCACATAATACAGTTTATTTTTCCGTATAACCTGTCGCCACTCGTGGGTTATATAGGTGCATATATTACACAGCGCGTGTTGTTAGCAAATTTATATTAGTTGAACGCACTTGTGCACAGCGAATGCGTGCAAACGCGGTTAACAATGCAAATTTATTCTAGTTACGGGATTAACGGTTGATCATCGAAGCACTTGCGGTAATTATGTGAACAGGCCGCGGGTATCCTCGCGAATATTCGATGTATCATTCTATGGAAATATCTGCTAGCGGTTTACATTGTGGAAACGATAAAGTTTTCTATTTAAACGCTGCGTAAATTAAACACTGAGATGTTGCTTTGCGAGCGAGTTTATATTGTTTTAATATTAAATTAACAATAGATAATTCAATTTTTTGTTCTTTATTAAAAAATATTTTTGAGCAATTACTTCGTTCGTAAATTCCAACAACAGCATCCTACTAGTAATTATAAATGTGAATATTTATCGTGGATGTTCGTAGCTTCAACACGCTTAAAACGTTAAATGGATTTTAATGAAATTTGGCACGCGTGTAGATTATCTATAAGCTGACTAAATAGGTACATATATGGGATTCATTTTGAACAGGCAAACGGTTTCTCTGTTATTATTAAAATCTTTTAAAGGTGTAAATAAGCCGTAGTTATACTTTTCGTCGCATCCACTGGGACCGAACTCGGAGCACAAATTAGCTGAAATAATATATATAATAAATCTTTAACATATCGGTGATTTAAACGCCAAATTAGTTAAAATAAATTAATATTGCAATATGAATCTTATTAATCATAATAAAATTAGTGTTCATAGATAGCGTGGGTTTTGTACGTCTTTATTTTCTTGTAAATCTGTGCATGTAGACGTGGTCCTGAATTTTTTGAATAAGAAAAATTAAAGGTTCAACCTTTTTATAATAGGAACTCTTTTCAATTAGTAACAATATAATGCACTCTGAGGTGAGGAGAAGTTCGTAGAAGGGCGAAAGCCACTTATTGCAAAAACAGTAGTATTTTTATATTGCTTATTGCTCGTTGTCTCTCAATTATTTATTAATTCTTTGTAATTAAATCATTTAATAGTGTGTGACTCGTGACAAATAGCTACTTAATTAGTTTTGAAAGAAAAATATTCCAGGATTTATTATTATAGTATTTTTGGTTTACCCGTAAGAAAAACTAGTATTCATTTTCACGTTAGGCTCTTAACCATGTTATAGTAATCAGTTATAGTAACCTGACATTATATAATTGTTGAGAATTGACATTAACATTAACTGTAATTTGTAAGTAATTATCTTTAGGTGTTATCTATTATTGCCAGTCTTCTGGACACACTACCAGTCGACAGTGATGCGGAGGAATACTATGTCGTCGACTAGAGGGTCATAGTTTTGATTTTTAAAATTTTAATAATTCACATGCAATTAGGAAGTAGGCTATATATAAAACGTAGTCGAAGTGCAATTAGAGCTATATCAATCTAATTGGATCGGTTTCTAGACATAAGTATTTTATACGCCAATCATTGGCACGTCATAGAGATCAATATTGAATGCCTAACATCTTGCTATGTATCTTTATTTTTACAAAATAAATGATGATTATGATTTACCACGTATGTCGACGGTGATGCAGAGATGATCTAAAATAAAAAGAATGGTAGCTTTGCAATTACGGATTCTTATTCAGATGTATATAATATCCGTATTTACTCGATTAAGTCTGTAAATACTGTGAGAAGAAGACGATAGGAGAGCTCGATTTATCGGTTACGTTAACCTAAACCTAACCTTACTCAACCTAAATAGTTACTAGTCGCCAAATTGACCTAGTTAAATAACTGAAAGAGAACATATGTGCACTAATCTGTGCTTTAGACACACATGACAATGGTACCCGCTAATGTTAATATCTATGATATTCAATATGGAAGGTAATTCACTTTAAATATAGTGACTATTACTATCGTACTGTAAAGTTGTGGCAATAGCTAGATTTCAATAGAGAATAAAATATTGCGTCATATTTGCGATTCCGTACATTAAGGTAAGTTATGGAACCGACAGGAAACGATAGCGGTGACCATTTTTTAAATTATGTAGAGCGTGTGAGATCAATCGTACAATTAGGTCAGATTATTTATTAGTTGTACATTAATTATGTCCAAATTAGCAACAGTCGGCCTCGATGGCGTAGTGGTTAGTGTAACCGACTGCCACGCCTGAGGTCGCGGGTTCGATTCCCGCAGAAGTCAAACATTTGTGTGCATGAACATGGATGTTTGTCTTGGTCTGGGTGTTTCTATGTATAATATGTATGTATTTACAAAAAAAAATATATATATGTATGTTTATCCATTGTCTAGTACCCATAGTACAAGCTCTGCTTAGTTTGGGTTAGATGGTGTTGTGTGTATGTGGTAGAATATTATTATTATTATTATTATAGTTTTATGCGTTCTTTGTGAATTGTAAGTACCAATCGTACGACACCAAATCGAATTAATCGATAACTGAAAGTTCTTGAGACAAAACAGCAGGATATAATCTTTGCGTTTATAGTAGTTGAGATAAATTACTATTAGCTGTTCAGATTTTATAAGTTTGACGATGTCAACGTATTTTTGTGATTACATCAAACCAAGTCGATACTTAAATATAATGTTCTATTAGAATTTTTGAATCAGTTCTTAGTTAGCCAATTTAGAACTTTCATATATCTACCTGAATCGACAGAATAAGATATACATATTTGAATCATCATGATCTTGTCTCGTGGGTACGAGCTGTTTAGAACTTAGAACAATATGAATACAGATTTGACTCAGCAGAAGAGTGATTTTCTAATGATTATGCTATGTTGACGATTGTTGGTACAATTTATGGGCAATATATAACTGTAAAGATTTAAATCTGACTAGGTACTGGTTAAAATAAGTGAGAACCTAAATACGTTTGTGACTGCACACTCAGGTCCATGACACTAGAACAGACGTACTAGCTATGTTTTAAGGGCTCATGTAATAAGAGATGCCACGTTACTTCTACTTATAATTTCCTAAAAGAAAAATACCCAAAAACACTTTTGCTTACCTGAAAATCGAATCCGGGACCTTCATATCGCACACAAACATGAGCGCAAAGTACACACCAACGAGGTAGTATATATATTGTTCGTTTGTGGATAATACTTAGGATTAAGAATAAAAACAATAGGTGTTTCATATCTATAAAACAATCCAACAAACTGTAGCAAACATCTAAACACTAACTTTATAGAAACTAGTTCTCGGCAGCTCGTAAATGATATACAATTTTAACAGAATTTCAAACAATTTACAGCAATTAGTCGACTTTTTAACATATATTATATAGGGATTGGCGGACTTTGTGGAGTTACAGAGCTCCCTAATTAAATTGTGCATGCAAAGTTCTCAACTGTGCTCCACGGTTTGTCATCATATGCCATGCGAAAGTACTAGGGTAGCACGGCTCAGTAGGAAGTCGTATAAAAAAAGGATTTTTCATATGTCATCTCGTAATGCGGACAATTGTTTTATGTGCTTTACTTAGTTGTTACATTGTTTCGTCGGAAAGCATGTTATTTTTTATCATGGCAGAAATGTAGACCGTTGTAACATTTTCATCCTATTTTTCGAGTGGAAATTCAACATTTTCAGGAAAACTCAACAGGTCTATTAGGTATTGGTGGCAGCTAGGTACACGCAGAGGTGATGTGTTGGTTTTAATTAGGATTCCTGCTGTTGCAACACTGATTGGTAGTCTATCGCTAATGAGAGCTACAGTATAAACTTGTACAGTCATCTATCTGAATAATTTATGTGCGAGTTAGTTTTCCTTCCATTTACTAATGTAACTTTACGTTTATATCTCTAATGCGTAAGCAGAGACATATAACGAATATTGGCAATCAAGATTCCTAGTATATTTCCATTTATTAGACACAGGTGCGACTCGTGACATTAATAGACGGTATAGACAGTCCCGAGTGTCCGGAAATCAAATGTGAGAGCACTAATCAACAGCGGCATTTTGTAATCACCGTGCCGTGGAGCCGATCAATATCTACATAGCACACCATCAAATATGGCGCCACCTGCCACAATTCGCTGAGACAATATTCCTCACGATGAGTGACACTCGATTAGTCTCTGCTTTCACCGCAAAGGTCACCGCTCAAGTTAATATTTTTGCTAATATAACACACATGAAAGTTAAAAGCTGAACGGCTTCATAACGGCCGAACATCCTAATAAACCGCGTTCCATATATTGTAGTGTTGCCGCAAAAACATTTTCATTTTAGCATTTTATTGAGCTTGTTGTAACTGATTTACGTGCTGTCCGTTCCGGCCGTTTTTAACCTTTCCGAGAGCCGCATCATAAACGGTTTAGTGCCGGTTATGGAGCTCAAATTACGAAGAATGGAAGTATAGCTCTCCCTCATTGTCTGCCCTTTATGAAGGGTTCGAGTGTATAAAGGAATACAGGCGAAATGGCCCGTAATTCGAATAACATTTGTGCGACCTATAAAAAGTTGGTGAGTGGCAAAATTGTTTTTAGACAACATATACAGAGTATAAACTTACTGGACAGAATAAATGTGTTTCGTGATGTAAGTAACTTTTCTATCTTTTGTTGAGCAAAGGGTAAAGGCTTTCTTTCTGCTTCTCTTGAAGTTTGTACGAGCTTAAAGGGAGGTCACAATAGATTTGTATCTGAAAGTCTCAGGCTTACGTTCAGAGATTTTTTAGTTCGGAACCTTTTTTGTAATTACTCAGAGGAAACTATCCTGAATATATTGAGCGCGTCAGAGTTTATGTAGGACACGCCGTGTTACATGCCCGAAAGAAATTAATCAAGAGTATCGTAAGAAAGGCCAGTTAATCGCGTTCGACATCGGCAACAATAAAATGGAGACGTACTAAATTGCGCGCTACTTGAATGCGTTAATAAAAATCGTGGGGCGTCGAAATTAAGGCTCTATACGAAGCGTCGTCATTAGGGCCGAAATAGGGTTGTATCCTGGTGGTTGTAATAAGTCATGTCTGCCGCAGGACCCCCCCGCGACCCGCGCCGCACCGCCCCTTGCCCACCCCGGACGATCCCGCTCCATTTCTCGCCCTACCCTGAAGATTATCGCGCACTAAGTATGATCAATAGTCTATTTAACGGGCAAGTGACTAAAACTGGTCAGATTAATCAGTGACGAAGCAAGACTTTTAGTCAGTCGACATTAATTAGTACTGGACCTAATGACATGTTCGTCACAACACCGCGCCTATTGCCTTCGAATACTGTTTTATGAAGTACGTGTCTAATTGCAGTCATTTCTTCGATAGCACGTATGTGATACATATCGCGGCGATTATAAACGACAGATATATTGAGATTCATACTGGTGGAATAGTTCTCAATGTTTTGTATGCGCAAACACAAGCCTACCTTACAATAATTTTTAGCACGCATTTTATCAAAACAAAATTCCATGTAAATTTGTAGCGCACACAAATCCTAAGCGTAAGCTTGGGGCACTTCCCTGGGTCCCCGGTATCAGTTCAGTCCATAAACTACCATTCCCCGCGCCCCCGCCCCGCATCCTCGCGGCTCTTCCGCTCGCTTCCGCTCTCTCGCTTGGGAACATAAGCTGTGCCATTTTTTAAAATGCGTGCTTCGGACCTAGTAGTACTATGTTATATCGACGACGACGGTTTGAACTTACTTTTATTTTTCTTTCTGTACCCTAGTTTGTTTCATTCAACATTGATAGTGAACGTTGCAGTTAGTAAATGTATCTCACGGATGTAGGATTACATTTGCGCCCTTCATGTTGCTTATTTAGATGCGTTGATATTGTTGATGTCGATCGGTCCATATACGATAAAAATTGTTACATTCTAACTGTAGGCTGATAGTTCAGGAAGGTTTAAATAGGGATTTGCCAGTAGGCACATAGAATAATAAAATTGCATAGAAATTGCATAAAAGCGATACCTTACTTATCACGTAATAGGGATAATATAAACAGCTTCCTTTAAAAAAAATTGTATTCGTATATGGACCGTTATAACAACCACTGAAGCACGAACAACATAGTGTTATATCATTCTAAACTTGAATTTAAAAAGAGTTTTACACCAAAAACTGCACCACAGATTACGCACCCGAATCTCAACACATGTCGCTACATATTTGCGGCTGTATACGACGTGTTTACAACTAAACCTACAGTATGTTGTAGTTTTTGTGAAAGCTTAGGTCGCGGCGACGGGTCGCCCACTTCGGCCGCACGAGGGCCACGAAGTGCGGCAATTAAAACTTGCGAATGTCAAGTGCGGTGCCTGCGAGACCGAGCTTTATTATTTTTTTATTTTATGCAAACAAATAAAGCAGTAACTGTGTCTTATCTAAGTTTTCAGGTGGTGTACGTTGTTAATTATTTAGAAGTGACGTACATAGGTACTATATCGTATATTTACACATATTACTTTTTTATAGTCGGGCTTGTAATGTAAAATCTAGATATTTATATACAGGTAGCGTTGTACACTAATACTATGTTTAATGTTCGTGTTTTCAAAGGTACATTATATTTTATGTTTGAACATTTTAGTAAGAATGTTGCACGGTTATTTATATTAAGTTTTAAGTAGTATTATTTTAACCTACGCCGCGAATACAAACGACATTATAATAACGCTGTAAAGAAAATGTCATAAAGTTGTACCATATCAAAATGATAGATATCTTTTGCGATTTAAAACCTGCTTCATATGGTGTTTTCTAACTAATATTATAAATGCGAGAATGTGAGTTTCTTTATTTGTTTGTTACGCTTTCACGCCTCAACTATTTGACCTATAACCATGAAATTTTGCATACAATTTTGCTATAGGGTACATTTCATACACAAAAAGCACTGCCACTGAGGGATACAAATTTATAAACTAAATCTACGTTAACGCAAGTGAAGTTGCAGGTAAAAACTAGTACTTAAATAAAATGAGTTTACATCTACAATAAATGTTGATAAGATTGATTTCTAGCTCTAAGATACTATGTACATATGTATAAGTCGTTAAGACCTAGTTCTAGGATAGTTATCCAAGTACTTAAGGTCGTTGTCAAACCGCAACTGGTTGGCAACTGGCATGTGCCAATAATAAGGCATCATTGGAAGTATGAGCGAGTGATAGCGACCATAGTGCAGGTCAACTTATAAACTGCCGCTACTGTTAGTTTCGTTTTCACTGCTTCTTGAGACTCGAATTCTTATATAAATTTGTGTGATTTCAATCGATCTACTAATACTACTATATTCACAAACCATTTAAAGTTCAGTATCAAATCTGTTTCAAAATTATTCTCAGCCGTAATAACACTATCGGTACATTTTTATAGCGCCAGTAAAAGACCCATCCAAGTTAGCTTCACATTCGTAAAAAGATTGGTGCACACTATAACAGTCGAGCCGTTACAGCACTTCAGATAAACACAGTCAATTTGACGCGTAATGCATGGCCATGAATCCTCAATGCCGTGCTAACAACACTTGGAGAGGCACACAAAAATCGTGTTATAGTACGCGAAACACAGAAAAACCTCATTGTAGCCCATCAACTGGGTCATTAACGATTTCATAAAAGGCTTATAGGGCTCGCTTCCTTTTCCTCGTGTCATATTTTTCATGGGCTCGACCATTTCCGAAGCACTTATGGAAGGTACCTGGGGTAACTGCGTCGCGGCCGTGCGCCGAATCGATCTGCCTACGTCTTTAATATGCTTTGAGAACCTTCCCATATCCCCTCTTAAGACTGTCTTCACATTGGCGAGTTAGCCGCGCGATTATTGCGAACAATATTTCGTGTGTAATCGCCTTGAGCTATACACATTAGCGACTTAAGTGCGAGATTACATACAAAATACTGTTTGTGCGATAGTCGCGTCGCTAAATCGCGAAGCTAATTTGCTTATGTGGAGGTATCTTAAGATGTTGGTATGTTGGTTTTATTGTCAAAAATGTTGTGCTTATTTTATTTAGGTACATTTACGGCACAATAAGTTCAGTCGTCTATGTGTCTTTGTTTATGTTCAGTAGCTATACAATATACCTATTATTTTCTTTGTAGAACGAGTCAAGTTTTGTATTTAAGGAGTATGTAGACAAAACGAGTATGTGCTCTTTGTTTGCTGACCTCGCATGAGAAATTATTTCCAAGAAGTTTCCACTGCCGGGTAATTGTGGTGTCTTTATGTTATTCTATTCTGGCTTCACGTTTCCAGGCATTACTTATACAATATGCATGCGACTGAAAATAGACATGTCAGGCGAATGCTTTGTTATTGTTTGTGATTATTATAGTTGTTTAATTATAGTGTATGTGTGTGTGTTGACGAATATGTTTAAGTGTAAAAAGTGGCCACTTACTCGAGTACAAAGGTACCTTGGACACACAACTATAAAATAATTCTTATTGCATTGCAAGAAAGCTATACTAAATAAACACACTTAGATGGGCGTAAGTCCAAGGATTTTCGGTTAGTTTAATTGCATTTCTGATATTAATTATTATACAACAGCGAATATTATATTTAAACAATTATAGTAAATAGCTGTAAAGTGGTGTCCAATAGACAGGCAATGCCTAGTGTAGGAACAATCCTGCATCTTCCATAAAACATGTTTCTGGGGATATTAAATGTAATTGTAACGTAAACCTTTTGTGGTGAGTTATTAAATAAATACATATTGCCTGAAAATCTGTTTTCTCAATAAAGTGGATAACTTTTATTAACATTTTTATCGACTGTGTAAAATAATATATATCTACATCAATACGTGATTGAACATTGAAACTTACCTAATAGCTGTGCCCGCGGTTTCACTCGCGTTTATGGTTACTGCGCCACGCCCGTGATTCGTAGCGTAATCTTATATAGCCTATAGCCTTCCTCGATAAATAGGCTATCCAACACTAAAATAATTTTTAATTCGAACCAGTAGTTCCTGAGATTAGCGCGTTCAACCAAACAAATAAACAGACAAACTCTTCAGCTTTATAATATTAGTATAGATTTATATAAAGGAAGCAAATATCATTGAAGTAACATTTTAATTATATTAGCTGAGTTATTTTAATATAATTAAATAATTATAATTTTATTGATATTACTACTGTTTAAAAAGTTGTAAAATCGATTAATATGTTAGGTTTCTACATAATATTGTGTAAGCCTATTATTGTTGACTGAAAATTTTTCAACATTTCATTCTGCTATTGAGAATGAACTCACAATATATACCAATAAAACTTGTTTTATGTTTATTTAATTTAGCATTCGCATTATTCGTATGTTTATACATTACATTTCATAACAAATAGGTTGAAATGTAAATGTGCTGAACATGTCAATTACAGCTTGTACAGAAGAAAAATATGAATGCTACGTTTATCGAATAACCCAAATATAAAAATCATTTTGTATGTGTGTAGCAAAACTCCGAAATACCTAAAGCCATTAACCTCGCACGTAATCATAACCTTAACGACGCACTTATCGAAAAACACAGTAAATGCAGGTTATTATTCAAAAAACATAACCGCACTCGAAAAATACAACATTGAATGCAAAGATCACAATAAAGTATTGAGAATACAAAAGACGTCGTAAGTTCAGCTTATCGCCTTTCGTGGCCCGTTAGCTACGACCGCGCAATTGATTCAACCGCTCCACAACTTGGATAAACCAACACTTTTGAATATTATCATATTTTATACTGTCAATTACAGGTGTTTTACTGTACAGAATCTTTGTTGCTTACCGCACTACTACAAATGCTGGCAATTTTCTTTGATTGTTTGCAAACTTTGTATTTCATGAAAGAATGAAGTGATTTTTAAACTACTGTTCCTTACGATTCCTCCAGACGTTGACTGAGCTTCTAACTATAAATTCTCTACAGTGCTTGCCTTGATGAGCTTACAATTCACTGTAACTTTTTACTATGTAATCAGTTTTGAATATGCTTAGAGTTTATTTTACTTTATTTTAACCCTTGACCAATATTTTTTGTACTATTTTACTTTTTAGCTGATCGCGAATGTTACGTAATCTGATTAAATATTTTTAGAGTCTGCGACCTTAATTTGACATAGTGAAAGTCAAAGTCAAATTCCTACGAGGTGATAATATTAAAAGAAAAGTTTTCTTTGTTAATATGTTAGGAATTCAGACAAAATTGTTAGATTAAATCTATTGTCGCAAAGTTAGTAATTATTAGGGTATTTAGTTAATAAATTACCATATATTATATTGATGGAGAATACCTGCCAATGCTTTAATTAATATTATAAATGAAAATATATCTTCTTCTCCTTTAGCCTTAATTATTCCCAAGTCACTTGGGGTCGGCTTTTCTAGTCTAACCAGATTTGACTGGATATCAGTTTTTACACGGAGCGGCTGCCACCTGACCTCCGCAACCCAAAGGCTAACGATACACTAAGGCTAGACCAGTGTCAGGATATTAGAGGCTACTGACTTTCCCAATATCGACTGCCATAGATGTTCATGGCAGCTGGGACCGACGGCTTGACGTGCTCTCCGAAGCACGGAGCAGGCGATAATTGTCAATCAATACGCATATAATTTCGAAAAGTCATATAACTTCCGAAAGTCAGAAGTGCGCGACGTGGGTTCGAACCCGAGACCCTCTGCATTGCAGTCTGTTGGTCTCCTCACTGAGTTATCGCTTACAAATTATAAATGAAAATATATACCATGAGAAAATATTTGGATATTTGTTACTCGATCACATATGAAATGATAAACAGTTTTGGATGAAAAACAGATAGATCATGCCTTGGTTTAACACATAGAATTTTTAGTAAGCCGCGTGTTTGACTCGGCCAAGGTCGCGATAAGAAGCATGTATTTTATATATTTTTATTACGTGTTACGACCACCTCATGTGGTCAAGAGAGACAAAATATTCTGTCACTGATTGTGTAGCTAATGAGTCAACTTAGGTTGCCAACTGGTTGGTAATTAGGTTGCTAACCAGCTGATGACAGATGAGGTGGCAACCTAATTTGCCTCATGTTACTACCGCTCGTATATGCCGATAATTATGTGTGTTGGCGTTTATTAAAGTACTTAGGTGCGGAAAATTTCTGTAGTATCTCTTATTTATTTATGAATAACCATGGCTTTGTGTATTTAACCATATTATATGTTTTGACTAGACCCACCACTAAATTGTATGTTGTTACTTATCGTAAAATTACAATTAGCGTTCTGCGATTTTAAAACTGATTAGTGTAATGTGCTCCAGAAGTCCTCATTCAAGAAAATATTGCTCATTGCTTGTCGCATGGGACATAAAAAATATTCAAACAATGAAAAAACAGGACACAACAAAACGTGGATTCACACCACACCTTAGGGCAAGCCGTATACTAAACTGGAAAATTTATAAATGTTGTTTGATGAATACGCACTGCATTATAAATATAATGCAGATCCTATAGTCCCACAGCAGCATTTTGCAACCCCTATGGGTAGAACCGTGTACATACGAGAATAACCGAGGCCACAGAACAATAATATAATTTATTTTACTTTAATATAAAGTGTTTACGCTGAACATATTTCGCGTGAAGTAAAATTCCCCGTAGCGTTGCGACGTAATTGCAAATATTTAACAAACAAAGTTCCGTATTTATTTTATTGGATGAAATACTTTGTGAAGTATGAACGTTATAATTTAAAATATATTTTTAATTGTGTAATGTACCGCAAAAATGAGAAAATGTTGCAAGTTAATTTATTATTATTATGAGCATATTAATTGTCGCACTGCAGTTTTCCTTTTTCCATTTCTCTCTGTTTACCGGGATAATTCTTTCTATAGACTATCCAGCTTGTCTCGCCATCTCATTGGGCGGTATTTAAATTAAAACACTTACACACTTAACAGTTATTAACGTGAACAATAAAAAAACAAAAGATAATAAAATATCCTTTCCAACTCAAAATGAAAATGATATGCTAAGTTCAGATCGGATGTTAGATTATTTAAGTATACTATGCATTTTGTCTGTCGTAGTTGTGATAAATTATCACCCATCTTCATATAATTAAAATAATAATTTACAAAAAATTAACCAACATTGTCACCTACGAGGCATGGGCCTCATATGTGACAATGTTTGTTAACCTTTCGGGTCAATCGATCTGTGATATCTTGCAGGTATCTTCTCAAAGGCTCAACCTTTTTGTGAAACCTAGCAACTAACCTTAATATACTATGACCTTTATAAATGTAATATAGTGACCTAAATGAATAAATGCATTATGGCTTTATCTTTGCGCGGGCGCCATTGAGCCACGTGTCTCTTCGGCAACAACACTGAAATGTAATAAAATATAGATTTAATTAAAAGCTAAATAGATACTCGTACTTAAGTTGCATATTGTAAAAGAAAGGGGAAGAAAAGAAAGATGTTCGGGCGCCGCAATATCAGAGAATGGAGCGGAATACTCTGCTGAAGAATTTTACAGACTTGCTTTAAATACCTTATGTTAAATGACCTTTAGTAACGAATAGGCACTCAAAGAAGACAAAAATGTGTAAGTCCTGTAGAGCTAAAAATAACTTATTTAAGTGTATTATGTCCAACTAACTTAATATAAATGGACTTCGGTGGAAGATTTAGTTTGGCAATAATATCTGAAAATTAAATCGCATAAGTTATTTTGGGTGGGTGGGTCCAATCATATTTAGCTTTGTAAGACAAAAGTACGCTTAGATCTAAGTCATGAATATCTTTACATATATAACTCCTCTAAAAGTTTTTAGTCTATCACGATTTGTACACATATTTAATATAATGCTAGACAACGGGTCTTACTCGCGATAAAGTATTTGAGGTTGAGTCAACCCGTGACCACGATCGATGCAAGTCGGTCGAAACGTCGGGCAATCAATAGGTATTTATTACCTTTTAAATACTTTACCGCGATTAAGACCCGTTGTCCAGCATTATATTAAGTATATAACTCCTCTGTCCGTAGCGCAACAAAACATTTAACAATTTACACACACATACAGTTTCACAGTAACTATTCACGTTAATGCGTAGGTACTGAAAGGCTAACCTTTCCGAGGCTATATCTGCAGGAAGCGCCTCCCGGCAGAAACGGTCATTAGGCAAAAAATAAACGATTACACGCGCACATTGAGAAATGGTGATATTCTGGTTATTATACGATTTTAATGTTCGGCTGATATGCTACTATTTATACCGAGAAACTTGAAAGTATGTTGTGATAAAATATATATAGAAAACTATTGATAATAGGAGTTAAAATATGAAGTTGCCGCTTTCTATGAAGAAAATTGGTAACGTTGTGGTTTATGTACTATATCATAAATATTTTTTTAATTGCTCATTCGAATTCTATGTTTTGTCCATGTATAGTTGCTTATATTAAGACCACAATGATGTGTCTTAAATTAACAAAAACATCAACCATCATGTAATTATGGCGAATCGAAACGACGAATACGGGCAGATACTAAGCGATAATAACTTTAAATACCAATTTTATAAAAGGTTATTGATATTTATTATTAATAACACATTTTATTAATAATAATATATATAATCTATCCTCAAAATATAAATGATTTTTGAATATAACCTTTTTATTTTGTACGGAAACCACGAAGTAAGATAGGACATAAACAACAATTACATAGTTTTAAACCTAATATTACTTATTACCTTCAAACAGGAATAATATCTTGTACCCTTGAAAATGTTTTAAAGATTATTTTTCTCTCAAAATCGTCCAATACCGGTGACCTCGAAGTAGATTATTTTTAATTATTTGGGTTATAGATAAAATAATGTATCATTTAAACATTTAATTTTGTTAGACAATAATTGTTAAGAAAATATTTCTTAACACCGAAAAGTTAAAGGTTAATTTGCGTATACGTGAAAAGATAAACCAGTTTCTAAAAAACCTTTTTAAGTTTAAATGGGTTTTGTGTTGCTCATGACATATCAAAGGATAAAAAAGGCAAGATATTTTTTTAACTGAGTATCGAACAATCTTTATATAAATAACGGCGCTTTTTCTTCTTCTTTGGCGCAATCATCTTAACAGAATTGTATTACATTCAATGTATTATGTGCATTGTATGTAGATAGCGTAGTTTTATTTATTGTGCGATAGGTGGCTCTTGGCATCGGCTAGAATAATATTTAAATTCTTACTGGACGTACGGAAGAGACACAAGCCTTGGATTTAATGGAGTGTCAAAGTTTTGCATATGAGAGATATTATAAAAGTATAAACTGGTAGCGTATTAGTAGTGATTGCACTGATGTGCATGAGGACTCTAGTTTGATTCCCAACCAGGTTAAATATATTATTAAATTTTTACCGTTAAGAAATTCTTAGTAGCAACATTGTGGCTGAAACTGCCAATATGTCATGTAGGTTTTTTTATAGTCTTGCTCGTCAAAAGCAGCAGCTGAGGCGATGTTGAGGTCCCTATTTTGAGGGCCTGAGAAGGTGCTTTTTCACGCCCCGCTTAAAGAACCCAGGATTGTAGGAAGAAGGAAACATGTGCCTTGGCGAGAATTCCATGCCTTGATCGTTCGGTAGAGGTATGAGGACCCAAAATTGTTGGTGCGCGCTCTAATCGACTCTACTGTGTCAGGATGGCATCTGAGCCCAGCACGCGTTGTTCTGGATAGGAAAGGGGAGGTCGGGATAATGTGGAACAACTCTTCAGAGCATTCCCCGTGGTATATTCTGTAGAAATATGCCAATGAGGCAATGTCCCTACGGAGTTGCAGAGGTTCCAGTGAACTAGTGACCTCTGGATCTCCGATGATACGGACAGCCCGCCGCTGTAGATTACGTGGGATCTAATAAAACATAGTTGACGAAATGTGGGTATAATACACTTGTGCTTATTCCTCTGGAGATATACATATGAAGGTGTGATATTATGTACGATTATTAAGTCTTGAAGCAAAGCAATACATAGCTTGAGCTATTGAAAAGTGACATAGTTAGCTGCCATTGTATTGTGATTTGACCTTTTTCTGTGTTTGTGTTTCTATGTGTTTAGTATACATACATAGTAAAGTAACTATTTGATCCTTACGTTATTCCCGCTAAACTGCTAAACGGATTAAGACGAAATTTTAAATGTAGATAGAGCAGCTTTAATGAAGAAAGGACATAGGCTACATTGTCAGGAAATGCGTTCTAATTCGAGGATGAAAATTTTACAAGAGAACATCAACAGCAGCTTAATTAGTTTCATACAATTAGTTAATTTAATGATAGAAACATAGGGAAAGGTTCTTACACTAACGTATTTGTGCGTTGCCATACTTACTAAGACAAACATACTAAATGGATATTTTCCTGTTTACCTTATATTCATATACATCATCCATTACTTACCTTGAGCATCTATAAGATAGATACAACAATAAAAACACATAAATAAAAATGATAATGATTACATAGTATAGTGCTGGTATATGCCACTGCTGAGCACGAGGGCTCAGGTTCTTTTCCTGGGTCGAGAAAATTGTTATATTAAGATGTTTTGTTAAGAAATTTTCAGGTGCAACACGGCTTCTGGTACTATATCCGATTAACAGTATGGTCAGGGACATAAGTCGATAAGCAATTAAGATAATTTCTAATGTTATATAACTGTAATTGTTGTAGGATTGTTATTTTAAATAGGATTCTTAGTTTAATCACAATTTATTAGTATAGAATAATAATTAAACATTTCCATTTTTAAAATACTGTTACGAATTTATTAAATGTATGGCTAAGTAACAGCTGCGATAACCTAGTGGGAGACCGTTGGACTGCCATACAGAGGTCTCGAGTTCGATCCTAAGACGCGCATCTCTGACTTTTCCAAGTATGTGCGTATTAAATAGTTAATTACGGCTTGCTTTAACGGAGAAGGAAAAACATCGTAAAGAAGCATGTCTAAGAGTCCATAATGTTCTCGAAGATATGTGAAGTCTGCCAACCTGCACTGGCCCAGCGTGGTGGACTATGGCCTAAGCCTTCTCACACTGAGAGTAGGCCCGTGCCCAGCAGTGGGACAGTTTAATACAGGGCTGATATTATTATTTTATTAGCCGCTTATGTCGTTGACTGTACCTCAAACTATAGCTGGCTAAACGTGGGTGTAATACCCTTCTGCATACTTCTTCAAGGAAATAGGACTGATACCTTGTATATAACTGTACATACTTAACTTTGAACCCACCACTTACAAAACTTGGTAAAGGAATAGTTTTTTTGACATGTGCAGTAAAGTACAAGGTAAGTTTCAATTGTTATTGTTCTAGTTCTTGGCATCGCCTAACGTTATTCATGATCAGATATTATGCTGCAGCTTTTTCCGTTACGTAATATCTTGTTTTACTTCTAGTACCGTAGTACTTCGGAGTTACGCGATACCTGAAGGAGATGATAATTACGTAAGTTGAATTGATGCTTGACTTCTAGTTATCATTATAGCAATAATGACTGCACGGATGGCGTATAGGTTTAAGTGGTTGGCTCACCAATGACACTATGCTGAGTGTTATGAGTTTGAACCCTATATATCTATATATTACTCCAGGCGGCTGTTTGCTGTCGCTGCGAACTATTATAGTAACATCTGTCCATTATGATTATACCAAAGTGATTTTCTTTTAAGAACGACCTGGCAAGATTTATTCTAAGTGCTCTAATTTCTCTATGAATATATTATGCGTATAATATTTTATGAGTAGTAGAGCCTCGCTGATTTCAGCAAGAATGGGCAGGCTCGACCGGGGAAGTACTACCCTCTCACAGAATATTGACGTGAAATAGCAGTGTTCCTACTGTTGTGTTTCGTTCGGTGAGTGACAGTGCCGGAGGCCCAATCAAATTCAATCTTTCCTCCTTTCCTCTCCTTCTCCTTTACACTTCCTTTTTTTCCTAACGGGCCGGCAACGCGCAAGTGATGCCTCTGTTAAATTTTATTTTTGTTCTAGTTTATGCCCACGGCTTCGCTTGCGTATACATATGTAGGTTAGGTTAGATCAGATTAGTAACAGTAGGTACTTTTTTCTGGATAAAAGGTGCCTTATGTGCTTTTCTGTTCCCCCGGCAACGTACATACATATATGCGAAATGTCATGATGATCGGTCAAGTAGTTAAGGCGTAAAAGCGTAACAAACACACAAACATACTCACATTCGCATTTATAATATTAGTTGAAATGTTATGATTTTCTTTTATTTTGTGGTGGCGTACTGTATATGCACCTTGTATGTCACCTATGTATTTTTAGTGGCCGTTGCGTCTAGTAAGTTTTGCGTTAGTCGCAAATATACGGAGTAAGCTACAAGACGTGTATAGACCTCTCTTACGAAATACCCTTCTAATTACGTACTCATAGACTGCATAAATCTTTTATACATACAATGTGAGATCTATATCTGTTCTATGCTGACGAATATACGTAAGTCGGTGTAGCGTAAGTCAGGATATAACTGTATGTATTATTCAAATTAATTTTCTTTGGAAGTTAGAAGTCGGGGAGATGGTTCTAGATTCGTAATAATGTGGAATCTTTTTGACATTATGTAAATCTGGTGGAATATAATCCACTCAGTATAAATATGTTGCGCGGGATTTATGGCAGACAACGGCGCACTTTGAGAACGCGCCACAGGAACGCGACTTTTATACGTTTAATTCTTGTTATGTGATTTAGCTTGCTTTATAATGATGAAATTCTGTGTTTTGTTTTATATACCTACCTGGGAATATAAAACAAAACAATAAATATAAACCACCGTGACCAAAATTGCGCCTGGAGGACTGGTCCTCCAGGCTCAATTTAGGTCACGGTGGTTTATCGTAACGGAGATTTGCCAACTGCGCGGGAGATCTTATAATGCATAAGTTTATGCGCAAAAACAAGTTTACTCTCTTTTGCCTTACTCTGTAGTCAGGACGAACAATCTGATGTGACCGAAGAATGTTCGTGTGCAGGACCAACGGCTTTACGTGCTTCTCGAGGCCCGAAAGTGTACCATCACCCTTACTCCGGGTTGTAATTGAGTATATCTTGTCAGAAAAGCTGGATATAAGGATGTGACTGTTGCCAAATATTCATTGCCTACGGCAGGTATTAACCAATTCCTATATCTACCTAATCTATCATTCATCATTATCTATTAATATCAGATCGTCTTTATCTATTCACCTGGACCGTGCAACCTAGCCGAAACGTCAAGTTCCTCAAAAAGGTACTTAAATATTTTACTATTATCGCGTTAATGCCCGCTGCATCATACGTAAATAAAAAAAAATTGTTATAACTTTTAAGTAACAGTAATAAAGAATAGTTTCATAATATATATATATATATATAGATATATCTTTGTATAACACTAACAGTCACCAGATCCTTATACTGTGGGATCTAAGGGCTGAACATCCTTAACACAGGCTACTTAGTAGCCTAGCTAGGACTTCAGTGTTAAATATTGTAACAGACTGTACTGTTCTTTTGTAAATAAAATTTATTATTATTATTATTAAAATAAAAAAAATTACGTTACCTGCGATTTTCTCTAGATAAATAAATATAACCTTTATATAAAAAGATATAAGAAATATTACGGATATTTATTTTATCCATAGGAATGCAAGCATAAATGATACGCTATACCTCATGAATAATAATGAATGTAGCAGATAGATCATATGCTGGATATTGTTTATCTGTGTGTCAAGTTTCATTCATATCCGTTTAACAGTCAATTTGATTAAATAACAAACATTCGAACATGTTCAGACACTTCCACATACGTATATGTATAATATTAGTAGGAATGCAAAGTATATCTGCATAGACGTATGCTTGTTGCCTTAGAGATAGACAAAGATTACGGTTTTTCAGTTGCTACGATTCTTGAGTATCTCTCTTGCTTCATTCTAACTATATAAGTTATGCATTTTACTTATATAACGTATACCCAAGCTGGCCCACAGCAAGTACGTTTTTAATCGGGTTAGAGAAGTAAAGTTGAAAAGAGTGTGTATTCTCTGACTAAGGAGAACTAGGTCAGAATTACGCACTATCTATTAAAAAAAAGTTATCAAATCTAAACATATTCGAATTATATTTGCTATCGAATGTTTTATGTTGCTATAAATTCTAGGTTATAATGTTTCACTAACACTGTTGTAGGAAATACATGATCACACATAATATCATATCGTCATAATTATCATAATTGATGTTTATTTAATTGCTCGAATGCTATTCAACACAATAAAAGAAATTTTAAATTGTGCAGTGGGTGATTATGCAATTTTCATTAATTAATAAGCATCATATCATATTTTAATCAGTTGAAATAATTAACACAGTCGGATAAAAACCTCATTCTCACTTCGAATTATATTTCGTAAATACACTTATAGGATAATATTGTCTTCTGTTTACGCGAATATTATTCATTGAAATTAAACTACTATATACGGATTTTATCGCGTTTAATAGTAGTAGTAGTGTAACAGTTTTCAAAATTATGTAATAAAGTGTCAAATAAACAACGCGATAAAATCTGTATATAGTAGTTTAATTTTAACACTTATAGGATTTTAAATTGATTCTGTTATAAAATTGAATCGGTTTAAATTATGTTGAAACCGTTATTCGGCTTACTGTCATTAATTCAATAATCAATATTTATGTCGTTGTGATTTTTGTTTAATTAACGTAATATATATAAAATGAATATATGTAACTAAGAATAATCCGATGTGTTTAATTGATTTTGTCTTACTGATCTAATAAATAGTATCACATTTTCTTTCTCTATTAAGATACAGAAATCATTATTATTGTTATAATAGATATTAACAAAAGTGATATACAACAAAGTATATACAAAAATAACATTAAAATTATATCTTAATCCATCCACTCGATCAATTACCTTATTAGTATAATATTCAATTTTTAACATACATGGGTATATAGCTATCAAAAAGATAATACTCAAACATTGATGTCAAATTTGCAGTATAATAATTTATAGTCAAATATGAGTAGTATATTCAAGATTGTCCAAACACAAGAAGTTAAATACTTGTATAGATTAACTTTAAATTGATTGTATTGTTAGTCCAATCACAATTAATAGAGTTAGACTAACGTAACTGTTAGTCCAAGACAGTTGCGCTAGTCTGAGTGTAGAACAAAGGGTCTCTCTCTTGGTTTGAAGACTCATCCCTAGAAACACGAGAAGACATCGTACGTCACGATGTAAAGTAATCGCGTGTTCTTAAGATATTGCTCGATATATTTCACAATATTTTTAATACCTAGTTTCTTGAAAGTATCTTATTGCTAGAAGTTATAAAATTAAACATATCGTGCACATTTTCTACATTTTCTAGCATAAGACTTATATTATATTACTACTTATCAGACGAAAACATCGTCGAATAAAGTGTCATGGCGTAGATACATAAATAAACTTTTTTTTTTAAATTGGTACTTCATCATTGCAGCTCCTTCAATTCGAAAAACAGCGGCACGTTACGTCACTAAATGCTCAAGTCGAATTAAATCTAGTTCATAATACCAGAATTGGTAGTCATATGTCCCAACCGATAATTCGGCTTACTGTCTTTGCTGGAGTAATAAATATTGTTTTTAAACCGTGGTGGGGTTTCAAGTAACAAATAAAGTAGTACTAGCTGTGTCCACATCGGCGTACATATATCATTTTTATCGGTCGCACTCGGCCCGCCCGTTTATTCATTGCTTACCTATTGCACACGCGGCTCTGTGACGACTGATCTTCTACTATTTGTTCTCAGTATATTGTTACATTTATTATTTTATTATTAATATTTAGTGTAATGCAATACAAAATGCAATAAAAACAGTAACCTTTAATCATTATTGTTTGTGTATACGGAATGAAACGTTTTTAAATGCAATATTATGTGTCATTTTATTAATTTTTATTAAATCTTACTATAATATCTCGGATCTGTAAATGGCATGGTTGGCAGCATGGTTTAAATATACTTGTATTGTAGCTCATGCGAGTAACGACACGCGCATGTTTGGCATCTTTACTGATCAATGGCAACCCGGAATTACAGTCACGCAACCTTAATGGTACCGTAAACCAAAAAAAGACGTTCTCTGCTATCATGAACATTTAATGACAGTCAATATATGAGTTATGATCCAAATTAAAATTTTGACACATATTAAAAATCGTATGTGCAACTAATGAATACAAACGAAAGAATTACGATATATGTAGTTGCAGTAGTTGTAACTAGCCATAAGAGCAGCGAATCTTGAATCAGTTTGAAGATTAATTTATTCAAGATCCAGTAAGTTGTATTAACCAAATTATCCTTTCTAATTCTATGTCAAAGGAAATTTCAGGTATCGAACTCTAGTCAGCATCAGCTTGTTTAAATATATGGTTCATAAAACATATACATCGGATCCGAGCAACAAGCCGTTGGCTGTTTTAATATTAGTTCTTCCCTTGATAATCCTGATACAGAAGGACCATAACCTGATTTTATAAGAGCTCCATTTTTACCCTTAGAGGTACCAAACCCTAAAAAGTAGGTAAGTTTTAGCAGCTTATTATCCCGCCCGAGTAGTAAAAGTTGACTGTGTCTGTCGTAACTCTAGGTCTAATAAATACCCGTAGTATTCAAGGAAAGAGGCGGGGCACATAAAACCTCCTAAGTAACCACAAACGATTTATATCTACGGCTGCTAATAGATAGTCACGACATATCGCAACTTTGTTACCTTTGACTCATCACGTTTATGTTCCAATCAATACCGTCCCTCTTATCTGTAGATTTCAAGATATAGATAACTAAGAAAGCCTTTTTGTGGCTGACTGTTAACATTTAACCCAAATACATAGTATGTTAATGAAAATAGGAGTAGAGTCTTAATTTAAGTACTTTAGCGCGGCACAAGAAACTACTTCTCTATGTAGTTATTTCTAACGTGTATGTATAATTATGTGTATGGATGTACAGTCACCTGTAATAGTGCATGGATACCTTAAGGTCCAAAATCGTGTACACACTCGAATTAGAATGAATATGAATGAACTTGATGGCGCTGTTTTATAAATATTGCAACGCGTACTCATCTTAGCAAATAGTTGAAATTTATAAGAAACTATAATCTTAACCAAAAAGGCAGTCTAACACAGGAACAGAATAATGTTTGCGTACGAACAGAATAGCGAGTTATCAAAAGAATCTATAAAATAAACTACCCACTATAAATATACGAATTCATTTGTAATTTTATGCTTCTTGTTTTACCCTGAAATGTGTTCTTTTTTTAAATGAACTATTGTTCTTTCTTTCTTTTTCGTGTGGTTAGTGGCCAACCTGTTGTCAAGAGTTGTTTAAGCCGCTCGTAGGCCTCTAACATGGCTAAACAACAGCTGTCAATTTGGCAACAACCGGGATCGACTTTTACGTGCCCTCCAAAGCATGGAGACGCTCAGATGAAATACCACTAAGCGGTCACCAGATGGGTGACCGCATTCAACGTTGCTTAACCTCGCTAATCATTTACCGATCAGTGAGTGCAACAGGCACATGCAACTATTGTAAATAGAGGTTAAAAATGATTAAAGTATATTTATTAAAATTGAGTTAATAGGAAACCTATTTCTTTTTATTTTATAGTAGTGCACCGCCATCTATTACGATATAAAATATAAACTACTTAACAGTTCTTGTATTGATTTCCGTTAGATGGTGTCAATTACCGGCGTATACCATTTCAGTTTTGAAATGGTTATGCATTTTTGCAGCTCACTGTACCTAGCCGGTGCGATATTATAACTGACTTTAGTGATTTACTTTTACAACATTGGTGGCAATTAAGCATATGGCTCGCCTGATGGTAAGCGGTTACCGTATCGAATGACTGCTTGCAATACCAGAGATATCATTAGAGTGTTGCCAGCCAAGGTAAACTGAATTTAAGTTAGGATGATTGAAAAGGAGTACGTACGTTTGTGGGCTTATGGAAGTCTTACCGGTTTCCTTTAAAATGGTGATACCTCCCCGTTTCATTCTTAACGTAAATTTCACACAAGAAGTCAATAGCGTACGATAATTGAAAATATAGCGCTTTATATAGTAGACACAAATAATGTGAACTGGATTTGTTATAAGTTTATAACAGGAAAATATCGAAAAGCATTTATTCAGGGCCATAAAAGAGATAGCCATGAAAAATCTATAACGTATACATTGTAAGGATGCATGCAATATAAGAATTAGTTGCGAACCTCGAAGTCAACGGCAATAATCGTAATGCGCCGCTGTATTTATATCAGAAATAAAAATATATTAATCACATAATCTTATAAAACTTAGTTGTCATATTATTGTAAACATCAAAGTAATATCTGGCTCATCGATTATATGTATTTGGAAAAACAGTCGCGATTTGAAGCTTTTATTAACAAGACGTGCTCTAAGATGACCAGCGCTTTTAGGATATATTTAATTCTTCAAGATGATCGGGCAAGTAGTTATGGCGTAAAAACGTAACAAAAAAACAAGCAAGCACACATTCGCATTTATAATATAACTATAGTAGGTACTATATATAGTATAAGATAACTAGATTTTGCCCGCGGATTCACTCGTGTACACGAAGGTTAAGTTAGTAATCAGTACTTTTTCTGAATGAAAGGTACCCTATATCCTTTTTTTTACTCCTGACAACGTGAATGTGAAATTACATGATGATCGGTTGAGTAGTTACGGGGTAAAAGCGTAACAAACAAACAAACACACTTTCGCTATAATATTAGTAAGCATTGAATCCCATATTTATTAAATTATTTAATTCACTTATGTCTTTTAAATTTACCTAGCAAGTTTGTGCTCATATCTTATTATTATCATTACTAGTTGTTGTAACTTCTAAGCTAGCGAATTCTACTAGCGAGCTATGTATTCAGAATTTGTCATTTGTCACTGAAATGGATAAAAAGCTACTTGAGTCGGTGTAGTAAACAACACGTGAACAAAATGTCTTCCTCTTAAAAGCAATCTAACGCAGATTTTTGTATACATTTTGTATTTATATTATGTAGCATTTGAGGTTGCAATTATATGAGTAAGATTTTGTCCGCGGTTCGTAAATGTACATAGGTTAGGTTAGACTAGTAACAGTGCTTTTTCTTGGTGAAAGAGACCCTATGTCCATTTATATTTCCTTGGCAGCGTGTATGCGAAATTTAATGATGATTGGTCTAGTAGTTAAGGCGTGAAAGTGTAACAAACAAACAAAAAAATAACAAAGAAAAACTCCCATTCGCATTTATTATATTACTAAGGATTAGAATATAAAGAACATTGGTACTTCAGTAACTACGTTGACTATGGTTCTGGCATCCACCGAGCTACTATTGAAAATTTGTTGATAGAAAAATCCAATAATACTGCGTCTGTTTCAAGAACCTGAGACTTCACATTCGCGCAAGGACCACTTTTATTTTACAAGCTTAATCATCTTTTTTATACATAAGAATTAATGTCAGTTTGTTTGCCCTTTATACCATACTAGCTGACCCGCGCAACTTCGTCTGCTTCTTATGAGAGAATTTGCTACACTTTTTGGTCCGCTCCTATTGGTCGTAGCGTGACGTTATATAGCCTTTCTCGAAAGATGGGCTATCCAACACTAAAATAATCTTTTAATTCGAACCAGTAGTTTCTGAGATTAGCGTCTTCGACCAAACAAACAAACTCTTCACTTTATAATATTAGTGTAGATACCAAATCTTTATACCATAAACCTTATACCAATCATCTAATTGTGATGAAATTTTTGTGAGTTTGAGTGCAAAGGTAATATAAACAGGATAATTAAAGAGCTATTGCAGTTAATGCCAGGCATTAGCTAGTATGCTTAATTAAATTGAACAATTTATATAAAAAAAGATCTTGTGTGTTTATATATAAGCGACCACAGCAAGCATATAATTTCTTTTTATATACAGTATCAGTAATAAAGTGTATATTAAATACAGTGCTTAGCTATAAACACTATTTACAGTCTTATAATCAGAGACACACAGCCTTTTTCCCATATCCTCGAAAGGGTATACAGTGGTAAGTTACACTGAAATTTTGCCAGCTATGTTTCAGGAACCCAAGTTTCTGGGCAGTAAAATCCAATAAAATTTTGGTAGACTGGGTATTGAATCCGAAATCTCATGTACGACGGTCGTATTCACTATCGCTGTGTCACCGAGGCCACAGTATGGACGTTTGTCCAATTATGAATGTATGTTGTTTAACTATGACTATTTTTGATATATTATGGAACTAACTAGAATGCAACGTTTTTGATGTGACTAGGGTTTAATATCTTTATATGATGGATCTTGTTTGTCTTACTTATTATTAAAGGATAAGTGCTATTTTTACTTTAGAATTTACGAATTTTCGACGATTTATGAAAATTCGTATCTATAAAAACAGAAATTCATATATGGAGTTTCGTGTGAAATCAAACGATCCAAAACGTTTGCCGTGCATTTGCTACAAATAAGGAAGATGCTCTTTATAGACCACCACTAATACAGAGTATTTTGCAGCAACTATTATTTTCACATGTAAACACGTATACAATAAATTAAAGTAGTTCTGCTATACTCTATAGCAACTTTCTAAACGCTATGACTATATAAAGTTTCTATAATCCAAACTGCGAACAAACCCGTATTAGTAACTCCTTACGGTGGAAGTTCGTAGCAAACCGCTACGACGTAGCACATTGTTTCTTTCTCTTTGTACACAATACTCATTTTAAACTCACTTCAATAGCGCTATTAGGACCGACAGTAGGGTCCAAACTGGGTAGCAATCGCACGCTCAAGTGAGACCGTATTTCTTTTTTTAGAAACGCCATTTAGTCAACTATGTATGTATTGAAGATGAATGTTTATCGGTTTAACATTCGTTCCGAAAAAGGTAGCGCGTAGTGATTTATTGATTACTAATAACAGCTGTTGAGATATCGGAGTTTTAGAAATTAGCCTGGTTGTTCAGCTGACGCATTGCTTCTGACTGTTCAGGTATTTGTGAGGTTTATAGCTACCTATTTATATATATTTTAACCTATTATTTAGTAGAAACTTTTCGCTAAAAGTTAAGTACACTAGACTATCTGATATTCCTCTCGTTTATCAAATAATACATGCACATATGTCAGTAGAGATGAGGATTAAAGGGCCAGTTTTAATAATCGCTATCTTCAAATTGCGTCGATATTTTCTTTCCATTTTTTTTACAAAGTATTTTAATGCTCTTACTAAAACTTTATATAGAAAAAGAAAGATTTAATTTCTTTGATTCGGTAATATTCACTAAAATATTAATATTTCTTGTGTGGAATGAGGCACCACAGTTAAGTCGTTATATATTTTTTATCTTTGATACTTTGTGGTTTGATATTCAGTAAATATCTTTACAAATTCTTTACTAAATATCTGTAGTCACAATACCTTAATTTTTCAGATACTTACCGAGATCTAGCTGATAACTTGTGAGGAATGAGGGATTACACTTTAAGGGCTGTAGTGTTTAATATATTTGTTTACAAATTCCCAGATTTGTTCTACAATTGTTTAAGTCTACTACAAAATGCTATGATTTTTATTTTGCAAAATTTCAGTTTGGTCCCTCAGTTCACACGCACATTCCTTTTTTACTTTAAAATGCCGTAATAGTCTGTTTATCTTACAATTAATGTAACTTTTTAGATATCTCATCCATTTTCCGGATATTTAAATTCTTATAAACTAAATGAAATTATTGAGACATGTGGCCAAATTAGAAATGCGCAGCTGTACGTGGTTACTATACGTGTGTATACAAAAATTTAAAATGTTATTTGACCTTTACTATAGATATAAATACAGCTTAGAAAAAGTAACGAAACAAAAGTGGTAAGGTTTTACGACACATTATAGTCCGGGAGCTTTTTACTATTATAAAATTAACACTGTATAGTGGCGTATAACTAAATTGTAGCATCGTACATTCTACATATAACGTACATTGTACGTTCTGAACACATGTAACGTGAACCCAATGTTGCCTTGTTGATTCATATTCTGATGAAAATGTAAAACGGATTCACAACGCGAATAAGGAAAACTCCAACTCTATTTCCAAGGGACATTTTGTCAGCGAAAAACATGAAGCATGCTAAATACACCTCGGTCTGTCGTAGTGCAGTGGCTGACTTTACATATGTATAAGTCGTACATATGTATGTGCGGGGAAATTCAAAGCGTGAACTATTTAATCAACTCATGAAATATGCATTCGCCGAAATTCTGGCTTGGCCCGTCCATCAGCAGACGGCCTTATCGACGACGGCGCTTATCATCAACAGGTCCCACTACCGACTCATGTGCTGTTATCTCTTGCTACAAATAGTCACGACTAAAACACTAACAAGAAAGCTTAAGCACCAACTGCAACACATTGAAAACTTAACTGTAATGTCATGTTTTTAAAGTTGATTTTCACTGTGTGTTAATACAGTGGTGTGGTGCATAATCACGGATAAACGCATTGTCACAGTGTATTACGGGGCCGGTCGCTTAATGCGCCTAATTCACGACAATGTAGACAAGTCGTTTGCAACTATACTTGTTATTATTTCAATTTGGACTGTTTACTAAATTTTGTTGGGCCTCACACGGCTATGGCGAAGTATGCTTTGTTTTTATGACGTAATTTCAAGTGTTTTCACATTTTTGGGACCAAAACAATGCTTTGTTCTGTATAATGAGGTTTAAGGTTGATAATTAAGGTTTGTGTACATGAATACATGCCGCTTTGAGTGGGAAGGAGAGAGGTATATACATATACGATGGTAGGTAAAATTACGAGACGTACATTAGTAATACATTACTCACACACTATCGACTATCTCTTAACGGAATTATACAGTTCCTATTCTAGTGTAAATTTTCTGTCTAAAGTTAATTTAGTTTATTAATTTCTCAGTCTTGCAAAGCTATTGTAAAAGATCTCGTTTTTAGTAACTGTTGAGTCTTAAGGACATGCAATGAATTAAGGAAAGTACTAAGTATACGTCATGTAAGAAGACATGAAATACCGCACTTACCATTGTGCGCAAAGAATTATAGTAAATCAAGGAGATTCAGTGGTAAAGCCCGATTAAATTTTAATAAAAGTATTCTAGAGTAGTGCTTACATCCTTAGCATATGACATTGACATTTATCTCGAAAATAATGTTTAAACAGATTATTTATTAGTTGAAGCATTTGTACAACTGGTGATTGCAAAGTTTAGGGTTAGATTTCCAGTCTGAAATGTAATCTTCTACTGCCCATTATACGGTAATAGCGTCGCCTACATACCAATTTAGCTGAAAGAATGTGCGAATGACACCTCCTCTTTAACGCTGTGGAAATAAATAAGTTAATACTGCTTTATATTAAGTATTATTCTAAGTTCATAATTAAATTGTTAGTTTTATTTGCGACAACATAATAGGCACTTTGTTGTTTGTGACCAAACTGTACCAAGTTACGCTTATTATTCAACTCAGTATGTACTATCTTAGACTGGATAATCGGTTTTCCATTTATTTCCGCATTGTGTGTCCATCTGTTATGGTTAGCCGCAGCTAATTTACAAATGTGCGCTGTTTTCTATTTTATAGCAAATGTTTGTGATTTTGCTTTTAGTTTAACGGCATAACCCCGAAGGGATTACATATATATTTCACTTGCTATGTTATTACATCTCCTAGGGAGTTTATACTGGGCTCAGATCTAGACTTAGTGTTGGTACTGATAGTAGCTTGAAATTATAATTAAATGGTGATTTAAAAGAGTGGCCGTGTGTTTTTTGCAGCCATCTTTTCATAGTCTCAACCCTTGGCTTGAATCTAGCAACTATCCTAAATGTAAATGTAGTAACTTTAGTAAACCTACTGACTCACTTTGACGGTCATTTGTGTTACTTTGTTACCTAAATGAAAAATGATTTTAACAAACAGAAATATCGCGTAAAACAATTTAACCAATTATCAGTGCATAATTACACTAAGGGATTAAATAAGCAGTCTTGTATATCACGATTGTATGAAAATACAAATTGCGAATGGAATAAAGTTAAAGTATTTTCGAATTATTCAACTATTGGAATTACTATTAAATATATTTATTTTCTGAACGAAATAAGATTTAAAAATTAAGCTTATATAGCAATTACACCACGTCGCATGTGCAGAGTCTTAACTTATTTAGCACCTTTCTTTAATATCTTAGCTGGTAGGCTTCTCTAGTTGTTAACATATTATGTAATTTACAATTTACACGCCCACTCGCACACAAATTTTCCACAAAACCACACTTAATACATTTTTCTCTTTTTAACTAGTGTTTTTAATTATAGTCTTTATTTAATTTTTGGTTTAATATAACATGTACTTAGGTAGAGATGACACTGGCTTTTGAAACTGACTTTTATGCTAGTGTAGAAGTCAGGATGTTTTATTTTTCAATTTTAAGTTATTAACTTCATAAAATCATTGGTTAGAGACCATACTTTCAAGAAATCGACCAGCAACTTAAAGGAAACAGCTTCTAAATTCAAGCGGAATTGTCTTTTATGTATGGAATAACATAAATTAGAAGTCTTACCTTATTGAACTCACACGTAATACTGACTGGCAACCCACAGCATTTGAATGTATGGGTAATATGTACATACATATTCTCACACCTATATATTTCTAAGGATGTAGGCAGAGATGCATAGCCTCGAGCAGTCAAATCACAGAAGCTATTACTATTAATAGCTTCTGTGATTTGACGGCTCGAGGCTTTAATATCAGTAGACATATTTGTATGTATGTATTTGGATCAACGAAACTACATCGATATCTATTCGTCAGGATCAAATCTATATTTGTCCGGCAAGATTTTGCCTTAAGCAGCGTGGAGTTTAGGATCAAAACGTAAATTTGTTGGCTGAAACTGTAAGAGACATCACTGTTGGGAGGTACTTTTTTATAGTCAAAAAGTACCTCCCAACAGTGTATTTTTAGACCCGATCAGTTTATTTACAGGGTAGTCAAACACTGAGCTGACAAACCAGTAAGGGTATTAGTCTTATTAAAAAAATTGCTCCAACATTAAAGCTCTTTTCCAAAAGGCAGATCAACATAAAAACATCGTTAACAAAGGATCAAACGCATGTCAACTGCTTAAATTGTCTAATCACTAAGTGGCTAATAAGTAGTTAAGTACCAAAAGACAGTTTAATCAATTGACATGTGTTTTATTTTGGCACGTCGTTAATTAACCTTCCAAAAACAGAGTATAAATTAACTTGTAAAAAACGAAAAAAAATAAAAATTAGGATTGCTTTGTACCGGTATAGGTATGTAAGTATTTATACAACCTAACTGCCTAACTAATATTATAAATGCGAATTCGAGTTCGTTATTTTCTTTGTTACGCTTTTACGCCCTAACTACTCGACCGATCATCATGAAATTTCGCATAATTACATAGTCTTAGTCAGAGCAATAGAAAAGGACATAGAGCACGATTAATAAAAAAAGAATACTGTTACTGATCTAACCAAACCTAACTTATATTTATGCAAGCGAAGCCGCTAGCCAAATCTAGTAATATTATAAATACGAATGTGAGTTTGTTTGTTTGTTTTGCTTCACGCCTTAACTACTTGACCAATTATCATCAAATTTGTGTACACGCTCAGGGGTGCAGAAAAGGATATTGGGTAGCTTTCATTCAGAAAAAAGGTACTGTTCCAGAGAAATATAAAATCAACAAAATCGCGGACATAATTTAGTATTATTATAAATTGGCCAGTCATATATTTATTTTTACGTAGCAACGATAGCTCAGTAGGGAGACCAACAGACTGCAATGCAGAGGGTCTCGGGTTCGAACCCACGTCACGCACCTCTGACTTTTCGAAATTATGTGCGTATTGATTGACAATTATCGCCTGCGCCGTGCCTCGGAGAGCACGTTAAGCCGTCGGTCCCGGCTGCCATGAACATCTATGGCAGTCGTTATTGGGAAAGTTAGTACCCTCTAATATCCTGACACTGGTCTAGCCTTAGGGTATCGTTAGCCTTCGGGTTTCGTAGGTCAGGTGGCAGCCGCTCCGTGTAAAAACTGATATCCAGTCAAATCCGATTAGACCAGAAAAGCCGACCCCAAGTGACTTGGGAATAATAAAGGTTAAGAGAGAAGAAGGTCAGTCATATATTTGGGAACCAATTGCGATATAGCTTAATTGCGCATTTAGAGCTACGGTACAGCTTTCCAAAGTTTACCCTTTATTGGTGAGGCAAGTGACTCCTATTAGCGTATTAAGTACTTAAACCGAATTATAATAACAGCGGCTAATGTGGTGCCACAGCCACTTTTGGAACATTAAGTTTATTAGGATTATAGTAATAATTATATGAGTTACAAGAACTTAAAGCTATCATAATATAGCACCTTGCCTGTCATGATTTTAGCTTAAGACTCATCAGGCATAAAACATGCCACGGACTTTTAAGTAAATAGTTGCTTCTGAAATATAGCTAGCCAAGTTTCAGGCGATTTAAATATCACATTTTATCAAAATCCATTAAACATTTTCTTCATCAAAATCTAACAAACTGACCGAATGTGCGAGTTAGCTATCGCATTTATAATACAGATAATGACGGTCAGGCCGTGCATAACATTTTCACTAAATGTTAAAGTATATAAAAGTTATGTAATGCTAATATCATTGTATTGCTGCACTATACATTTTTACGAGGATGAGGTTATAATAATATCCATCAGTACAATCGAGTATTGTACGAAACAAGGAGTACACTTACACACAACTTTGTTGCGATGTATTAACGCCAAGAGCTCTGCAACTGTGACAGAAGAAGTAGTAAAAATTTGAATTTCGATCTAGCGCGGTAATCGTGAGATCTGTTGTTGCCTTTCAGAGCACGAACTGTGCAAATACAGCAAATTTAGACACACACGAAGATTTATTACCGTATAGATATTGCAAAACACGAGAGCAACTAACCAAATCCCTGTAACACAATGTTAAACATTCATCTACGTACGTAATACTTGTCTACGTTTAATTACAATACAATGTGTCCAAGATATATGAGGGTTTACGACACTTGTATTTGACAAATGTCCATGCAATAGAACCGATATGTCAGGGGCGTAGTTAATAGATTCCTACGATGTAATGGTGCAGTACCGCCAGGTAATAAAGGAGCTCTGAATAGCCTAGGTAATAAATTTTTAACGGCATTTCAATGGGTAACTGTCGTTAAATATTACTAAATTATTCAATAATGACGTTTGCGCGTACAGTATGTTAGTTGACGTACTAATTGACTTTAGAACGTATAAATTACAGTTTGAATTACGGTCCGATTTGACGTCTTAATCAGAGGTTCCTAGACTTATTTTCCCATAGACCACTTTCAAAATTTAGCAGGTTCCGGTGGAGCCCTTTCAGCTACATTTCTACCATATTCCTTGGCATTCGTATTTATATTTGATAAAATCTCTACGGGCTGACCTTCTTCTTTTTTTTTTTGGAGCTCTGGTACTTAATATGGAATATGCAAGTTATTACAAGTCACGGGCGCTGAGCTACGAATTGTGGACTCCCATTTTTTGTCACGCCAACGTAGACCCTCGTCGAGTCTCATCTGCACCACTTTGAGAACTAATGTTCTAAATGAAATAATGACTTATATGACTCAGTATCAATGAAAATAACAAATAAAACATTAGAAGATACAATCCGTGTTTCAAATATAGAACAGCATAATAACACTTTTTGGTTTTGAAACAGTGTCTTTTAAGCAGGTTCTGTGTAATACAAGACGTTACATAACATGTTTAATCGCTGCGCTATTGTGCCGTATAAATTGCAACAAAAATGATCTTGTCATTAAACGACAATGTAAGGCACAATTGAAGAGTTGCAACAGTTTACGTTCGACAGTGGCTTTAATTACGTTCTCCCGATGTCGCGCAGTTACGTTGCGCGTAAAACTGCGACAAAACGCTGCCACGCGCGACACGGCGTCCGTAAAACGCGCGCTTTATGATTATTTGCTCAACAGGTAGATAGTTTGATGGCAACGTGTTGCAATTACATAAAACGAGGTTATTGTGAGCGTGTGCAGGTAATTAGAAAATTAAAATATCTTTACGTATTAATTTGCGTTATGATGTTGTGTGGAGTTTGTAAGTGTAGGAATTGCTCCATCCGCATCGTTCCATTTAGAGTTGTCGCTGCTAGCTTAACCCCGTGTATGGCTTATTCTTGTTTATTTTAATAAACAGTTCGTATTTTATTACATGGCATCTAGAAATATGTTTTCTTGTCTCTAAATTAACTCTGTATGATGGCAATTAGCAAAGTTGAACACGCAAATAACCTAACCATACACCTATGTTACCACACAGACATACGTACCTTAATCACTTAGGAATCGAAGCTGTCAGTCAAATACGCGGTACAATATTAGTAGTGATTGACCACTTAAATCAATGTACGAAAATTAAGTCTCTGCTTATACTATGAGAAGAATAAATTTCAAATAAAATCACGAGCGCTCTATAATATTAAGACAATAATCCGAACAGTTTCTATTTGACAATGATAACAAGACAAGTTTTTACGAAGCTTTGTCGTGTGGGCAAGCCCTAACATGACTATAATTCAGGATACCTACGCTAAGTTATCGCCAGTCTTTGAACCCATGTCCCGTACGCTAATCGACCCACTGTCAGAAGCACTTGCCCCTTCCAAGCGATCACACAGACAGCCACATGTCCTAAAACTTTTACTACCCGTCGCAGGCCAAAAGGAACCTTATTCATCAGACATAAAGCTTAAAATAAATTTTGGTTAGGAATCAGTGTAGGCTGTCAATAACTTGTGAGTAAACAATATAGATACGTTGTGAAGATATAGGTAAATAGGTAGCATATTGGAACACACACTTATTCCAATTTTAGTGGGTACTAATTTTGGTGAACGACATATGAAATGTTCCGTTCAGAAATTATTTGATTAATAGGCAGTTCACAGCACTAGGATGGGTTTATGTGAATATTTGAATAAATAATTCTGAATACTTATTTCTTTCTTTGTTCATAGATATAAAGTATAATAGAAGGGGTTTTCAAAACATTTTGACTTCTATGAGAAATATACTTAGATTCGGTATCATTATCTGTAGATCAAATTGTATTAATTCTGTGCGGATACTAAACTCGTAACATTGACACATATATAAAGTATTTGTGATTAAATTACTTCAGAACTATATAAGTAGTTAACACACAAATATACTTCTCTAATATTTTTCTTTGTATCCAGAACTGCTTTATGTATCATTATTAAGTCATAAATACCTCGCTCTTTTGGGTTCTTAAAGTTCCCAGTAAATATTATGAGAGACTATAGATAAGAGTAGTTCCAGAAACACTAATGTCAGTACCGGACAATATAAATATCTTTACCTGGATCTCTTTTGTTGGAATATAACTAATCGCGAACTAATATCACCAAGTTAAGCAATACTTTTTACTGCACTATTTATATCTTGATTTTAAAAAGATAATGCTGGCACTAGGGTTTGTCTTTTGATACTTTATACGAATAAATATTAACTAGGAACTAGGGTCATGAAAATGTCCATATTCGGCAGAATGATTTGTGGCACTACATTTTTGTTCCGTATCCCACACAATAAAAATGTAGAGCAACAAATGATACTTAAAACCGAACACACAACTTTCAGCTCAGTAGAGATGGTAAAATATTTACCTTTGTGCAAATGTGCAGTTAGCAGAAGATATACACTGATTAGTGTATTATATTGGCCCAATGTTGGCCAAGAGCACATCGTTACAATTTTGGTATCAATTGTGCTTAACCAATGTTCCAAAAAAGGAGACATTGCACAGCAAATACTGAAGTTACTACACCGCTTGATAATAGTACAGCAAATCCTAAAATAACTTTCGACTAATTAAAATAAAGATATTCCATCTACTAAACAAAACACACTACAGTATTTCTACAGTTGTAGTGCTGACAGACCATTTATTACATTTATCACGAAAACCTAAAAATCCTGGCGTAAAACAAAACATTTCCTTTGGTAACAATAATAGTTACATTAATATCCTTTTTAACGTAGGCGCAAACTAGCGTCGGCGGCAATCGGTGTGAAAATATGACCTATTAACTGCACCCTGTACATTATATTTTATACAGGTGGAGTGCTACCAAGATGAACAATAAATATAGCAAACAGCGTGTAAGATACAATAAAAATGAATTATTATCACAAAATGTATTCGTACGTACCATATTTATTTTTATAGTATTTTACTGTTTCTGTTATCTTTACTTGATATAAGGAGGTAAAGTTGTTTTTTTAGGCGGTCTCGGGACTGCTAAAGCGATTTGCGTTGCTCTCCTGATGTTTAGACGCTTTCTTTTCCCCTAGCGATATAAGAAAAATATTATTATGATGTGGTTAATGCGAAATGAACGTGGAAATGCGAATTTCAATGTTACGGAAGTGAGTTGTAATTTGAGTGAGCTGAGTGACTTGAGGATTGTGCGATTGTTTTTTATTTTATTTATTACTCTCTTGATGTTGGCGCGATTTTTTGGTTCGTTGTTAAAGTTTGGAGTACGTGGTGCTCTATTAAGTTATGATTGTTTACTTGTCAGTAGATACCATAGTGCTGTTTTTGATATTAAATTTACGAACAAATAATTATAATGGAAAGAAATGAACCGTATAATATATCTATACTATGATCAGTTCGGTACAATATACAGGTAGAAATTTATCGAGCCGTTATTTTCTTTCATTTGTGTATGTGTCGTTTAGTGTTTGAACCTCGACCGTAATATAATACCAGCACTGTATTAAACTATCCTACTGCTGGGTATGGGCCTCTTCTCAGTGTGTGAAGGGTTAGACCATAGTTCACCCACGCTAGGCCGTAATATATTAGTATTATTTTCTAAATAAATTTTAGAGTATTGTATTTCTCCATGCGCACAAAATGATTAAATAATGACAGAGTTACACATAGATAAAGTAATGGCATGACAAATAAAACGTGTATAAAAATGTACGCAGTGCTATCCAATTTAGTGTTCTAATTTTGATTATTTGCGCATTTTAAGTTTTCAAATGGGGTGAAATTTAAATTGTTCTCCATGTCTGTAGAAAATCACGTTGTTGCTTTTTGACGACAAGAGCGTCTATTCTTGTCTTTTATGACTGGAATGAATAACTGCTACATCTGCTATATGCCTGTATTCGCACTAGCAGAGTTCTTTTAGTAAGGTGGGAATGCAATATTATTCCCAGTTAACTGGGGTTGGATCTTTAGTCTAACCAGATACGGCTGAATGTCAGTCATTGGTTTGAATTTTTGTATGTCATTATCTCTTTGAGTAACTTTAAGATACTAGACTCTAGGCTCCTTTCATCGATGGTCATAGATGTGTATTACAGCTGGGACCGGCGTGTGTTCTTTTTGTTAGGGTTTCTTTATATCTATTTATTAACAGTACTAAAGAAATAATTCTCTTGATAAAGTACCACATTTTATCTAGGAAATCAGCGTAAAAGTAGTAAGACTGTTAATGTGTTTTACCTGGTAATTAAGAGTTCTGAAGATTAACATCTGTCCCATTCGATTAATTTTATTTCATCTTGAATATTTTACTCTAAGGTAGGCAAGGTGCGAGTGTTAGCCATGGTTTTACAGGCGATCATAGACAAAGGTAAATATTTACCATAACGCAGAACATACGCTTGTAGTGGTAAAAAACAGCGGTTTTTTAATCAAGACCATTTTTAATAAGTTGCTTTGTACCTATAATATATTAAAAATAACTACATTACTTTGTACATTCAGAGCTGTATATTTAGTTCCATTTCACAAACATTACGACTAAAGGATAAAGATTAAACATCTTTATAGTGGGCGAGTAAGTCTAAATTGCTTGTGAAATTCGATTCTGTGAGTCGCGAAGCGTCGTATAAAATATTCACAGAAAACAAATAAAATTTTAATGGCTTCATGCGCATTATATGATAACTCTAAAACTAGCTTAGCCTTTTGGCATAGTCGACTTATTCATGTGACCGATTGCCTCATAAACATTATCTTTATATATTGTACATTAGTGATCTTCTTCTCTCTTAGCCTTTATTATTCCCAAGTCACTTGGGGTCGGCTTTTCTGGTCTAACCGGATTTGACTGGATATCAGTTTTTACACGGAGCGGCTGCCACCTGACCTCCGCAACTCGAAGGCTAACGATACCCTAAGGCTAGACCAGTGTCAGGATATTAGAGGGTACTGACTTTCCCAATAACGACTGCCATAGATGTTCATGACAGCCGGGACCAACGGCTTAACGTGCTCTCCGAGGCACGGAGCAAGCGATAATTGTCAATTAATGATGTACATGTGTACATTAGTGATGTGAAATAATAATCATTGTCTTGTGGACACATAGGCTCAAGATAAAGATAAAGATGCATTTATTTGACTCAACATGTGTATAATCAGGTGTTACAGATTTTTTTTTGTTTCAACATGCTCTATCTGGTTAGACATGCAAATGTCTGTGCTTTGTAATTAATAAGAATTTGAAAATTATGCTGGGTCTAATACAATAATTAACATGTCAGTTAAGTGTCTCTTAACAATGAAGGGTTTATATATTACAAATAGATCAGATCAAATCCGTACGATAAATATAAAAATAAATAAATTAATATGTCATTTCCAATAATAGAATAGTAAAAGATAAGAAGTCAATAATTAAGAACATGTCAAATTAAATTAGATCCTGATAGATGATTATTAAAACAGAGAAAAATAATAATTATATAAGATTATCACATAGGCAATCATTAATATTATAGTAGCATTTATGCAATAAAATATTTCTTAAATTACGTTTAAATACGTTAACATAAAGGTCCTTGAATTTATTTGGTACTTTATTGTATATTTTGGGTGCCATGCAGAAAATGCTCTTGCCCAAAAGCGCTGTTTTTGCAGTTTGCACGCACAGTTTATAATTATCACGTCGGTTGCGAATAGAGACATCTGATAGTTTATTAAATAGTTGTGGATTGGTTTTCACAAATACAGCTGTTTCGTAAATATATAATGATGTGAGCGTTAAAATTTTATATTTTACGAAGTACGGTCTGCAACTGTCTGTGACTTGTAGACCAAACATTGCTCTAATGCAGCGCTTTTGGAGTTTGAACGTTACATCCTTATCAACTGAGTTTCCCTAGAATATGAGCCCATATCTAAGTATGGATTCAACAAGGCCATGATATGCTGTAGGTAATGCAGTTGTGTTAACTACTTGAGCAAGCTTATATAGAGCATAGGTTCGGCTACTTATTTTGTTAATAAGTGTGAGATATGCGCTTTCCAATTTAATTTGTTGTCTATAATTAGACCAAGAAAGTTAGCATTATCAACATCATGTATATTTACATCATTGTATTTAATGTAAGGTTTGTTGTCTTGCAAAGTTGTAGCCCTTTGGCCAAAATGCATAATTTGCGTCTTGCGAGTATTAATTTTTAAATTATTATTATTCATCCAATGAATAATGTCAGATAGTGATTTATTAATGTCATTTTCGTACGAGTCCAACGTTCCGATAATGAGGTTTTGGGCTTGAATTCTTTGACTGGATATTTTAAATCTAGAAATACGAAGTGGTAGGCCATACCGAGAACTTGTAACAATACATAACAATCCTAACATATATTATAAATACATAATTTCATTTAATATGTACCTATCAAGTTTAAGATATTTGTAGTAAAATTTTGAAAATGTGAGTGGTGTGTACCACTTTAAGTGATATATTTACACTGTATTTAGGATTAACGGTATTAAATGTAACACATTCTTTGTAAATATATAGTTGGTGTGCCTTTAATAAATAAACACAGCTAATCCAAAAAAAAAAAAATTTAATGTGATATAGATAAAATTTGTTTGTTTGTTAGGCTTTCATGCCTTAACTACTCGACCGATCATCATGAAATTTTACATACACTTTGTCAGGGGTTCAGAAAAGGACATGGAGTACCTATTATCCAGAAAAAAGGACTGTTATCTAACCGAACCTACATTTACACGAGCAAATCCGCGGAGAAAATCTAGTATTACATAATAATAATTGTCTTGTAGAGTCATAGGTATCATAATACTACTGATAATGTTCTAGATCTACATTTTTGACTGGTATGTGTATATTTTAAATCCAGATATAGCGAGTGAAGGGTAGACTGAGAACTTGTAACAATACATAACAATCTTATCTAACATAATAAATGCGAATGTGAGTTTTTTTGTTTGTTACGTTTTAACTACTCGACCGATTATCATGAAATACCTGATAACGTGTATCTAATACACGTTATCAGAGACACAGAAAAGGTCATAACGTACCTTTTATCCAGAAGAAAGTACCGAGTGAGCCAAGTCGAAAGAGAAACCTGGTAATTTATATTTCTTTATAAAATGGAGATAAACTAACAAATATTGTCGGATATAGCCAACACGTAAGATCCAGCGTCAGTGACAAACAAGTTACATTTTCTTAAGTAGCATCGTCTTTCAATCCACTGAATTTATACTAGTATTAAAACTATACAAAGTAATTTTGTCTGAATTTTATATTTGTATGGCAAACATACTACACCGATTTGTATGAAATTTGGCATTTGGATAGATTTAGAAAAGGACATACTGCTTTAAGATGACAAAAAATTAAGGCGCAAGCAACAGCTATAACATATCAAAATGAAAATTTTCAAAAGACGTTTATATTACATTTCTGCCTTAGCCTTCGTTCGTCTTAGAAAAACACATACCGGGATAAAATATACTATTCTTTGTATTAATCCAGAACATGGGCTATTTCTGTGCCAAGTTTCATTCATATCCGTTCAATAGTTGACGCAAGATTTAGTAACAAATATACATTGTCACTAACTTATACACTTCACATAAAACATATAAGTAGGACTCTTCATAAATATTGTACCTGGGTAATATTGGCCAGCAAAACATTAATCAAGATCCAACAATAGAGCGATTAACCTTTGATAAAACAGAGTGTTCGCGCTATCTGCGACTAGAAGGTACTAGAAGGCTTTCTCCGTGAAGCCTTCCCGCGTGCTATTAACATGTAAATGAACAAGGCTCGTCTGAGTTTCACTCCGAATATGTTGTACATACACGCTGAATAATCGATGGCGTTAAAAGCATAAATTTTAAAGCTAATATTCTTCAACGCTAACGTTTTAAATGTTTCATCTAAAATAGTTGAACACTTTGCACGTAAAGCTTCATGGTTAAAAAGGTTAGGGTAGCACGCTAAATTTCTGAATAACCATTATTTTGAATTTAAAATGTTATGCTTGTCTTTTAATAAAATTACTATTATAAAACTGTAGGTAACTAAGCCGTCTGCACTTAATTGAGATTTTATTTGAAGGCGTTTTATATGAAAGCTTTGATTTTTAAAGTCTTGTTAATCTGTCTGTTTGTTTCAGAATCAGGCACAAATCGCAAAATAGATTTTCATGTGGTTTTTATAACATGATAGGCTGGCGTTTAACTTTAAATCTAAGGTAAATTTTACGTATTAATCATATCACAAGCGACACGTGAGTGAAGGCAACGTAAAATGTATTAACGGCTATCTTGGTTGTGTTGTATTATATTGTATGTAAATGTATACACTTGTTAAATTCTAGATGTGTATCCCGGTACGGTAATACCTACATACATGAGGTTTTATATAATAATAATAGTTCGAATAGCTTTAGGCCTCGGAAAGGAAGTAAAGCCGCAAGTACTGTCTTTCTTGAGCACATACGATTAGCCAAATAAAATAAAATTTCAAACAAAAATAAGTTTATTCAAGTTAGGTTACAAGGTAACACTTATGAATGTCAAGATACACTAAATTTTGTCTGTGAATTTACTGCCACGTTCAGCAAAGCAAGGGTGTAGGGCTCATGAGAAGAACGGGCAAGAAACTCATAGCCACTCTTTTTAATCGCTAAGTTTACTAGAATATTTCGTTTACAAATCATAACTGTAAGGTGTTGCAACCATTTCTCCATTATCGATTTCTCCAGTCAATATTTGAATTCAAAATATTATTTACCTTATTTATTTAAGATGTTAAGATCACAGGCGGCACTGAATGCACGGCTGGAAGTGGTTTAAGCGCTCGTCTTGCCACTAACAATGCGCTGAGTGATGTGAATTCGACATAACGGACAAAAATGTGTGTAATCCACAAATAGTTGTTCTGAGTTTGGGTGTTTGTTAATTGTTGAAAGTTCGTAGAATCTTGCAAAACACAGGAATTATTTTAAAACGAGATAAGTCTGCTATTAAATAAAAAATGACACTAAGTTAGCTTATAGCCACACAAACAATAAAGAATAATATAATTATTTTAAATGTTTCATGACAACAAACAATTTCAGTATAATTAGTTACAAAAAACTTAACTATTCACGCAACCAGTACCGTTATCGACAAAATAATATGTATAAACAATGATTACACAGTATACAAACAATTATTCGGTTAAATAGTGAGCGTTTTGAGCGAACGAACATGTTTTAGCTTTACAAGCAAATTTATAAGCTAGTATAAAATAGAGTTTAAAATGCTTGGGTAGTATTTCTAATATATATAAATACTGGTGTAGTGGTCGAATCACAATTGCCAGTGCGCCGAGTCTTAAGGTGTAGCTAACGGGATTGGGTGATTGGTGGTCCCGTTGTTTCAATGTTGTACCGACGATCTGGTAAGGATCGCGGGAACCGGTTGGATACGCGTGGCCTAAGACCAGTCTGGGTATAAAACCTTGAAGAGGATTTAGGGCGGGGAGAGCTATGTTTCGGCTGAGATGAGGATGATGATGATGATGATTAAATCCTCGCTCCAAATGATAAGAAAAAGGTGCACATTCCTGATATGCAGCGTGCGGGCCAGCTCCAACAGATTCCTAGTGGCGAACAGGCTTGACTGCATATATGTATATAATAGATTTTTCAGAGTTACCGCATGATTAGTGAGAACTCCGTCACATATTTTTTTTCTTTATACTCGTGTAACATTGTTTTAAGCATATATTGATACTGAAATCGTTCAGTAACAATATATGCTGGAAACTTACTTAAGTTAGTTACATGAACTTATTGGAGTTCATGTTACTTAAATAAATGTTTTGTTAATATCTATACTAATATGTATTATATAGAGGAAAGATTTTGTTGTTTATTTGTTTGTGATTTAACTCAAAAACTACTTAACCGATTTTTAGCATTCTTTCACCATTAGATACCTATATTATTATCAAGTAACAAAGGCTAAATTTTATTTAAAATAGAAGTACTGTTATTAATATAACCCAGAGATATTCTAGTGTTAAAAAATTCTCAAAAGCAGTACGGAGTCTGGAAATTTGTTCGGTAGTAGACAAAGGGTTCGCACCCCATTACGTGGGACCTGAAAACAAAGTCCACGAAATGTGGGGTATACACTTCCGAAGGGGTAGCCCTCCGGGGTACGTAGGCGGAAATACGTATGCAGATAAATATACCCTACTAATAAATTTGAACGTTTACATCTTTGTTACTAATAACACACGAATTGCTGGTGTAGATATTAATGCAATAAAATTTGGAACAACAAACTCGATCATTGTTTTGTGTAAAATGGAAATGATTTAATTATGCAGTTCTTGATGCAATAAACTTCATTTGCTTGGGTAGAATCTGTGATGTATACTAAAATAGTACACATTTACATCGAAAATATTATATACGGATAAAGTAGAAAGAGGATCAGAAAATGTAAGATAAGTTTTACACTAGTTCAAAAAGGACCAATCATCGGATAGTTTCTCAAAGAAGGCCATTTGACAACTAAGACAGCTAAGAAATAATTAATTAATTATTAATAATTAATTATTTCTTAGTTAAAGTATATCTGGTGATTAAAACTGATACAAATAACTCGTGATGAAATTTATTTGTACGAATTATTAAGCTCGCGCAATTGCAAGTTATATAGATATAATATATTGTTGTATAATAAATGAATGTATACATACAACAATAAGCATCGCATTCGCTGCCTTGCTGGCGCAGTTAATGTATGCGACTGCTCTGCGTGAGGTCGTGGGTTCAATACCCGGATCGACTAAAGCGTTATTGGGTGTTTTGTCAAGAAATTTTAAGTAGCACCTACTTTGGATCTGAACCTAGAATACGGCAATAGGATCTCCCTCTCTTAAGACCTAAAAGGGCGTGTGATGAACCTTTGCTTACCTGTTTGGGGATCTAAGCTTCAAATTATATACATATGTATGTATGAGTACATAGAAATTGCATTCTGTATAACTATATTCGAATATCATTCGAATGTAATTACACGCGTCGGTAGTATGAAACGTATTCTTCGTCAGACATATTTTTTTATGGTTCGGTTGCCACCCCATGCGCTCACTCTTGTGTAATTAGCGAGTTCTAGTACGCACTGTAGGCAATACACGTTACAGAATCGCTCTAGCCCTCACAAATTAGAACCGTATGCACTCAATAGGATATACACAATCAGTTTGAACCAAACAAATAAAAAGAAATTGCTCATAAAATAAAGTGAAATAGAAATAGTTGAGAGCATAATATCGAAGGCGTAAAATCTATTGACGTCATCAGATTTCGTTTAGATGCGTGCATAAAGGAACAAAGCGACGCATTCTTTGAATGAAGTTCGATGCAATATTTTATATTACATATTTTATACGATGTACGCGATGCTGCCAATCCTAATAAATGTTATAAATTTAAAATTATTATTATAAATGCACATGTGAGTTCATTTTTATTTGTTAAAACGTTGAACGCCAGACTAAAACCATGTTTAGCCCAGTGAGCCGCGGCCTTATTTCTCACTTATAGATTTATTGTTGACAGTATTTCGCCCTGACATGTTACCATAATTTTACAAAATACAATAATAATTATTAGGCACATTATTAATTTTAAACAACTATTCATTACATGATAAATTTTAACAATTACTTAATTATAACTTATTACTATTGTAGATAACACTATAAAAGAGATTTTTTTATTTTTAGACTTCTATTCCAGTTATGGATTTTATACTTGCAATCAACTTCGTGTTAGCTTCCTTATAATCAACGGGTTGTACGTTCATCACGATGGTTTTTAGACGCGCCTCGTCGTTGTATGTCTCCATTTTGGTGCGGAATTTGAACACAAAAGTCTTAAATTTGAGTTCCTCAAACATTTGCATGTAACCAGTCTTATCGTTGTCGAACAATTGACCAATTTCAGTAGCGGTCTTGCCCAGCATCGCCTCCGCGGATTCGTTGAATGCAGTGATACGTTGGTCTCCGGTTGCATCCGATACATTGGCCGCCAGCAGAATTCTGTATTTGTAGTTGGGATATTCTCTGTTGCACTTCTCGCATCTGTAAAGTCCATTCTCTAGGTCTAGCAGTTTCTTGTTGCACTGTTCCTGCGGGCACGCCTTGTACACGGCGTTGTCGGAGAACGTGAAGGTGAGCACTCCGAGCAGAGAGAAGTAGTCGCCCTTGTCCCCGGCGCCGAGCTGGCGCGCCTCGGCCTCCGAGAACGTGATCCACTCCAGGCTGCCGCCGGAGAACCCGCCCGCTCTGGCAGAAATATTAACAATTTCCATATCAGCGCCGCCGTTGTCGTACCAGCCCCTCAGTTTGTGCGCCTCTGGCAGGTCGGGGTTCAAGCGTAGCATTATGACCGCCAGTAGATCGGATCTATGGGGCCGCTCAGACACCGTGTGTCCGCGTGCCCTCGATTACTTCAGAAGCCTCTAGGCGGCCGACGGACAGCGTTTCGATTGTTTTTACTATCGCAAGTAACCCGCGCAGCCTCACAGGACAACTTAGCCACTAAGTACAAAAAAAATCAAATGCACTAAGATTTTATGAGCTATTCAACAAGTTGTGTCCAAAAATGTTGTAGGTACATAAAGTATGTATTTTAATCGTTCAATTGACATTAATTTTTATGGGTAGACATTATTTTTTTGTATTTATAACACACTGTAAAGTCAATATAATTATAATAGTTTTTGGTCAAGTACGTCTCAAATAAGTAATGGGTTCATTAGATAATTTAGCTACCTAACTGTGTAATGTAAGAAATTAATAAGTCATAATATTTTGACAATAAGTTTATAAAACAAAGACATCAATCTTTTCATCATATTTTATAGAAAATAGGTAATAACTATACATAATAAAAATAATATCTAATGAACTTCTAAGCCATGAACAGAATAGGCACAGGCTATCCATTATTGCCTTGTTTACAATAAATATCATAACAAAAATTTAAAGAGATCAGCGAGAGTCTTACTAATCATAAAATGCTTGACATTACACCAATAGTTTAATATATGTCTTCAGAAATCAGTCAATAAAGCCTAAAACTAATCACAAAGTATGTACTATGTACTTTGATAAAAAGTGACTAATATAAAAATCTGTAAATCGTCTGTAATCTTCTATAAAAAAATATAAAAGTAATCCAAAAATTTAATAATGTACTTTAAAAAAGCAATTATGGCACAAAATTGCCATTTCAGGACAAACGCTACAAAAAGTATTCACTTTCTTGGTCTTGTTGCGTGCTTCTAGGCGGCCTATGTTTTTGACATTCGTCTTGTAGCATTCCTCACAGTTTCGTCTAGTTTTTCTGGATGTACCGTCAAATTTTTCCAAAACCTGTTTCCTTTTTCGGTTTATTGGCGCTGGTTCTTCTGCTTATTGGTTAGCACAAAAATATTTCAAAATAGTAATCCTAAAATCCGGCAATTTGTTTTTGTTACGCACTGTTGATATAACTTGAATTGAAAAAGTTTATTTTAAATATTCTTAATTTGTTCTAAGTCTTCCTGGATCACTTCAAAACTTTCGAATACTTCCATGATGCGCTACGAGTATAACTCAACGAAAACCCTAATTTTTATAAAAACACGACGATCTCCTACGCGAGCGCAAAGGTAAATGAAAGAGTGAAGCGTCCCACGGGGGCTCGCGGGTGTGCGCGGCGTAGCGCGAGGAGGCCCGACAGCGAGACCCGCGCGGCGCCCACGCATGAAAAGACGGTTGGACGTTCTCGTAGGCCGCGACGGACACTGGTGTCTGCTATTTGACATCAAGGAAAATAATGAGTAAATCGCTGTTTTCATAAGTCGCCCATTATTTTTAAGTTATTTCCTGAAAATATTTGTTAAAAAACACAACTCAACTCAACTCGCCTCAACTCAACTCAACGATTTTTGGACCTTCCTCGATTTATTGGTGCGGCCTCGAGAGAAAGTATGTTGTCGGACACATGGTGTCCGTCATGGCAGTCAACGTGTTAAGCTTTTAGGCCTTAACTACTTTACCGCTCATCATTCAATTTTAGATGCATGTTGTCGAGGACACAGAAAATGACATAAGGTATCTTTTACCCAGACAAAAGTACTGTTCCCGGTGGATACCTAATGTGACAATATATTTATGAAGATTCTACTGTTGTCAATTATTTGTTGACGATAGCAGTAAGCCGGCTCATGACACACCTACCTCCCCTATCTCTTTCTTTTTACCCCGTCTTGAACTACTTTTTCTTATAGTTAGCAACATGCGAGCGAGAGTTACACAATAGTTTCAAATAGGTATCTGAAACTAGTGTGTAACACATAAACACAGGTATAACAATGGCGTTTATGAACGCTAACCATAGAGTATAATCTACTTTTATTTAATTGATATTGTAGAATGTGCGATCAACACAGCCGTATCAGCTGGGCTACCCACGCACGGACACAGTGAACGCGCGCGGCGCGCATTCGGCGCGCACGCTGCTCGCGCCCATGCAGTTCCGTTCGCTTCTATGCTGTATGTAAGTTTGCTTGCGCGCAGCTTTTGCGCCGTTTTGCGCAAGGCGCGTAGCAGGCGCGCGAGCGGCGCGCGGCCGGTGCGTGAACTTGAAATGCAAGTACGCATTTCGCGAGCGGCGCATTTGTGGCGCATTCGCCAGATCTGGACACACCCTAAGATCGCTTATGCTAAGACAATATTTTAGAAATAGAATAGATACAGAATGTTAGCAACTTGGATAAGCTTTAAGATGTCGAACTAACAATCGTCAGGTAATAGATTCAGTCGCCACTTATTACCTACCGACGTGATCCCACTCTGAGACAAGCATTTAGTTTAGTTGGAGGGGTTAACAATACTAGTACGTTTGGACGGCCTTGGTGACGTAGCTATAGTGAATGTGACTCCAGCTGTGCTTGAGATCTCAGGTCGATTACACCGAATTATGAAAGCTAGGGAACTGAGAGTGCACTTGTGTTTGCGCGCACACTTGTGCACTATAATATCACCTGCACTGATGGCCAGTCTCCGTCAAGATTGGTCGCTGTAACCGAAATTCATACAAGTTAGAGTATTACTAGTAATTTGCAAACCAAATAGCTAATAATCATAAAATATCGAGCTTGATTACTACATAACTACCTACCTCTGTACTTAAAGATTATCCTTGAAAGGTATTCCCGCCATAATATTAAGCAACAAATCAAGATGTTTATCGACAGCAACGGCAACCGGTAATAATATAAGACTTATATACCAACCTGTATTGTATTGACATATAATAAATGGTCCAACTTTCAAAGTTAGCACATTTATTTATAATAATTACTGTAAGGTATTCGCCCACAACACCCGACGTTCCAGTACTTACGATTTACACCACAACTGATTTTACCATCTGTCAAAAATTACACAATCCAATTTCACATTTAACACGTTGAGATAAAGTGCTAAATTACTTGCTTTATACTTTTCATGTCATTAGTTGTATCTCTGTGTGTACCCATTCATTAATTATTGGGGTGATATTCTATATCGGTGTTGGTATAATAGCTCTACCGATTCGAAACCAAAATTTATGATACACTTAAATAAATTGCCTGTTTGTTTGAGTGAAAGAACTGGGTAAATCTAGTATTTAGGTGCTGGCTGGCTTTTAGTGTGTATTAAAAAGCGCTCATTGACTTCCGCGTTGGTTCAGTGGCTTAGGTAAGCATAAATATAAGGTTTTGGGTTTAATTTTTGAATAAGGAAAGTCGGCGATAGTCAGTTATTTTCAGGCAAATGTCTTCTCGTAGGCTGAACGTTTTGCCTGAACGTAGTAGAATTATTAAACACTTTACTTTGTTAACGACAATGGTTTGCCGTAACGTAGTAAGCTTACTCACCACTATTCTTTAAAGTTTATAAATGTTTCTTTGTGACCTAAACAGATAAATAATTTATGACTCAAGTAAAAAATTTGCCAATACTATACATTTTATATCAGAAAAAGCAATTAAAATGAAATAACTGTAAGTAAGAAGTTCTGAGATGTGAGATCCTCGCAGATTTGTTCTTTAGTGTCTTTTATTATTTTATGACCAGCTAAGTTTGGAGTTTACGTCAAGTTAGAAGTATGTCGGTAAAATCGTACTGTTACTGATAATTTTTTGACATGACTTTCCCTAATAACGCTATCCCAGACCCGATAAATGAACCCGAGACCTCATGCACAGGAGTCACAGGCTTATGCAAGATACTACATGTAAATAGGTCCATATATGTATATTAAACTAGCTTTTTCCCGCGGCTTCGCTCGCGTAATAGTGGGTTAGGTTAGGTTATGTCAGTAAAAATCATTTTTTTTAATAAAATGTAGCCTATATTACTCAGTGATAATACAGCTTTCTAATAGTGAAACAATTTTTAAAATTGGTTGTGTATTTTTGATTTAATCCTTACAAACAAACAAACAAAAAATCTAATCTTTCCTGTTTATAATATAGACTAGTATATCTATAGAATATTTTATTTAGGACAATTTTCACACTATAGGCTAGCCCTGTTTAGCGGCATTCTTTGAAACAACCAAAGGAAACAACGGACACAACGAACATCCATAATATTTGGAAAATTATTTGTGGGTCGAACAAATCTTTGTCTCAGGGATGGAACCCACAGCACGCGGTGTAGTGTGTAGCGGCGAGGTAAACATCTTAACCGCTAAGCTTTTATTATAATCGTATAGACATCTACTTACCCCTTCGGGGAAACAGGCGTAAGCCAAAGATAAAACAAGTAGTGCATTAAATTATTTAAACCGAGATTTATTTGATGTAAAAAATAGCATCCTGCTATTATTTATCTATGTTGCCGTGCCCTACAGGGTCCATATTGTACCTACTGTGATATTGTGTAACATCTTTATATAATACTAGATGTGCCCGCAGTTTCACCCGCGTTTATAGTTACTGCGCCGCTCCCGTGGGTCGTAGCGTGATGTTATATAGCCTATAACCTTTCTCCATAAATAGGCTATGCAATACTAAAAGAATTTTTAATTTTTCAATTCGAAACAGTAGTTCCTGAGATTAGCGCGTTCAACTTAACAAACAAACAAACTCTTCAGCTTTATAATATTAGTATAGATATAGAGTGCCATGAAGATATTGAGTATTTAGTATTAATTTAAATCACAAATTGCTATCACCGTTCTTTATCACATTAAAAAGTATTCATACTAAGAAAAATGAGCTCACACATTATAAAGTGTGTATGACGATATTATACTCGTATTTATAGTTCATGACATGTTCGCATTGTGTGTTAGATGGCTGTGCCTGTCTTCGTGGCGCAGCGGTAGTGAATGCGACTGTCTCGGGTTCGAATCCCGAGTCCGGCCAACAAAAAGTTATTAGGTTTTTCAGTTAAGAAATCTCAATACGAGCCCGGAGTTTGAAAGTTGATGGTGTAAGACACCCCTGTGCCTCAAAAACACGTAAAGCCGTTGGTCCTGCGTCTGATCTCTCTTCGGCCTTGTCGGATTACCGTCCCATTGGATCATGAGGGTTAGGGAACAGAGAATGCACTTGTGCTTTCGCACATACTTGTGCACTATAATGTCTCCTGCGCAGATGGTCAGTCTCCGTTAAGATTGGCCGCCGAAATTTGGTCTGGAGGACATTATTATTAATATTAGATGATAACTTATCGCCCAGAAAGTAATCAAATTTAAAAGCAGTAGGGCGCAGTGACTTAAATCTTTGCATGTGTCTGTATCTAGGTATGTAAGTATTATAAACCGACAAACGAAACATCTATTTTCATATTATTAGTATGTTTCTTTTATCAATTGTGCTGTGAAGGCTATCAGCACGGGTATTTGGCACCATTCGAACTACATACTTTACATGCTATCGCGCCCATTTAAGGATTTTAATGGCGTAGCGAACAGTTAGTGGGCTATCGCACACCATCGGAACATTCTATAGGTAAATTAGACTAGTATATATATGCACTAGCTGTTGTCCGCGGCTTCTATCGTTTTTAAGAAGGTGGCTAGTCATTGAATCTTGGTTGAAGCTATTCCATTTCATCGGTTCGGCCGTGCATGTGTTACGGACATACATTTACGTTCGCATTTATAATATTATAGATGGCACATAGATATTATTGTATAAATACTAAAATAATATGGTAATAGCTAAATTAATAATATAGTATGTCAAAGATTACATTGTAGCAATTGTGAGAAACCTTACAGGGCCTTACGGAATATAACTTAAAATATCCTGAAATTATATCCTATATCAATTAACAAATATTTTTTTAAATCCGTATTCTCATGAGCAACAGTTTCAAAAAGGCGTACAGTAATTATACTACTACTAAATCATATATACAATAATAATTAATATATAAAAATCATTAGGTAAGTATACGACACGTGCCTGCATGTTTCCTGATAAGTGTAATATATGTAGGTTTCTTCTAATAAGTGAAGAAGTAATGTCTACGTGTCTATATCGGTGCTTAAAATCAGTCAGGTAAGATTATTGTTAAAAGCAAGCCTACATAGATTTAAAAAATGTCCTCGGTTTGTTCAATTTCAAGTAGCTACAGCTATTTATACTTAGCAAAAACTCAACAAACAGACAAGCATACTTTCACTTCAATAATATTAATACGAATGTTATAAACAGGTATACAAGGCACATTGCAGTTAAATTAATGAAAGCGTATTATCAAAAGGCGTACTTTCCCCTTCATCCTCACAGCTATCGGTCCAATATCAAACATTTCCCTGTTAGACCCTTGCATTCCAGTCTGGTGGAAGCTTTTACAAACACAAATCAATTTCAACAATATCCAGACTACAAACATTGTATAGCTAGAACGTCCCAATGCGGGAATCGAATCCCCTACCCTAGCAGGAGGGGAACACTCCACCGCTATGCTAATTAGGCCGTTAATGCTAATACCAGACGCAGACACACAGGACTAAATAATTGAATAAATACATCCAAGTTCAAAGAGTATGGAGCAATTGTATGAAATTGTGTATAAGTGATGTTAGGGTGATGTAAAACTGCTTCTGGTTATTAAAAGCTAGCCTTTACCCGCGACTATGTTAGAGTTTTCAAATAGGTTATGTTCTTTGACAGGGTTTAGGTTATTAACGAATAAATATTAATTAAATCGGCTTATTGGTTCTTTGAAAACGCCTAAAATTTGGTAAAAACGTACTTTACGAATTGAGGATCGACATAGGATACCTACCTTTTACTTTGACATCTTACGACGATATGATTGATAAAAATATTTTTTATTGAAGTAGTCTGCAAAAGAAATATTATATCGTGCGCGGCCTAAACTATTTTTATTAACAAGTTCTACATAAAAGTCTACTACTACATACATATTATCTAACTTTTATATTTTATCCGACATTACTAATTACGTCCGAAAATATAATTTTTGTAACAATAAACGTCAAATCTCGATAATTCTATCAAGATAAATTTTGTCCCTTACAGTATGTCATTTTAACATATAGTTTACGAGATAAATGTTAAATAATTAACGTGGGAAATAAAATAGCAGCGTTGCTGCCAAGCAGGGAACAGTGCGGCCTGTGCGGGGGCCGGAGGGGCAGGGAAAAGAGGTGCATATGGCTAACTCTCTATGCTTATAGTATAATAGTTATAATTATAAGTATAAAGAACGTCTGAACTTAATTTAAATTATATTTACGTTGTAGAAGCAAGCCTGAATTTAGAACAAATTATTTAGAGAACTATTTTTATAACATTCATTTGGAAGCGGTAAGATCGATCCAGAGACTTTTATGTTTTTCACGCGTAGACCGGTTTTGAGGCTTTGATAAGTGATATACTTGAAATAAACGCAGTTAAAATCGCGGGTCACAGCTAGCAAACTATATTAAATAAATCCATGTTTCTAAAAATAACGTCAAAATACAATCAAATTCAATAACTACGCTATTTACGTTTGAATTGGATGAATGATTTAATAATCAAATTCAAACGTAAAAAGAGATGTATGTAGTAATTGCATTAAATTAAATTATTTTATGGAACAGAAACATTTTTGATATAGTCAATTATACAATTTGCGTTGGAACAATTTTGAAGGTAGCGCAGTTTAACGTTCTGGTAATTTATCGTACGTTTTTACGAACATTTGATGTTTGTACCTTTAGTGTGAATCAAGCTTAATGACTGTTTTTTGACAGGCTGTCTGATAACTGTTATCATTAACTCAATGTAAATAAAAAAGTAAAACTAACCTAAGTTTAAAAATACGTGTAACGACGTCAGTTACATATCGGGGCTACATAGAGCTGTACACTGACGCACCGATTGTGTAGTAGCGACCAATATACCTTTGATGTTGACATTCACAGCGTTGGTGGATGCATAGTAATCCGATTAGTTTGGCTGTCGGATGGACTGCAGCTCAACTAGGGCCTCTAAAAGGTGATAGTAGCCAGCCGTTCAATATTTTGGTGAGCCTAACGATCTGTGAGCGGTTTTTGGTATGGCAAAGTTGACAAAGCGCCAGTTATAATCGCCTCTTTAATTGGCTGCGTTCTAACTTTGTAGCGGTTGCAGTTGTATTTTGTATATTTTTGCCAGAATTGAATGGATTCATGTTTATTCGCAACGAGGGCAACCATTAAAAATCTACAATCTGTCTTTGACGGCTGCATTTGGTCTCGTACTTTTATTAAAATTTTTGCCCGCTGCGTCGCTTGCGTAAGTGTACGTTAGGTTAGATTATTAGTAATAGTACTTTTTTCTGGATGAAAGGTACCGTAAGTCCTTTTTTGTTCTCATGACAACGTGTATGCGAAATTTCTAGATGATCGGTCGAGTAGTTAATACGTGAAAGCATAACAAACAAACAAATTCACAGCCCGCATGTATAATATAAGTTAGGATAGTCGTAAAATAATATTTGTTCCTAGAAAGGGATTGTTATATTTGCCTGCCTATTAAAAACTTCTGAATTTTAAGGTTCCATATTATATGTGTGGGACAATACAGTCGCAAAAAAGAGTGAACTTGATCTTATTTGATAATCACAACATATTTATACGATTCATAAAACAATTACTTTTAAATCATTACGTTTTCAAAAAACGTACGCCAAATATCAGTGACTATCAAAGCGCAAAATGTGCGCCTAAATTCGATATTAATTACCCAAAATATCACTGTATCATTACCCTAAAAATGCATAAACATCGCCTACCCTAACATTATTTATGGAAATAAAAAAGCGACAATTTATCTGGGTTATAAATAAGGATCGTAAAAAAGTTTACTTCTATAAAAATTAAAACCTTACTTACAGAGACAATTTAGTCATTATTTTCTTAGGAACACGCATAACATGGAAGAAATTGATCGACTAAATAAACCACTAAACGTACAAAGTAAAAGTTTTAACAAGTGGAACATTACGGCCGTCATAACTGACGCCCCGAGAAATACGCTCGACGAAAATTACCACTTTTTGTTGATAAATGTTCGCTCTTGCCGCTGGTTGCTGTTTATGTGGCCATTAACATGAAATACTTACTTATTAATGAGTAATCTGTTATAATTACAATTATTGTAACATCTAGAATGGCGCTAATGTTTTGCTGATAAAATGGCGAATGTCGCGCGACACGTGTGGCCTACAATAAATGTGAGCAGTTTAGTTTCATTAATAACGACAACGTTTTAGTTAACGCTATAACGTTAATAATGTTACTGCGCTAAATATACGTCATTTGTTGCTATATTTTTTATTAGTTGCTACTCGTTGTATCGGCTGACAGTTATGTTGAAATATTAATTTTAGATTTACACCAGAAAGTTAATACGAAAATATGTACGTTTTAATTAAATGTGTACTAACTTATTCCCATCCGTGGCACATTATCTTAAGGGTGTTATAGTTTGAGCGCAACATTTGTAAAATTGCTAAAACAGAAACAGTCTGTTGATTAAATATATTTATGTGCGCTAATCGATATGCTATTTAGAATAAAATTTATGACTTCGTAATTTAGTATCGAACCACAAGGCTATCGATTTATGCTTTTGAAATGTCTGTATGGCAGTTTGATACTTAATAGAATTGACAACATTAGAATGCTCTACATAACCGCTTATTTAATATAGATCAGTATTAATACTTTTTTATTGGTAGGAAAAGGCTAGAGAGAAAAGGCAATAGAAGAAAACAAATCATGTTAAAAAAGTTTCTGTACAACAACTTCAGCAAACACAGATAAAATAAAAGAAGATTAAAACGCGTATTCACAAACAGTCATTAATGTGGTGCACTTGAACGCGCCAGCAACAAAAACTCATTCTATATTCAAATACGCAATACAAATATTCAATTTTCGAACAGTATTTTCCTTACTTACAACCAGTATCTCGAAAGCTGCCGGCTTAGCAGGCCACCGGTGATGCAGCTAGGCTGTAATAATATATACACAACGTGTGACTCAAATCGACTAACGGTGAATAACTTTATCTTGAGAATTGCTACATTAACTGTTAAAATCTAACATATTTTTGTAGACTACGGTAGAATTTTAAGTCAATCACAAGTCAATCTAGCTAGTATATCGAAATAACAAATTGTTATGGTGGTCTACCATTCAAAAAGTAATAAGAATATCAGCGGTTTCCTAAAAACTGCAATAGTTGAAATGTGTAGTATATATTTTAGATTTATAAGACCACCATTCAAATAGACATAAATATATGTGCTGTTTCATAAAATCTGGAATGGCTATAATGCGTATATATTTTCAATATCACATTCGCTTTTATAGTCCAAACTGTTACTTTAAGTAAAGGGGTTCTTAGTATAATATATGCCATGACTTTAAAATCTCTCAGTATATTTTATATGTTCCCTAGCTTGTGAGGACAAGTATTTTAATATTTAATTATAAGCTGACTGGTGCTTTGAGACGTCTTTACTTTGTGGCTGTTATTGAACAAACAAGTAACAATAACGTAGCCAGTGAGAGCTGCTCGCTCTCACCTGGACCTCGACCGGAGTAATACCACGGCCTCACAGAAAACTGGTGTGAAATAGCACTTGCATTGTGTTTCGTTGAGTGAGTGAGGCTACCGGAGGCCCAACCGCACCTTCCCCCGTTTTGGTGGGGCAAATTTAAAAGGAACGCAACGCACTTGTGACACCTCTAGTGTTGCGGGTGTCCATGGGCGGTGGTAATCGCTTACCATCAGGTGATCCGTATGCAAGTTTGAGTACTATACTACAAAAAAAAAAATTGTGTAAGAGCAGTTAATGGTTAGCTTATTATAAAATGTCACATTTTTCTAATAAGCTAACCAGTAACTGTACTTTGTGCCTACGCAGTGTCGTTTATCCATCTGACATTGCAGTACATCACTTAATGAGGGCTTTCGCGTTTGAATTCATTCCTAGAGGTGCTAGTGGATAGTAAGGTCTCTCGAACTCATACTCTATAGTAACTTTAACTTTAACCATAGATATTGTCAATTATTACCGCCAAATACGCCTTTTGACAGCAGCTATGACAAGATTGATAGGATCTTACTTGCTACTGCCTGAGACTGGTGAGCACGAAAACGATAGCCCCCATTATATTATCATGCATACACAACATCTACATTTCACCAAATACGCCTTCAGATCCCACATAATATGGGTCGAAACACACACATTTTCAAACCCCATGCTGCTTGAGAATTTTGTGGTATAAACAAGTGAGAAACGGCACTGAATTGTCCTAAACCTTAATTACGGTTCTTGAGTTGAAAGTTTTATAACAGACAGACGGACGGACAAAGCTGTTGTATAAGAGTTTTTTCGAATTATAAAAACTCCATTAAACGTTTTGCTTGACTCGTTTCATGCCAACTTTTATAAACTGTTGTATGATATCTGTAAATACTAGAACGAGACTACTTTGGTGCAAAGGTAGTGAATGTGACTACTGGAAATAAGGTTCTTTGAAAATCCTCAGTAGGATCACGAAGTCTGGACTGTGCAAGGTTGACGGCAATAATTCACACTTCATACTTGACGAAATGTGGATGTCATAAACATCTGCTTACTCTTTCGTGAATATAAGCGTGATGTTCTAACTAATATTATAAATGCGAATGTGACTCTGCTTGTTTGTTTGTTACGCTTTTATGCCTTAACTACTTGACCGATCATCGTGAAATTTCGCATACACGTTGTCAGAAAAACAGAAAGTGACATAGGGTACCTTTCATCTAGAAAAAAAACTGTTACTATCCTAAATATCCTACATTTACCCAAGCGAAGTTGCAGGCAAATCTAGTATTAGTATAAATGCGACTGCAAGTTTGTTTGTTACGCTATCAAGCCTTAACTTCTCGACTGATCATCACGAAATTTCGCGTAGACGTTGTCAGGGGAACAGAAAGGGATATAAGGTACCTTTTATCCAGAAAAAGTACTGGTTCCTTACTAACCTACATTTACGCAAGCGAAGTCGCCGGTAAAATTGAGTCATGTATATATATGTTCAAGGACAAGTTTAAAATGAAACGTTAATCTTTTACACAACATGATAGCTCAAGACTATTAGCACCATTAACGATCGGGTGATGCGTAGCTATGTTATAAGCAGTATGCTTCAATAATTTGGTGGATTAATGTCTGCAATAATCCTTACGTAGTGACAGGTGAAATCTATTGCTAAATACTATATACGTATCTATCTGTTGCCAATGTCCGTATTCGTTTTAATTGAGCAAACTGTTTAAGGCCGTTGTCAAATATTGAATAATTAAAATATTAAAGGTCGTGTCATAAATATAAATGATTTGACTATTTACGGTAGTTAAATCAATCAATTTTGTTGACATTAAAAACCGTAAACATAGTCATGTGAGCCCAACGGTGTCCCAACTGTGGCTACTCCAACGCGTAGCTACAGTTAAACGTAGGCGTACGTTAGACGATTGTAGCTTATTCGTAGCGGCGTCGTAGCGGTTTTCGTAGAAAATCTACAAAGCCAGCTATGACGTTCACAGTGACTGAGGCTGTAGATTATGCCACCGTTGTTGTAGTACGAATATCCGTAGTATTTATTGCCCGGCGTTTCAGCCGACTTGCATCGATCGAGTTGATCCGTCATTACGATCGAGGCAAGTCGCTTATCTAAGTATGAGTACAAATCACTTAAGTTTAAAAACGTCAATTTAGATCCTTTTAACTGTTTTCTATACATTTAACTAATTATACGTTACGTAATCTTTGTCTCTAAGATTTACTATACTATTTTTAAATGAGACCATATCGTTCACGCTGTGGAATACAATCTCAGCACACTGTACGAACGTTTCCACATTATATTACGCTAAACCATCCAAAATAATGTAAACAATTAAAAGTATGAATGTAACAGTAGAATGAACAATGGCGCTGACAAATCAATCCGTGTGCGAGGTCTGTGCATGACAGCAGCGCACAGCGCCAGCATTGTTGTAGGCACAGTTTAAGTTCGTTACGTACGGATGACAGATGGTTATCCTATTGTTCGCCACTCGCGACGCTCAAGCGTTTGTAATATTTGGATTAGTTTGACGTGTGGACTCTCCGTTTTTGGCCACCGTTTTAACTTGGGTCGTGTCACTTTGATGCGGGTTTTGAATGACTAAGAATGGGTTTGGAATGTTTTGTATTGTTGCAAGTATTTAGAAAAACAATTGGATTAAATCGTGTTAAAGTATTTTTACTTTCACTTTGTGTAATAGCTGGCTTTATATTTTTATAAATGAATATCCAAAAACATAATATTACTAGCCAAAATAAAAACATATAAAAATTCAATTGTAAAAGTTATTTCCGTGTAGGATATAGATAGTGTATTCTATTGTGATATAGAATTAGTGTCCACTTGTCTTTATAATAGACGTAAGTTAACAATTATACTTGACAATCCAATGGCCATACTTAAAACAGCGCTTAGAACTGAAAGTTTGAACGACAGTACCGTCCAATAATTTGCCCATACTTTATAATTATGCGTCGACAACATGTAACGATAATATCGGATATAATCACGTCATTTCACTTCGTGTGCATAATTCACTCGGCCGCTTCCACAATGGAGCATCGGCACATACACCACGTTGGCATTACGCATATTAATCAGCCAATTTCAATGGCTCTAATTAGGCCTGACACTGACAGAGTTACACTAAGCGGTGAACATTACATACATACAAACATAAATGTGCCAACTACCAAATAAAAGCTCGGCGATTATAATCTCTATATATATTGGAAATATGTTATAATTTTCCACGCGCAAGTATCAGGTCGTGCGAGCACTAGTGACGCCTACGAATAATATTGGTTTAACTTCATTATTTTATTCGCATGTTAGTTCCGTTACTGGTGATATTAGCTTGTTAATTTTTGTGACAATTGGAACTAAAGGGTACAGCTTGGTGAGTTGTAAGGGAAGCTGTTAGCAAATTGATGAAATTTTAGGCCAAAAATGTGCTATTTACAGCACGAAAAACTTTAATCCCCACAAACAAATCCGCAACTAAACAGTCAATAGTAACCAACAGTGTATTCCGAGTACGACAAAGCGAGCGGCACAATGACTACGGAACAATGAGTGCGGGCTGCACTACGCAAACACTGTTCGCTCTGTCACTGTCAGACCTAATTAGCGTCGCCATTCAGATTGTCTGATTATTATGCGCATTGTTTCCTTCCATGGCCGGTACGGGAGTACGTTAAATGATTGACTTTTTGCCGAAGTGAAACGCCTGGAACAAATTTTGGTGACGACCGTTTTGATATTCTATTGAAAACGTTTTACTAATTACTTTTAGTAAATATCCGTACCGCCTCAGATTAAGTCGAGTGGTATTTAAAAACTACGTAGGAAACAACTTTTTATCTTTAACTATCTTTCTTTTAAGGCATCCTATTATTCCTATCCGATATGGACATAGGTCTAACTAACATACATATATTGCCATTTATAAGGTACGGTTAGATCATTCATAATTCGTCTCACCTTAAAAGTATTGGTAGACGGAAGCTTTTTGTACAATTTACCAAGAACACGTAAAATATATCAATAAGTCCATATATGTAAGCAAATGTTCATTGCTTTTTCTCGCGACTACGTTTTCTTGGAATGACATAGATAAGTAATATCATGACTGAACCTTGTTTAAGCTTATAGGTTTCAAAGTAAATTTTACCTCTACGAGAAGTATGTGTGCAATGTAAAAAAGTAGGTCATACTATAATATTAACAACGTTTTTATGACAGATATGGATTTGATTACGTGTCATAAAAATATACATTAGTATGTAGGATATTAGATATGAATCTCTACCTGCAGGTAAAACACAAATACTCAGGTTCACGTCACTGGACCAACAAACAGTTACCACTGTTTACATTGCTAACTCGCGTTTTTTAATTTGACTGATTCGTCCATTGTACGTAAAAAAGGTTATGCAGTAAATGTAATAATATTGTTATCATATGAATAAAGTAGTTGAATTTTAATGTTAATAAACTGTTCGAATCGTGCTTGGTCGACAATGATAGATATTGTGTTTGCACATATAGTAATTTTACCATAAGGCACGAACAAACGCTAGGTGTACGCATCCAAATCGACCGTTTCGTAAAATCTGCGTCAGAGTATGGCGCTTCTTCACCTCGACAAATATTATCTCGATTAGGTATGTATGTAGATGATTTATCGCTACAATGGCAACGTGTGCGTGAAATTACGGCAGCTCTAGATATCAATAGGATAGTTGACTTACATTTTTTATTATTTAAGTAAAATTGTTACATTACTCAGAGACGTGGTCGCTTACTATAGGCTATATGAGAAGGTTCAAGGTCACTCAGAGGGTCATAAAGAGAGCTATTTTCGGGGATTCCATGCGGGATTGAATCAAAAATGAGGAGATCCGCAGGAAAACCGTCCGGATAGCCAAGTTAGCAGGACACATAGTGCACAGAACCGATGGCTTTTGGGGCAGAAAGCAGTAGTTAGTAGGCCCACCACAAGATGGACCGACGACCTGGTAACGAGATAGCGAGATATTCAAACTACAGATCCACTTTTTATATATCCAAATTTAAAATGTTAATTATACCTTTACAACCAATTTCGTTATGGATCCACAAAAAAAACTTTGGAATGCTATTTATACTTGTGTGTAAAATTATATAGAAAGTCAAACATAGACAACTTTGCCAAAGTTAATTTAGAGTACCTAAATGAGATAATGTTAACAAACAGTTTTAAACCTAAAAAATTGTGCTATCAAACTACACAGTAGCATCGATCGACTCGTCACTATTAAATATACAAAGCAATCGTAGATTGTTGTTAGACCCAATAGCGGTTGTCAGTCGGCGGCTCAGTATCGATTCAGATCTATTTTTACTTGAACTACAAATGCTACTGCAGTTTATGTGTTCTTGCAGAGGTACCTTTAAAATTGTCTTTGTTAGAATAACGTTTGTTCATTTGTATTATTATCCTAACTAATATTATAAATGTGAACGTGAGTTTGTTTGTTTGATATTTGTTACACGTTTCCGCCTTAACTGCTCGACCTTCCTGAAATTTTGCATAGACGTAGTCAGGGGACATCAAATTAATCATTCAGAAAAAAAGTGCTGTTTTAACTTAATCAAACCTAACCTACATTTACGCGAGCGAAGCCGCGGGCAAAATCTAGTATGTTTATAAAAAAGAATTTTGTAATTAGCGCGACAGACAAGCAATATGTCAATGGCGTAACTATTATTTGCATTGTCCAATATCGTCAACCATTTGCACCACGTAAAATACATTGTTTCATATTTTAATACACACACACTTAAGGTTATTCGCTTTTAAAGATCAACCTTGCATGTATTTGAGGTTTTCATAATGTTCGCCATTTTTATTTCATAAAAATCACGCTGAGGATAATGTCCGTGCCCCAGAGACAAAAGAACAACAGAAACAAAAACAGCGCTTTGAATCGCAACAACTATTTGTATTATACAAATGGTTGTTGTCCAAGTGTTAAAGTGTTGCTTTCATCTAAGGCAATACTATAATTGCCTTAGATGCAGAACACACAGGCAAATTTCAATCCTTGACATTGGACCATGAACACCTTCTGCATTACGCACTGCCAGGGTCGCTGATATAGTTTAAATTCCAACGACCCACCCACCATTGAAAGCACTCATGGCTTCAATGGTGGCTGATGCACTGCAGGTTAAAAAAGAAAAGTACCATTAATACCTCAGTTGACATAGTTTACGTACCATTTCTTAAACATTATATGCAAATATAGGCAGTGCTTAAGACAAAATATCCCGAGTCTCAGTTTTTAGTACAGGCCCGCAGGGAACTGTGATAGATACTGTCTTCTTGTAGCTTCGATTATCGATGATCGATTTGGCACCATCTACCAATTTAAATAAATGTGGCGACGTGTTTGAGTGCATTGTAGTAAAAACTTCGTTTTTTACTTGGCGGAGTGCCGAAAAGGCATATGATCGTCATCGTCAGTGTTTGTTTAAACGTCTCTCGGACACGTATCTTCTAAAGTCCTGACATAACATTAATTTATTAATATGGTTTATCAACAGCAAATGTTTACAGATTGACATCAAATAGATCACAAAAAGGATGATGGCTGAAACATTTGTCAATTACAGATTAACCAGCATTCATCTATAGTTGTGACCATATTTATGTAGAGATCTTAAATTATTATAACAAAAAAATAAATATAATAAGAATAATAAAAAAATATGTTTTTATGTGACAACGATATAGTTATTGTTAGAGACTTGAAAGCATTTATGTAAATGTTTCAGGTACGGACGTAGATATTGTAATAAACTCTTGATTTAATGCACATTTCTGCCTATTCTGTACATTTTTATTTTCATTTTATTTTAGCGATTGTCTATTGGGAGACCTTTGGACTGCCACGCAGAGGTCTCTATTGGATCCCAAGGCGTGCATGTATGACTCTGTACCGATTAAATAGTTAATTATCGCTCGCTTTAACGGTGAAGGAAAACATCGTCCTGCAAGTCTGTAAGTTCTCCATAATGTTCTCGAAGATATGTGAAGTCTGCCACCCCGCACTGGTCCAGCGTGGAGGACTATGGCTTTACCCTTCTCATACCGAGAGAAGGTCCGTGCCCAGCAGCGGGGTAGTAATATAGAGCTGATATTATTATATATTAAATTACTACAATGCTTCAATTACTGAGATGTTAAGGTTACCAATAAAAAAAAAATTGTCTACATACATCTACTTATATTATACTATTTATTATATATTTATTTATTATTTATAATTACATAACTGCAAATTTTATTGCCCATGGTTCTGCGATGGCAAAATAGTTTGATTCTTAACTTAAGATTGATTATGCTATGATGAAATATTTTATAGCAAAAGATAACGAAGCTCATTAAAAAGAGGAAGAGACACAGACAACTTTTTATATCGTCTCGTCTCGATAGGCAATAAAATAAATAATCAAGTGCAAAGTTAATCAAGTGTTAGCCCTCGAGTAATGTGAATTCTTTCTAATGTAGGAATGGACTTCAAATAGCTTTTGTTTCATAATTAGAAGTGGTTCCAATGAACCGCGAACTCTATTAAACAATAAGCATTTCTCTTTACAAAACTCCAATCAATTGAAGATCACTTTTCCCGAGAGTTTGTGGCTCCTGGCGATAACTTGCCAGGGTGTTGTTTGTATTAAAATTAGAGGTTGCAATCGCGGCCGGCACCACCCAGAAGCGGCTTCATTACACCTTTAATTAACAACAAAACTTGGAAACACGGTCATTAAAAATTGAAGAGCTCTTTTGAACTAATTAAAAATGGGCGCGTCTCCGACACAATTTAGACTATTTAAGTGCTTACGCGGCCCGCTTCTGTCCAAGTCCAAGTTGTTTCGAATGAAGAATTAATTATGAAGAGAAGAAGGCCAACTTAGCTGGCGGGAACGGGCGACTTGCGAGTTGAAACCGGTTACAATTTGTGGGAAAGTAGCAGGTGTGACACAGGCCCGGAAAACTTGGGGAGTCGCGCGTACATACGCTTTGTTGCCTTCTCAGATGATAAAGTTGATTTGAATCGCAGATTGTACGCTAGGTGTTTAAATATAGTATAATGACGCGCCCATCTTTTCACTATGTTCAACTTAGTAATTTCTAGAACCAAACATTTCATATCATTTCATTTCATAAACCAACAAGGTAATTTTAAATAGTTGTAGGCGAATAGATGAGCAAAGTGATTTAGGTTGGATTATCTTAAATATGTTATATTCTTAGAATTGTACGTTTTAAGATGGCGGTGAAGTGTGCAACTTATTAAAGCTAAGAGACTCGCCTGAATTGAGACTAGTAAGTAATTTATCATTTATTATAAGTGATCAAGCCCCATGAGCAATAAAATATCGATGATTTATATTTATATATTATATATAGTTGCTTATAGGTTCAATTTCTGCTAGAAATTTTTGTAATTCAGATCATAGCTCGATTAGGACCTCGGTAGTCTAGCTGGACGCACTGCCCTAGTAAGGTTATTTCCACTTCTTAATATTGTATCAAACAGCAAAGACATTGTAATGTAAAATCTGATTAATGATTAAACATGTTATGCACTTATTACTAACATAATTCTAAAGAACAATTGTTTTAAAGGTACAAGTTTTAAATTAACATTCTTACTTTTGAAACTTGCATCTAGTAGTCATAGCCAGAGTATCTTCATGAATCTGTCAACATCAGTTCACTTGACAAGCCAAACATGTAAATGTATCTGCTCATATTGCGAAGTATACACGGCCTAAAATGACCCCCCCTGGTGTTTGATACGAAAGCCTATCTTCAAGAACACATCAATATCTAGCCTCTATCGCATATGGAACTAGAGCGAGTCTCTTCACAACGTTTAATCAAGAGCGACGCCAGGCGCACTGTATAGTGTCACATAATTGTTTACCCGTACCAGTTAGGTACAATTGAGGTAATTGCCGCTGACAACCAGTTTATATCCGTATTGTTGCCCGTCATTATTTCAATGTGACAATCTAAACAATGCATATCCGATGTCGTTGCGATTAACGTCCTATTAGCGTACTTGAATGTTATTGTGTAGTATCGTTTTACAGTTATTAATAATGTTAATGGCGTCATGTGTTACGGTTAATTTCAGTTATCGTTCTCGCAAGTCATTATTGTGTACAGCACTTTGTATGTAGTGAAATGTATCTTTATATATGAGTGTAGTTCATAGATTTGAATGAAGTTCCATTCGACACCGAAACTAGACATGCATGAGCAGATAAAGTCAGCATTCCTTAGGAATGCACGTTTGAACTCGTGGCTTTGACCAAAGGGATGTTTGGGTCTTGGCCACCTTAAGCGTTCCTTTGCGTCTAGGTTGATTTATAGTGACGTAACCTAATGGTGCTGAGATATATATTTCGATATCAGATATTCAATAAAATTTCGTACAACGTCCCATTCTTTTTATTTTTCTGTGCTTAGTATAATTTTAACCTATTCGTATACCTAGTTAATATAAGACGACAAAAAGGCAAGAAGTGGCTAACTAAGTGCTATTTCGTGTATGATTGTTTTAGTGGGTTCTTAAGTAGGCTGTGACAATACCCAAGAAGCCTGTCATCTTGATACTATGCAAAAATCCAAATATAATCCAGCTTTTAATTAGTTATGCTTACGTTTCGTATGTATGTAATAACCGAATAGCAGTCGTCAAAATTTGCAAAACTTGCTATCGTTGTAATTCGATTCCAATACCTATAACATATATTTTTAAGTTATACCTACGGAATATCGCACTATCCAAAGAGACAATTGTGCCGCTTTTATAATTAAAAATAGGCACAATACGTAGATTGAAAACGCTTATTCAAGTTCACTGATTAATAATTTTTCTCAAGGCCTTCCAGCAAAGCTCAGCTCACTTCCAAATACAAAATAGCCTATTTAATTATGAAGAATTAATAACAAAAGTTATTTTGCGAGATCCATTATTTTACTTATGACACTTTTCTTTTATTTCATTATTACTGTGATGAAGGACTATAAATTAATTTGAGCCGGCCATTATATTGAAATGTTTCAATGCGAATGAATTAGAATAAGAAACTTAAAGCGAAAATATTCTACAGTGAAATTAATTTAAGTGCGCACTTAAATTACACTATAATCACTGTAATGAGCCTGACCCTAATGTTCTTTTTACGTACTGAATGAAGAAAATGTCTGTAATACATATGAGACATTTAAACTGCGTTTAAGCGGCGTATTGACCCTTAAGGGTTGGACTTCACACGGGCGTATCAGAATATTTCGTTTATTATTATGTAATGATCAGGAAAATGTTTTCCGATAAAACTATTCAAATGTGACTGCGCAAGCGCTTTTAGAATTTACTCCTCATATATTTCACAGATGCACTATATTGCTAATCTTTATAAGTGACTTAAAATACCCGTGGAATATATGTTTGATTTTAGTTACTTGCTAGTAGTTTTAATTTTTCGTACGTAATAAGGTGTATACACCAGGCATTTTATTAGTGATACAGCCTACTGTTGCCAATTATGTGGTGATGATACAAACGAGCTGGCTTGCGTGGTATCTATGGTACTGCCAAATAACTTATTATTATCAGGTTCCAAGTATAGAAAAAAGATAGCTTATGTAATTGTGTTTAAAACATTATTGTTTCCACTAGTCATCGCTCAGCATTAAGATATTTTAGGCCTTAATTGATCTTTCTCTACGCATCCTCTAATATTATGAGACATCAAAACCAAATTAAAACTTTTCAAGTAACTCTAAGTAATCTAAGTCTATCGGTTTACGAACGCCTGCGTCTAGGTACAATACTGTTATTATTGTTTCGATATCGTTAAGCTATTAAGAAAGATAGACATTTTAACCTACTGAGTAGCAGCGGCACACTGGCGGTCGCACACAAGAGGTTTTAAATTATGTCTTGCATTCCAAGACTTGACAATTTAATAATTGTTTGGTAACTTTGCCGAAGTAAATATTTTTTACGTACGTTCGGTTCAGTGGGGTTGAACCTTATGGATAATTTGCGCTGCGATTATTATGACAGACATAGCGAATGTCGACCGTAAATAGTTAAGTCTTTATCTATGAAATTACATGCCAAACCGCTGATTTTGAAATGCAATATCTATAATTTGACTTAGAATTTTAAATGTTTGTCATTTTTATTTTAATGGCGTAGCGATATCGTAATATTTACAACTATGGACACTCGAAAACATGTGATTTGTTAGTTTTAAGAATATATGATCCAGGTTCACATAATTTATTCGGTTGCAGTCATCATAACACTACTTAGATAAAAAATTTTTGGTTTTATCACTTTCCAGTTGATCAATTAATGTTCAAATTGATCTCTGAAATAGATCTTGTGAACATCCAGAGAAAATGTAGGAAAGGAAGCGGTAGTAGAGGGTACGACTACGACTACTTTGCTTTCAGTATATTATAATGTTAGTGTCAAAGCAATGCCATTTGAAGCCAATCGTAAAATATACAAACTTTAAAAGTAGGTATAACACGAACTAAGCGAATTTCAGGCAAATGACTGCATACTAGAAACGAAAATGTTTTGAATGGTTACCTGTGGTGAAAAATGGATTCTACGCAATAATTGTAAGCGTTAATTACAAAGACGTTTAGCCGAGGTGCTGCAGGTATCGTTGTGCATTTGCAAATGCAATAGATGTTAGTAAATTTTTAAAAGTAAAGGCGTTCTTCTATAAATATTGGTGTGGCATTCGGTGACCTGTCAATTGTTGAAATGCCAAACATAGTTTTAAAACCACACGTGTGTCTAACCATCGGCGGATTGCTGCTACTCAATAGATGAAAATCACAAGCGTTTTACAATAGATTAATTGAATTCCTGTCTGTATCGTATACCTTAGATTTTGTGATTGTAGGGCAAGTCTGTTGTCACCAGAACATGTCCAAACTCCGTGCTAATATTGGGAATTTATTTACAAAAAATAACTAATGACACTAACGAATAATAAACTGACCTAAGAAACAAGTCTTGTATCTCACAATCCACCGCAAACACGCCTTGTACCACCGGCTAATAAAGCAGTTTATACAATGTTATACAAAATAAGCTACACGTCACGTCACCTTAATATAATTTTATGAAAGTATAACGTAGTTTACGCAAATTAAATTACATAATTAGTCTTGTTATGACTTTACACTAGCATAATTGTAATGTCACATTGGTAATTACGATATATTAAGCTTTGATAATTGGCTTGTCTTTACTCTTTGCTTCTGTTTTCTGCGAACCTCTTTGTATGAAATTGTGTATAATTAGATAATATACGATTCGAGATAACAACTTTCCGAAGTATGGTACGGGGTCTGTAAGATTAAAATACGCCAGGTTCATGAGAAACACGTATTTGAGATAATGTATAACGATTATTTTAACCGTGACAAACGTTTATATTAAGGTTTATATTGTTACACAAAATGAATATCATCCTGCCGAGTGGCAATAATACTCGTTTATGTATATAATTTAAAAATATATGTATAGTGAACGTAGTGATTTAGTAATTAAATAATCTCTGTGGCAGGTACTATGCCTTTCTGTAGCTTATAAAAACTAAAACATGATTATAATATAATATGTATTTGTACTTAAGGTACGAACATAGGTAAAACGAGCATAATACATTAAATCTAACTAAATCATTTAGTTAAGCAATCCAGGTTTAGAGTTAGTCTAACTACAGTATATACATATGTATGTGTATCTGGAAAATGTGCCTTGAACGTTAGTTTATCAATCTAGGAGTCTCATTTGTTGCTGGCCCGGCTAAACAATTGTCACTCTCGTTTAGTAGGTATATAATGGTGGAGTTGAGGAAAAGGTTCCTTCAATAATAATTGAACGTTTTTTACTATGCGATTTGTCAACTCATGTAATTGAAAGTAATATTTGTATTAATATAAATTTGATATTGCTTCAAGTGGCAGTTTATCCGCTGCGTGGACCATGTTGACCTAAACTTTACAGTTGAAAGTATTCGTCATTGTTATGGCCCTTAGAGGAAACTTTCAGGTTTTTTAAGCCGGATTATCGTTAAAAGTTATATATAATATAATATTCTATCACATACACACAACACCATCTAGTCCAAATTAAGCAGAGCTTGTACTATGGGTACTAGACAATGGATAAACATACATATATACTTTTTTTTTTGTAAATACACACATATTATACATAGAATCGCCCAGACCAAGACAAACATCCATGTTCATGCACACAAATGTTTAACTTGTGCGGGAATCGAACCCGCGACCTCAGGCGTGGCAGTCGGTTACACTAACCACTACGCCATCAAGTCGTCAAGTTGTAGTATAAATAACGTTGTATTTCATATTGAGATCGCTTTGAAGGAGACAAAGTCCTGTTACGATTAGTTTTTTTATAGATTTCATGACGATTAGTACTACGTAGTTCCTGTGTTACATGGACTATTATTAACATATTCTTTATATTTATACTTAGCTGTACCTAGTGCTCTATTAACATGTCATATGGTAAGAAAAATAGCTATAATTCTTGATTGCACGGTGTCCCGAGATAATAATATGTCCGGTAGATAGCTATTGGCAAACCCACTATTACGTAGAACATAAAATATAGCTAGATTAGGCTACACCTCCGCTTATAAAATCAACCCTATATTAAACTGTTCGATTGCTGGGCAAGGGCTGTCCAACGGCCTCCGACTACGCTCTCACTGATATGCCTCTGCTTACTCCTTTGGAAACATATACTTATGAGATTACGTATGTATGAAACAATGAAACAAAGAGCGTACAGAAAACCAAAAATTTATTCTGATGCGTATATTTTTAGCACAACTTTCTCTGTCTTTACTATATTCTATTTCGCCGGCTTTATACACGAGCTAAAACATCTTGTTCCCTGAAATAAATTCCAAATTTTCTTTTTTCCGATCCATCGCTCTGAATACCTAAAGAGATAAAGTGCTTTTAATGGCAGGTATAAGTACCTGCCCACATAATTGATTTTGACTGTAATTCCGCAACCGAAGCCCTTTAGCATGAGCGGAGCGGGGCGCGGGGCGGGAAACAATGTATACCTACGTAATGCCGTATTGTGCATGTGATAACAGCTAAATACATAAATAGATTTTATCCGCAGCTTCTTTCGCGAAACTAATATAACCTCTGTTACTAAAATCTCTGTTACTAATATAACCAACATTTACTTCACTACATATTATAAAACAAAGTCCCCCGACGCGTCTGTCTCTCTGTGTGTCTCTTCGTGATAAACTCAAAAACTACTGAACAGATTTTCATGCGGTTTTCACCATCAGACAGAGTGATTCATAAGTAAGGTTTAGGTGTATAATTTATTAAAGAAAGCGCATTCATAATATTGGTTAGGATGGTATGCCAATTCTTTTAGGTGGAAAATATCCAATTTTAGATTCTATACAATTTGTAAAATAATGGTGCCTGTCTGTTTTAGATGTTGTATTTTTATATTTTGCTATTCTCGTTGGTAATTAATTACTTTGTGGGTCTAATGACCATAGTATATGCTTATGGTCGCATCGTAGTCGATCGTACGATATTGAGTTCGACTCCCGCCTCAAATAATGTTGCACAAGAAAATGCCAGTAACATAATGCAGTCAGCCGAAGTTTCTGGTAGACAGCTATTGGCTTGTGCTTAGTCTTGGTATTGGCTTAGAGACTCAAAGTGTATCTTGGCCACCGATACGAAAGAACGCCACTTTCTTCGGTTATTGATCGTTTCTCGCAAGTCTTTGGCTTGAAGCTCTCGCAGATCCGCTTTTACAGTACCACCAGGCTTGTTATAAATTGGTATCTAAAACATAGTTAACTAAATATAATTATGTGCTATTCACCTCTGTACACCCTCTGGGCGATATGTAGACGTAAGTTTATGTACATAATATATCCAATGAATTTTCATAAAACATCCTAACTTAATGTTATAAATGCGAATGTAAGTTTGTTTGTTACGTTTTCACGCCTTAACTACTTGACCGATCATTGTGAAATTTTTCATACACGTTGTCAGGGGAACAGAAAAGGACGTTTTTTATCCAGAAAAAGTACTGTTACAAAATCCAATTTTACGCAAGCCAAGCCGCGGGCAAAATCTAGTAATTATATAAGTAGCTAAAGAAAGAAAGGTAACACTGTAATCCGCTGCCCGTGAAACCGCGTCTTCTTAATGTACTCACTAAGGGACTGTGGGAATACATATCTCTAATACATAATTACCGGTAGGGATCCGATGTCCGCACAAAAACAATAACCTTATGGCTGGTGAAATTTCGTGAGCTCGCTCCTAGGGGCAAGAGAATCAAGGGTAATAACAATATGTATTATATTCTGCCGGCTGACTACGCCATTATGTTATTAGCGAAAGAAAATACATTTTAAAATATTGGGTTTGTTGTGGGCGTATTCGAACATTTTTAAAGATCTCTTACTTTGTTGTTTTAGTATCGTACAGGTAAGTGCAATGGTTTCTTCGTTAACGAGGTTGTCGTTGACTTGGGTTAAACAGTTATTTGGTAGACATTTTTGGTTATGATGCTTGTATACGATTATACGAGTAAGCTACTCGTGTGAGCTACATGCTGAGCTAATCATATGGGCTACTTGCGTGGGTAGCTTACGATGGTCGTTCACACGATGCATACAACTTGCGCAAGTGCCTTAATCTGCGCATGTTATCCTCATATAGCGATCGTCGATATTACTCTGTAAAGGTCTCTTGACATTTGCATTTCTCCTGCGTAGGCTTTCGATAGATGTATATGCGGCGCAGTTGCTTCGAAAACCTACACTGTTGAAGCGCTAGTGTAAAGAGGCCATTATTGCCTGTAAGATGATACATCTCTTATTTTCTGTTACTAAGACTTACACAATATGTCCTTTAACTATAGATTAAGCTTTTATGACTTCTGTCATAGACTTCTTATAAGGGAAAATAAATTAAAGATAGCATGAAAGGAAACAAAAGGGCGAGACAGGTTTGTGAGCCTCTGGAACTCTTACTCAACAGTCGAAACGCAGTAAAAGTGTTATTTATCTCATATTGGTATCCTGTACGAGGTTGGACCTTTTATCACGTTATCCATGTTTAAATGTCGGCCTCGATGGCGTAGTGGTTAGTGTAACCGACTGCCACGCCCGAGGTGGCGGGTTCGATTCCCGCACAATTCAAACATTTGTGTGCATGAACATGGATGTTTGTCTTGGTCTGGGTGTTTCTATGTATAATATGTACGTATTTACAAAAAAAAAAGTATATAAGTATGTTTATCCATTGTCTAGAACCCATAGTACAAGCTATGCTTAGTTAGGGCTAGATGGTGTTGTATGTATGTGGTAGATTATTATTATTATAAATGAAAATAGAGAAATGTATTTTCTAAAATTGAATGTCTTTCACTTTTTTTAACAAATAGATAAAAAAGAGAAATTAATCTAAAATACGTCAATGAAAGGAATAAGACTTAAAAAAAAAGTGAATTACATAGGTGTTCCACTAAATAAATACATTACGGACTTTCTAAAGTATTTTTATCTAGACTACACGGCATTATTTTAAGTGATCGCCACTACAAATGCGCTGCATGTAGCAGATACAATTTATGCGATACATGTACTATTTACTAGTACCGGATTCGTTTTAAAGAGAAAATACATAGGTACATTGGCACTATAACTTCCATTTGTATCAAAGCGTATTGAAGTGATTACGCGATACAAACAGCGTCACTAACATCAACGCAGACTTATGCCATAGAACCAGTACTGTTATATCATTTGCACTCATGTGACCATGCAAAGTGGAGTTGTATTTTTTTGTCAGGAAATGATCAGCAGCTATAGTCTGGAGATGTGCTTTGTCGAAGGTTTTAACGTTGGTAATAGGGGACAAACATATAGGTTTGTCCCCTGTTACCAACATTAAAACAGAACTGATGAAATGTAGGTTCGAGAGAGAGTTCGAAGAGAACTTTTCGCCGACGTACTGTCTGTATGTTATGTTATAAAAATTCCGTGTCGATAAAAGATATAGCACAAACATTGATTCGGATGAAGGTAATGTGTCCATGATAAAAATATCTACAACATAACTTACTTGTTTATTTGAAATTAATACTCACAATCATAATTAGAACAGGCGACAGTATAAGTGAGGCGAGTTTATGTGTATGTGTGCAATGATTTTATTAAAATAGGTCGTAAGTATAACTTGTTGTGATCCTATCGCTTTTAAAAATTGCTACTCGACTTTTGCACCTGGCCGTACCATAAAATTAAAGATTTGTTAGGTACAATGTTCATTAAAAATACAATTTATTGTATACTACCTAGGTGACAAAAAATTATACTGGCCACAGTCAACAAGCGGCTACAATAGCTATAATCGCAATCTGTCTTACAAGGGACAACACGCGCGTGGTAGACTCGAAGCTAAAAATAAGATAAGTTGAAAAGAAAGGAACGATAAATAGGTATGTGAGGTTTAAAACAAGTGTTTTAAACCTCACATACCTATTTATCGTTCCTTTCTTTTCACTCAGTTACGGCGTTTCGCCTAATGTAAGTACATTAGGCGAAACGCCGTAACTGAGTTAAATTCTCTTACACCAAGCTCTTCCTCTTGAAATTATATTATCATGTAAGGTTGTCACATGTCACAGCGGCAGTTTCATGTCAGTAGTGCGATGTATGGGAGGGGATGTAATGTTGTAATTATCACTAAGACCGATATGTAGACAATACTGCTTATTATTTCTTTGGAAAGTACCTATAGGTGTCTTATTTTTATGGCTATATTTAACTTACCTAGAAACAGATTAATGAAAAGCGACGTGGAGGAATATTTAGACGATAATTTTATTTTTCTGGTTAGAGTAACCTTGTTGTTAATATTTTGTTTATATACACATTATATGAAATAATTTAATTATGTAATTGTTTATTGAAAATACTTAGAATTATCCGCAAATAAGTAATTTCTATTAATGTCATATTAATACAAATTACTTATATGCGGATAATTCTATATCTTTCTTAATTATACACAAGCCATTGTATATTTAATATATACAATTCAAATGAAAACAAAGTTAAATTAAAACATAAAAATAAAGTTATATATATGATTGGATGTTACATATAAATAAATCGAAAACTATATAGACGCACATATACAAAACGGAGCGGTGGCTATGTAAAATGGAGTGACCGATCAATTCATTTGAAGTCTGTCATTTAGGACACAGGGTAAGGATTCATTCAAGGGTCTCACAGCCCCTGTCGTGTGAACGCCTGCAATTAATTCAATTAATTGCTTGTCATCTGTTGATTGTCCTGCCTTGCACATGTCATTAGTCAAAACGAGCGTTATGTACGGCGGTATGTTAGGCTAAATACAAGTCTAGCTAATATAATTAGTTACTAATAAGTCAACCGTGATCTCGAGATTAATAGCCTTCGAGTAATGCATGATTGATAGCGGCATCAGGAGGTATCGATATGAAAATTATTGAAGTGATAATTTATCATCGTACCTCATGCTAAAAATGTATGTGTGCATAATTAATTTTCATTAATTACGGGTTTATATACGGATTTAATGTTGAAACATCCATATTGCTTATGATCTCTAATAGCATTGTATTATTGTATATTGTTAATGATTCATATGATTCATGGCTTTTTGAAATACACAGGCATATTATTATTTTTATGTTCTGTCCAGAATTTGTATTTGGTACCACGGAGCCTAGAATTATGACTGGTAGACGATGTGAAACATAGCCTAGCCTAAGCCTACCACAAGTCAGCCAAATTTTGTGTTATGATATATGCACAGATTAGCATACATTATATCATGTATTATTCTACTGTAAAATGAATACTCCAACTCTGATTCATGATGACGGATGGCCGTGAACACGGAAAAAAATCACGAACATTGGAAATTTAAAACTGTTAGTTAACGGCTAAAATTAAATGCTTTGGACTGCTACTGCATATTGTATAAAAATATTGTCATTTTAACGGAAATTGCGTAACTGGTATATTATACCTTTTGCGTAAACGACACACATATTTAAAAAGCTTTGCATGCTGTTTAGTTCAGTATAATACATTTTGTTTTGTGAACAATTGCTTTGATTTGAGATGTAAGAGTATAGAATGAAAACTTAAATACAAAATAGAGAAGTAACTAATATTTCTCCACAGTATCATGGTCTATTAGTAAAATAAATAAATTGCGGACAACGGCACAAGACCTTCAGTCTAAATAAATTGTTGTAAATGAAAAGACAAATGTTTGAAAATGGCGTTAGTTATGTAAAAGACCTAGTTTCGTGACAAATATATATTTTGGTGATTGTTTCACTCGAGAATTAGGAACGGTAATTTTACATTGGAATTCTAAACAGAGAATTAAAACGAAATATTATCGTGTAAGGGTGTCATTCTTGTTTATTTAGGAGACAATGAATGTTTAGCTTTTGGTTTATTTTTCGGGAGTAGACTGTTGTTGCATAACTTATGTATATATGCTACACATAAGACTTGAGTGGTTGAAACCTATGATCTCAGTTTTGGATTGGATCCCAAGGATCGTGTTTAAAGATCTATTTGGTACCAACGTTTTTAAACTTTCGGAATTTGTATGATTTATACAATATTGGATTTTAATTACATCGATTTTATTTTGTGACTTTTCGCCTGACTGGATTTAATCATATTCACAGGTTGACTGTTCGTTATCACGACTGGTGCAAGACGGACTGATGCAAATAGATCTCTGTGACGATGTAAGCGTAGTAACACTTACGCTTTATGGTACTACTACAAATGAGGTAACATGTACGGGTAAGAATGTGCCTACTTTCATTGATACTGTCACCAAATAATGACCGTCAGTAGGTGCCACGTCCAGAATTAGAATCTGAAAACATGTTTAATAGAATCTGCTAACTTGCAGACTTTATGCTTTTATCTAATCCCAATCTTATGATTACTATGAATTGGTCAGAATATTATTTTAAATCAACATTTATTATTAATTCAAACCTAAATCCCATACTAGTTATTGCTTCCACAAGCAATAAAATCATTTAAACGAATAAAAGTCGCTGGCAGAGATCTCTTTTACCGATAATCCCATCAGTTTATTTTTATATTTCTGGTGTTTAGTGAAAATAATTATGTCAATTTATTGAATACAAGCAAAGCTATATAATCAGACCTCGCAAAGCCATGCCTAGCTTACAAAATCTTCTGGTACATGCTGAGATCAAACCCCTAACATTCTACCAATGTAATGACAAAACCACCACTCGCACCATTCCGAAAGTCTATTTCGAAACTTGTTTAACCATAACCTTTATATCGAACATCATAACACACACTGGATAATATTATGAAAAGCTAGGCGCCGAAAATTAAATGATTTTCGTAGGCATGCAAAGTTAACCGACCCGCTTAGCCACGGTGAGCATAATTGCTCTTATTATAAAATTACGTACATTATTATCTCAATATATTTTGCCGGATCATTAAATCTTTAATGATCATATTAATTCAAAATTTTAATTAATAAATTACTATCCTGTCACAAAGCGTCAGAGGGGAATACAGGAAGCGTAGGTATGTCCATAATTCAGCAATAGCAATATTAAATCACAGTTTATCAACCGCGGCTCTTGTTACTGGTTATTTCGCCCTGCTATTTATTGGATTGTTTTAAATAGATTTAACGTAAATTTCCCAAATGCGCTATTTGTGTTTATTGCTGATATCATTATGGCAGTGACAGGACATTTTAATTAATGACTATTCAATCATAATGCGCAGTACATATTTATTTGTGGATAACCTAGTGGTTACACATAAACGTAGGTAAAGTAATTATGTGTTGCTACAAAGGTTAAAGCTGATGTGAATCATAGATGCTTTGTATTACTTAGTTAAATAGTGGCGTTATAATATGCTAGCAAATTGTCGTCTACCAGGCAGTTTAGCGAATTTTAGGATGAATTTCTTGATTTTATCCGACGAGCAATCAGACAACATACTCATGCCACGGGACTATCAAGAAAGTCTGCTTATAAGTTATTAGTTAAAATATCCTATTCAATGTTAAACTACTGGACAGGGGCCTGTTTTCAGTATGAGGTTATGCAGCCTCTGCGGATTAGCTGACACCTAAATATTCGAGAATATTATAGAGCACTCTCAATTATAGACCTTTTTTAAGTTGTTTAGCTTTTTCTCTAATTCCTCTCAATATTTTTAAGCTGACAGGTCAGGACGCAAGCGCTAATCTTTTTTTAATATGTACCTATCTTTCCTTTTACTAAAATTTCATTCATTACAAAGTATTCACCATAAAGTTCACCAACTTAGACATGACTAAAACTGTGTCTCTTAGCTTCTAGGAGCATGCTACGAGAAGATTTTTCGTAAGTCATGCCATAAAAATGTCAAATGCGCTGAGCTCTCGTTAGTAAATACTTCTACAGCGCTAAGAGTTCTACTTAGACTGGTTTATGTTGTTTGTGTCGAAAAAATCGCATTTCACCTAGTACCTATTATCATAAAAGTAAAGTTAATAGCGAAACGTTTTATAACAAAAAGGATTATAAAATGTTGAGAAGTATAAATTGATTAAATAAGATTTTAATATTACTTACCTCGAAGAAATCATTAAGATACAATTTATTACCAACAAAATTTCTCTAATTGTTACCGCGGGTCGTTATTGAGGCGTTGTCCGAACTACCTCTATATCCGAGTGGCACAAGCATTCTCAGTCTAGCCGAGCCTGTGACGTGTGTAATCACATCCTGTCAGGAGACATAAAGGCAATACCTTCATCTGTCTACAAAATCTATTTACCGGGATTGTAACGGCTATGTCGAAAACAATTTTATCAGGTTGCGTAAGCGTAGGGGTTCAGGACATACGATTATGGGTGACAAGGCAATTAATAAGGGCAGATGGCGATTGAGCACGAGTCAGCCGGTCGGTCGGAATTAATCATAGGCGCACGGAGGTATTGCGTGTTGAAGATACTATTGCTATCGAGTGGTCTCTCTACAATCCATTATAGAATCTATGATTGAATCTTTAAGGTTGATTGTTAATCGATCTCTAGTGATTTAAAAAAAGAAAACTTGTTATTAGCCGTGCAGATAATTTTCTTTTTTCTTTAGTATTGCTGCTTGGTTAATGAAGCTGCAACTATGGATTGTGCAACTGGGCTTGAAGGCATTCATGTAACCATGATATTGTGTATGTATGACGTAAAAGTGAATAATATTTTTTTATGTAACTTGTTTTTACAAGAGTTAACGTTAATCGTTTAGTTGCAACTTTAATCGTTTGACTGAACTATTAAAAGTAATTTGTCAGGAATGCTATAACAATATGTTGACATGTGATTATAATACAGCAACTTCTTTATATTTTAACCGAAATATTGTTCTAATGTGATCGATAAATATGCGTCTAGTAGAATCTACGTCATGTTTATTCAAGGTTCTCAAACGCAGAATGGTACACTGTCACCTTTTAATAACTAAAGGGCAGTGAACTGTGGTATTATTAACGGACATTCGCCTATGCTATTGCCACTTCAGCCAGCTTAAACTATATAGATCTAGAGGAAATAATTCATTTTATTTAACTAATTTTTTTGTGCTGTGCGTATGATGCAATATGGCCAATATTATCTATATTATAGGTGGAACCCAATCAAAAGCGAAAGATGATCCACCTTTCTCGCATCTTCATTTCGTACCGTTTTCTTAGTGTGTAATACGTCACCACATGTACGTTCTTTGTTCTGCGGGAACTCCATCTTGAAGAGTGAGCCATTATGTGTAATTTTGATCGTTCAATCTTTTTCATATGATAGATGTTTGAACAAAAACAATACATTGAAATGGATATGTGTACCGCCATATTGGTATTTTCATTCTACGTGTGCTAGTTTTACAAATGTCAGGATATTTTATTGTTTTGTGTGTTTCTAAAAACGCGGTTTGAATCGAATGTAGCTAAAAGTTTATTTTGTTATACTAGGAAATAAAAATTCGTGCTATTTGAAATTTCATTGCGCATACATGTGTATACATAAATAGATCTTTTACTGTTTGCTTTGATGTAGTTCGTGTAAAATTCATATAAGTCTGGATAGGGCTGTCTATATTTGGATCTAATTCATTCTGATTTCTATAGATATACTTGGATTTTAAACGTCGAGAAAGCTTATGATTGTTTAACTATAAACATTACATTAGTTGCCACACTCTGGCAAAATGTGCCTGGAGTATCTAAATGCCACTTTTTAGCCTTTACGGAGAATGTCTGCCATTTAACTAATATAAAAGCTAGGGATGTTTCATTTTAATTTGGTTTACACATTACACAGTAGGACTAGATTGGTAGTTTATTTGAGCAATATTTGATTGCCGTTTGAAATGAACGATTACAATTAAATTACAATGGAATTTGAATTTTTGTTCAGACTGTAAATTATACTGCAGTACCTATATCTAATGCTGAGTAGACAACCATGTCTGCATTATGCATTTTTTGACAATAGATTATAATACATCGTTAAATGATTTTGGTCTATGTATTAAAAACGGGTTTAGGCAATCTGTATAAAAATGCCTACGTGCATGACGCAGTGGCTGAACCGTTGGCCTCGCTACTGCTATTGCACCGAATATTATGAGTACAATCAACATACAGGACTAAAAAAATGTTGCGATCGATAAAAGAATTATGCTGGATCTGGATATTTTTGTGTTCGTTTCAATGTGTGTAAAGTCAGTCAGTTAATATCACAGAAATAATCTTTTGTGCATTGTCTTCTTAAAATATACGAATGATACCATAATAACCTTTAAACATACACTTGTTAAAGTGCCACTTTATTTAAAAAGCTATTCATTATTAACAACGGCCTTGAACTAAATCATCGATATATTAAACATAATCAGCAATAACAAGTGTATACCTAATAGAATCTATCGTATATGTGCTCGTAATGACGTTTTACTTGCCTGATTGTTGCTGTCAGTGTGTCGATGCGAAGGACCCCACTTCCAAGTTCTTGAGAGACAGATACAATGGCCCTGTTTATAACTAGTAGCAATTGCCTTCTGTTAATAGTGTTCACTTTCGATGCATTTCTAGGAAGCCTTGTAGTTATAGAGAATTTCAAACGGTTATGTTCGAAGTTAGGTCATTGAGAGGGTGTATTATTTAGGGTATGGACTACTACAAAGTTTACTAAACTTTACGCTAAAATTATGAGTTTGTTGTCATAGGATATCTCAGAAAATTTGCTTTTCTGACCAGAATATTATATTTTTGCAGTTATCCTCGTTGGTTTGTGACATAAGTCGGCACTTGTGTTTGCGTGTAAACACATAAGTTTAATTCTTAGGTCTGTAAAGAGCTATTTTGTTACGTGGGTCCAAAAATATTACACGTTTGCCTGTCTTTTCGACAATATACAGGCATAAGTCAATGCATGTGTGAGAATAAGTGACTGTTGTTGCATACTTATAATAAAATCGTTAACAGTTGTCTCTCTAGCTGTGGATTAATTTGCAATGACGAATTAAGAAAAGCTTGGAATATAGCCCTTATTTAATTTGAATCAGTTAACAATTAAAAATATATTTTAAGTTGTATTACTTCGATGATACATGTTCGCGCGTATTGTGAAATTGCGGACACAGCTAGTATATAAAATAGGGCCTAGGGCACTAGAGGTTTTATATATAATCATATAACAATATGATTATATATAAAACCTCTAGTGAAGATGAACTAGTAATAAATATTTTGTTCAAACAATCTGCGTGATGCTATACAATACAAAGTTGATTAAATATAAATAAGTGGACGTTACCAAATAGAATTGTAACATAAAATTTGCCCTGTAGACAGTTCTAAATACTAGCCTTGGTGTCGCATCGGCAGATAAAAATGACAAGGCTCCCATAAAAACATTGATCCCCTATATTATACCCTCAGGGGTTAAATATTGAAAACCCTGCTTAAAGGATCTTTATATTATAAAATCAAATTACTTACTTAATTTATAGGTTAAGTTTCCTTTTAGCGGAGGTTAAATCAATAACCAGGTTTTTATATAGAGAGGATTTTCTCCCTAGCCTTTATTATTCCCAAGTCACTTGGGATCGGCTTTTCAGGTCTAACCGGATTTGACTGGATATCAGTTTTTACACGGAGCGGCTGCCACCTGACCTCCGCAACCCAAAGGCTAACGATACCCTAAGGCTAGATCAGTGTCAGGATATTATAGGGCACTGACTTCCCAATAACGACTGCCATAGATGTTCATGGCAGCCGGGACCGACGGCTTAAGGTGCTCTCCGAGGCGCGGAACAGGCGATAATTGTCAATTAATACGCACATAATTTCGAAAAGTCATATAACTGCCGAAAGTCAGAGGTTGCGCGACGTGGGTTTGAACCCGAAACCCTCCGCATTGTATCCCACACTATATTATATACAATTTCTATGATGTATAAATTATAAGAAAACGGTTTCATGCATGTATTTACGGCCCGATAATTTTACTGATCTTTTGTGAGAAACTAAGTTGGCGAGATGTGGGTGCGCATACACTTCTAATCTAATCCTTCGAAGACTGGTTGCCCTAATGTTGTCTTATAAAAATACAGACAACTTTATCTTATTTTGTAAAGTAGAAGCAAATGAAATAAAATCCTTCCAAGAATAAACATATGTAGGTCAAACAGGAGTTGGATGATATTATGAACAATGCAAGCAAGACAGCAATTCCATCAAGCAGAAGCGGGGGGTGATCTCAGCCGCTTATCGGGCACCTGTGGACGCTACTGAATAAAGCCGTCCATTTGACGAATGGGAACTCTCTATAACGCTCTATAGATAGTTCCATATGACAGTTATTATTGGTGTTCTAGACTAAGTTAGGGTGGACGATTTACTATTATAACGTAAATAACCGCTATCGTTTATTTTATACAAAGTATTACTTTTAACCATCATGTGAAAGAGCTGCAACTTTCACTCATTATATATTATGATCGTATAATTACTGCCTGTAATTGTAATAAATTGATTAAGTATTAGTTTCTAAATGCTCCAGGGCAATATTGGCTCGGGAGTAATATATATTTTGCTAAATTACCCTAATTAGAATTGACAAATTAGGGTAATTTAGCAATACATATATTTTTCTTTCTACCTCATATACAGGTGAACAATTTTGTTTTGTACTTGATATATTATTTTAAACCTTGTTATCAAGCCATAAAACTAGTCCTCATAAAACAAGTTTTATGTACTCCTGTACTCACGCACTAGGTACAATTTCTGTAACAAACATATTTGAATAAATTGATACAAAAAATTTAGATTAAATTTAGACTAGGCAGAGCTATTTCAAGATGATAGTATTTTTTGTCTCGTAAGGGTATCGACACCACAACAGTCAGTGCTCTGGTATTAGCGATGTTTTCACACTAGGGTTATTGGATTTTAATAATATCTATGCCTGTTGTAGTCTTCAAGTTATAACGCATCCATATTCGACTCGTAGCAGACGTAGAGGGTTTACGAAGTTGCTGTAGAGAGATGTCTACGAGTTTTGTGTAGACAAAGGTCAACGGTTTTCATTTATATGTAATTAACCTATCATGTCGAAACATGTCATGTAATATTTAAATTAAATTATGATGTCATCTCTAATATTGTTTGGTTGGTATTTCGATTGAAATTCTACTCTATATAGTTAGGGAACCAATGCAATAGTGGCACAAATAGCTATATAAATATAGCTATATAATAAATAATCTGCTCGGTCGCCCGAATTGTCCCTTTGTATGTTATAACTACCTCTGACATGATGTTGTTCGGTTTTAAGCCTTTCCTGTAATTAATTAGCTTGTATTTAAGTTCCAAGTATGACGGTATATTGACTGTACGGATTGTAGATCGGCGTGTTCAAGCACATTGCCGCTTTGAAGTTCTGGATGGGTGACTAACAGAATGTTACACGTTGTGTGTGTAGTTAGGGGCCACGTAATGTCGTCTGTATTCAGTTTCATGAACTCCTGTGACAGTTGGTTTAAGAAGGTAGTACATTTAACTATATTACCTGCAGATACAATCCTATAAGATCTTACTCGTTTGCGTTGCGCTGGTAAGGTGTAATGAATACTTTGGTTTCTGTTGATGAAAAATAATGATGTATTCTGAAGTTATTCAATAAATAAGTATTTATTATGGAGTTATGTATTGCTTTATTATTTATTCGGCAGTTATTTATTATTGTCATGTTTAGTATAAGATGCAGTGTGGTATTATTTAATGAACACTAAGTACTAGAAAAGACATCGCAACTTAATTGAATGTAACACTCGTTAGAGTGTATACTCTCTACCTCACTTAGTCTGAGCCCTGCGATTACCCTGCCTGATTGCCCTGCTACGACACGCTTGTGTGCAAAAATAACACTGGGGAACAGTCATTTTGTGGCATGGTTAGTTGAAGTCAATTTTGTGTACGTTCAGTATGCTGAATACGAGAAAAATATCAGATTTGTTAAATTGACTCTAGTTTATGAGATAAGACTTTATAACTTTTGAGCACATCCCCATTACTGCCTTAGCCAATATTGGAATACTTGGTGTCTATATATCGAGTGAGTCCAGTTCCGCGGCCATTTAGAGGGTAAGGCTAAATTAGTTTTGAAAAAGCTTGGTGTGCTCAACAGATCGAGACAGTATTTCACGCCGGCCCACCGCCTACTACCTAGAACCTGGTACCTATGTTGGACGACGGGAGCGCCTGAAGCCTAAGACCCGTCTCCCACTCGCCCACAGCCAACAAACGGGCTTGTGGACGATGTATTTATCAGATTTTCTCGAGCTATGCTGCATACCGACCCATCCCACTGTCTCTGAGAGAGTCGGTTCTTAGGTAAATCAGTGCTTGGGCAAGTAAGACTCCAAGCGTTCACGGCGTCGGTCATGCATAGCACTTTGGAATTAACTAGAGTAGGTGTCAAGATTTTCCTGGTCAATTCCTCCGTGCTATGGACAGAAGATAGGAACGCTGGTAAACTTACATCAGTAATTTTCGAATGCCGAGGCCGCCCAAGCGAACTGGCAAGCTCGCTTGTAGCCACGCCCAGTCGTTAATGGCCACATTTAAAACTGTAATAAGAGTGTTCTGTATAATTTTATACATGTTTGCTAATGGTGTGAAATGTTTCCAAAAGTGTGAAGATCGAAGGGTGTCACGCATGCTCTTCGAATTTAACACATTTAGAGACGAAAAGACAGTATCGAATAATTGTTAAAGCCGAATGTATATTAATTCCGAATAAGGTTATTTGACAGGTGTCAAACGTTTCTTTTCAATTGGGGACTCAAGGAGGTGAAGAGAGATTTTATCTAAAAGTGTATTATTAGGTGCCAAAGAATTGAATTTAGATAATAACGATAGTTTATTGATTGTACTGCCGACAAAATCTTTTTTGCTTGGTTTGAGTTCCAAACCTGTAGATTAAAATTTATTTTTAAAAGTGCTAAATCTTGTTGTTCTGTATCTACATCTCCTCCTAGGGTGCCATCGTCTAGGTACCAGATATTAAATTTAGAATTTAGCTGCTTAATGATGGGGTGCATAGCTAAACTAGTACATTAAGCTAAGAGACTTAAATATAATATAATTTACAATTTGTACTACCCCAATTCTGCAAGATCACATCATGGCTTTCTACATTCCCAATATTAGCTGCTTAAATTTTTTTACCTTACCTTGGAGACGACATTGTTCCTCAGACGCTTATTGCCTAACAAGCTTTGCCCACCACAGGCTGTAATTATAGGTGGTCTATCTAATACAGCGTGCCTACATAAGAATGAAAAGTAATTTGTAATGATCCCATTTATATTATGAAACGTTATTAGGTACAATACCTAGTATAGCTGCTACTTAAGGGGTACACCAAACTTCAATACTTCGGGGAGGCTTTTTAATTCCCAATTTAATCCGGAAATCGCGTTCAAAATTCACACAGCAGTGTGGAGAGAACAAATGATAAACAATTCAGTTGATACAACAACGATAAGCCGACGGGAATGTACAATTTGTTACATGGCTAATGATTATAACTTCGGTCCAAATGAGCTTTGTGCCAACAATACTCCATCAATGCATTGGCAAACATTATTGTTGACAATATAAAGCCAAGCCAATTTATTAAGTATTTTTGAAACATATGTTGATATAAAGTTGCGGTTGCTTTTGTTATTTATATATTATATAAATTTAAGATTAATCTATAAATGCAGTATTATTTTATAGGAATTCATGCAACTTTGTTGTCCATCTATCTGCCTTATAAAACCTTGTTTCGGGAATAATTTTCATATACCTATCTAGAAATAAATATAAAATTTCTGCAATCATACTTATGTATGAAATGAAAGCTTTTTCATCACAGCATTAATATAAATTGAAGCTTATTAAAGTTGTTAATAGTTCCGGATCGCGGCAGCATGAAATTTTAATTCGCAGTGGATTTTGTGCTAATTTAATAAAACAACGTGGTGTTTCAATTTAGCGATACACCATTGTTACCTAAATCATCGAGTGATATAAAAGGTTTATTTGAGTGCCGATCTATTTGTTGACACTAATTATTTATTTTTGAATAACAAAATTGATTTAATGACTCAAACATGAATGAAATTTTGTCGTTTTTGCCACAACTTAAATAGAAACAGATAGTCTGACTAGCTCAATTTTTGGATGAACTTTGAATAATCTTAGCTGTTGGTAATTACCAACATTGCATAAATGAGAATGCAAGCTTCATAATTCAATAGTAAAAAATGAACGTTAAAATATATTTACGAATTAGTTCATCCACAAACTTTTTGACGCGTAAGCATGTTAAGCCAAGCTTCGAATGGATTTATTCTAAATAAGTGTACAGTTTCAGAGACTCGTAGAACTGACAGTCGGAACACATATTTTGCGCCAACAATTTCGGAAGGTAACGGCCAGGTGGTGGGAGCCTCGTCTCAATTTCCAGCCTTACAATACCGCGAAATCTGTCGACGTCGAGCCCCGGTGCGACCCTGCACTGCTGCAAATTAATACACGTTGCGATCCTGGTTTTAATTTCGGTAGGCGCCTCTGATTTACGATGTCCATATGAAAGAGCGGTTCGTGCGTGCGGCCTGTCAATTTAGACCTCCAAATTAATATAAGGTCCCCCTCTGACGTCCTGGTACAGTAAATCCGCGGGCAGCAGGGTAGCTTACAAGCCGGTGGAACTATAACTACGCCTTTTCATGTTGGTAACGTAGAATTAGTTCGTGGCTATTCATTATGCGTCGGAACGTGGTGTGATGTTGATTGCTTATTGAAGTTGTTAATAGTTCCGAATCGACGCAGCAGCACGAAATTTTAATTTACACCGGATTTCGTGCTATCGTCGTACGCGAACTATTAATTTTATATTGTGTTAGTTAACAAGTAAAGTTTGGAAATGAATAGCGTGATCCTCAGTAGTATAGAAGTAAGTATCCCCGCCTGTCACGCGGGAGACCGGGGTTCGATTCCGCCGGGGAGAATTTTTTGAACAGAAGTTTTTTATTTTCATTATGTTTTGCCTATTAATGTTATGGTTCATAAAGTTTAATTGTAATCTTTTCTTTGTTTAAGGTAAGATTTATTTTGATAGCATAAACATTGCCCAATATATCTGCTGTGTATCCCGTCAAGATTAAGCAGAGATAAGTTAAAACCACATTTTCTTGGTTTTGTTTTAGGTCCAACGTAATGGAAGGCGTCTAGCATTGAATTCGCCAGACTGCAACTGAAAATGATCCAATAGAGAAACAAAATACTACATGGGTCGTGAAGGGATCGAGAGACCAATGTTAGCTAACCAATGACAAAGAAATTTACAAAATTAAGTTAATATTTACATATTTTGTCTAACTTGTATACAGAACAAGTTGTGCCTAATTTAACATGAAATATTGCTTGTGGCACTTATTTTATACTATTACTTGTAGAACTCCGGCTGTTGATGTTTATGCCAGTGCGGACCAATTCTCAATGATTAAATTATTTGATACAAAGTGATATTCACCAATTTCACCAGCTATATTTGCGTGTCATGTAGTAGACGAGCCTTTTGCCGTTTTTGGACATATATGACTAACATGATAACAATGAGCGAGGTGATAGTTGCCTAACTTCCGACGTTAATTGTGTTCATAAAAGGTTATTTGAAGAACATATTTTATGTGGAAAATCCCTTTAATCTATCAGCTTAAAACCCTAACGTGTCATTATGACAAAATCCGAGTGTTTGGACGCTGACCTCTGCAAGGCGATTGACGAATACAATCTGTAAGTAAACTTGAACATACTAAGTACATGTAAAAGAAATTTCAAGATAAAATTGGGTACATATGTATTACGTATGTAGGTGCGAAAGTCAGAACCTACCTATTTTATAGACGTCTGTAGAACATAATAGAAATGTTAGTTTATGACCAATAAGAAATCGTATTCAATAAAAGGTTGTATTTCTGGAACAAAGAGTCGGATCGATACAAGTTTTTCTTTGACTGCTGACTCAAACTGTAAAATTATTATGATTGTATTCGTAACCAGCATAATATTTTCAATGAAAATGATATTTCTTTATAAAAACTGCAGGTACAATGTAGAAAGGTGGACTTGGCACTGTCGGTGCAGACGTGGCATATTTCGATATTGAACGTCTAACTTTAATGCAATCTTAGAGACCGACGGCCAATCTATTTGATATAGATATAATATGTTACTTTAAAAAATTTTACCAACTACGTTATGGAAATTTCGCGTTAGGGTGAGGTTGTTTACTTATATGTCTGTTGCCTTTTCTTTCGAAAGGTTTGATCAATTTGTACGCTCTATTTTATTCGATATAGAATGGAGAAGGTTTTAAGGTAAGAGTGTATTTGTTGAGTTAAAACATAGTTCATAAAAATGGGCGGAATAACTTCTTATCGATTTTTGCAATCCGTGTATTTGCCTATTGTAGTGGGCTTTCAAAGTCGCTATAATATATATATATGTTTAAACAACTTGAAGGCCAATTAGAGCTGAGGTTTTATACAGTGAATTTATATAAATAATATACCGATAGTTTTGATAGTGATGTCTGGATATTTTGACTTAAATTGACGTGCAGTCAGCATAGGTGGCGTGGAAGATTAAACGGTCACCTCGTCACTGTCACTATACCAAGTCTTGTAGGTTCGAATACCACACAAGACAAAACAAAATATGTGTTATCCACGTTTATGCTGAGTCAGAGTGTTGTTCGATTTTCTTACATTGTTTGAATAATTACAATGTCTCCAGTGATACAGTATCTAATAATTATTATTGCGGGATTTACCTTTTTTATGAAATACGAATGTACATATATAGTATTGTAATCTAAATAGTTTTAATAATTTAAAATAGTATTATATGTTCATATTTCATATATAGTAGTGAAATATAGTAAAAATTATGTAAAAGTGTTAATAAACAACGCAATAAAATCCGTATAAAGGAGCTTAATTTCAATACATAATATTGTGTTATATACTTGTGAAAAACTGCTATAGTGTTAAAATGTATTAACAATTAATTGTATTTTCACGTTTTATTATAGGTTTATAATATGCCTCATCAGTTTCATTTGCTTAGTGTAAATAAAATATATTTTCACTAATTTTATTGAGATAAGGCTTTGTTTATTTATTAGGGGCTCACACGAAAGCGGCTTAAGCGATTTGTAACTGATTGATTTATGTGAAGTTTTACACTCACAGAAATAGAGTGACGGTACCGTTTTATACGAAGGGAAGGTTTTAATTACATATCAGAGGTAATGTTAGTTGTTAGTACTTACATACATAAAGATTATTTTAAACTTCATTAAATACCTGTATTAGTAATCCCTAATTGGCGTGGTTATAGGATATGGAACCAAAGAAAGATCGGCAATTACATTTTTGGATTCATCAAGGCTTTACGTGTCTTTTACATATTAACACTTGAAAGAAATAAATAGAGATAGTTAAACCTGTCAGCTTAAACTTATGGAGACATAATGATGAAAGCATTGGGACCAGATGGTGGAGTCTATACGCTGATGATTGAAGACTAAAAAGCTAGTGTTTTGAAGACAATGGCTTAACAAGACAAATGGAAGAGCCGATCAACAATAATTTGGAATAAGAGCAAAGTTGTAGCATAGAAGCACTCGAAGCCAATTAGAGTTCGGTAGAAATAGAAGGCGAACCTATTGCCATATTTTGAGAATGGTTTCAGACACCGTGTTGCTACCGCAAAACGTCTGACCAGATACCATCAAGATATGAAGAGACAAAACCTCTAATTATGTTTAGAGTTATGTAGAAATAACTCAGTATAGTTAAGTATAAATACTAAATGTAGAGTTATCTAGAAAGATAACTCTACATTTACATTAAAGGTATTAAAATGTATTAAGACGTTATATATATAACCGGCATCGATATAGCGGTGCCGGTTCTGACGTCACATCTACATTAGGCATACCGCATCTAGATTAGTAAATCATGTTAACAATCTTGTTCTAGCTAGATATATATAACCTATATTAGTGGTTCTATTATCCGTTTACACCTATATGTTGTGGAGAGCTGTAGCATGCAAGCAGCAGAATATCGATTATTATGTAAATGTATGTGGCACGTCTAAATTCAGCATTGGACGTCATAGGAGTGAGATAATGACGTTAATAAACTTTATTGCTTACCTACTTATTCAGTCGTGTATAAAAACTGTCCCGCTACTGGGCACGGGCCTCTTCTCAGTCTAAGAAGGATTTGCCATAACGGATTGTTCGTTAAAACTTACTTGATTATATTATTAATCTAGCAAATTATAAGGTTACCATTAAAATATTTTTTTATTATAGTGACTATTTAAATAATATAATAATAATATCAACCTTGTATATAAACTGTCCCACTGCTGGGCACGGGCCCAGTTTACAATACATTTTATATACAGGGCCCGTGCCCTTTCTCAGGGTGAGATAGGTTAGGCCATAGTCCAGAACCCAGTACGGGTTGACAGACTTAACATATCTTCGAAACATTATAAGAGGACTCAGATAAGCAGGTCTTCTCACGATATTTTCTTCACCGTTAAAATAAACGTTAATTTTAATTATCGCTTAATTAACTTAATACGAACGTAACTTCGAGAAGTCAGAGATAAGCGTCTTGAGATCGAACTCGGACCTTTCTGCTTGGCAGTCCAAAGTTTTCCCACTAGGCTATCGCTGCTTTTTTGCTATGGACTTATAAATATTTATACAAAGTTTCTCAGTAGTCGTCGATTTTCTTCGATTATTCGAGATTACATAACAAAAAAAAGTCTCCCCGTGACCATGGCTGCTGAAAAGCAACCGAAACGTCGGGGAAAGTGTAAAAATAAATTAAATCTAAATAGTTTAATAATAATTTAATTATCTTAAAAATTTGTAAAGTTTAATAGTAGTAGTAGTGTAACAATTTTCAAAATTTTGTAATAAAGTGTCAAATAAACAACGCGTTAAAATCCGTATATAGCAGTTTAATGAAAAAAATAATAATTTAAAAAGTAAATATCTGTAGCAAAAGGATTGAAAAGACCGTCACAGGGTGTACATTTTATTGTATTTTTTTAAATGCCTAGAATTATAAAATACGTAACTTAGATATTTTTTATTTTTCTTATATATACTATAACAGCCTGTTACCTGATTCCGGCTTGACGTCGACTTCTAGGACATCCTGTATATAATCGCTCGTTCCTTTGAACGATTTGATAGATTGAGATTATTAGTACATGTGAACGACTTGAACATTTGAGTTCATATTCACGCTATAATATTGTTTTGTCAAAACTATGGTTTATTTTTACTAGTCCATTGTCGAGTTTTTTGGAAAGGGGATAGTAGTCTGTTGGCTACCTGTAAAAATAGTTATTTATATAATATAAAACGAGAGTGAACTGAAAAGACACCAGTTCAATTGTTAAACTATTCTTCTAATCAGTTTCCTTCAAGGTTATATTATTCTAATTTTGAAACGTATTATTAATTTCATGTGTCTTAGATAATATAAGTTGAAACTCTTCTTAAAAATAGCGGGACCAAATTAGTCAAGTTTACAATAACTTAGATTAAAACTTACGATTTTAAACATTAGTGCCAGTATTACAAATTTACATCATAATCTATTAATCGATCTTTAAACATGAATAAACTTTCCTCTCACATGCAATACATACATTTGTTAGGTTTGTAACACTGGTTTAACAGTGTAACATATAATTGTGATATATTATAATAATTTAAGTACACAACTGTGGCTTCGCTCATAACTCACGGTGGCTTTAAGAATAAGTACTATATTATTATTTCTATCCTGCAGGAGGAAGTAAAATAGAATACATTTTATCCAGAGTCAGCGGTATGAAACAGGAGATTTAAACAGCAGGTGTTACTTTATTTTATGTAAAATATTAAAATGGAACCACGTTTGCTGGAAAGTTACAAATTAGAGTTTCGAATGACCTTTTCCGTTTAAAGTCTTATGTTTTAGCCTTCATTTTCAATTCTGCTACCACTTACCAAGTGTATTCAGATTATACAGAAACGTCTAGGCTTTATCGATCTTGTATAAATCTGTTGTAAAACTCCGAAAGTCTTAAGTTTCACCTAGAAGTTGAAGAACAAATAAAAGAAAAGTTTGCTGTCAGCAATTTGTAGTTGTTTTAAAAGACCCGTTTTCTTTGAAATTATTGAAGTAATATGTGGATACAATGTTTAACATGTATAGAATAGGTAGAAAAGGTACTTTCCATTGACATGGGGGTTTTCTCAGCTAATACATATATAATGTCATGCTTATAACTCCCTATGGGTAGGCAGAAGAGTGTCACTTCCATACTTAAGCATGGTTATATGTCCCAGGTAAGTAGGTGAGCCGACGCCGTGCCACTATCCAGAACAGAAAAACCCAATAAAACTCTGCTCGACTCGGAACTATAACTCGAAACCTCACAGAGCAATCACTTTCTCAACCTTATATTTGAGCTGGCATTTTGGCTATCGATCAACCTTACTTTGTTCCTTATAATTTCGTTATAAGTAGTTGTAAACTGTTGAAATTAATAGTAAGTAGTAAACATTTTGTATTCATAATGACGTAATTTATAAACAACGAATACGTAGAAATAAGCCAATAAAGCTTTGGCCATAAAACAATGGTAAACAATGGCGTGTTTCGTTGACAATGGTTTCATAAACATCTGGATGAGCATCAACGTGAGTTATCCAAGCTATAGTATAAAATTGCAATTGCCGTCTCGGGTTCGAATCCTAAGTCTTGGAATCGTTATTGCGTTTTTCTGTTAAGAAGTTTAATAGAAGAATGTAGTTTGGAACTGTGCTTTGCGGCAATAGGCTCGCCTACTATTACGTGGGATCTAAAACCATACTTTAATACCTTCCTACCTTCCTTACGGTAATACCTTCTTCCTATATCTGGCGATATAGGCATAAGCTTTCTATAGTCTATAATTAAATTAATAAAACTTACTTATAATTACACATCATATGCAATTCAAAATCGCCAGCATCTGTGAAAGCATTGACACAAATATGGAACACCAATCTATTCAAGAATGATGTATAATTACATAATATTTTAATATAACGTTCATTAATGTTGGAAAACGCAGGTAAACGCGTTACAAAAGTAAGGCGAGTTGCTTGTTATTAAAATAATAAAAAGCAGTTAAGGATTTAGTAAAATTAAAGTCGTGAAAATATGTGTAGAAGTGTCATCCATAAAACATGTTTGTAAACATACACACGATAAAAAAATCTATGTACATGAGCATCATATATGACAACAATATGATTGTAAATAATTTTTTGGTTAGTCAAAATCTATTAATTTTTTATTTAGTTTGTTTTGTGTAAAATTAGCGTGTTATTTGTCAATAAACATCAAACAAAGTGCACTACAAAAACCATTTATATCTGAACACATCACCTGTCCTAATTGAATCGAACAGTATCTCGTCACCTGCCCAGATAGTTGCAATCGAATCGCATTGTATTGCACAATACGATACGTAACAATACACGACAATTAACGATATACGAATAGCCGATTATTCTTTAGTACCATATAGCTGAGGTACTACTTAATTGCAATTGCAGCTATTAATAATAGTATATAATAAATAATTTATTGTAACGTTTCTAAATGAAACCCTGTTTTCTGAGCTTGGTTATAATCTATATTGCGGAAGTCAGTGCTTTCTCCCATATTATATTGCTTACATTTTATGATTCTCACACGTAAATAAATAGCAAAATACATATTACGCCTGCTTGTAAGTTCGGCTGTATTGTTTGCACACGTCGTTAGTTCTGTTTAAGTCCCAAGTAAGTGGTTTAATCGTTTACTGGACACAGTTCCGGAGTATTTTTGTTTTTATACAACAGAAGACGCCTTGAGATTGATACCCTCCGATTGCTGCAGACTGCAAGAAGAAAGCACAATAATAAAAGAAATAACATAAGCCACAAAAAAGTATACAGCTTCCCTGATGGTAAAGTAATCATAGCTTATGAAAATGCCCGGATATCATTCGCGTTGATCATGGGCAAATGGAATAAAGAATGGTATGAAAAGAAAGAAATAAGAGATATACCTATGTGAGCCTCGGGAACTTATATTTATCAGGCAAAACGCTATTACTAGGTTGTTACTTTAACGCCGGTGTCGGTTTATTATTAACGCAGAATATTAATTTTCTATAGTTTAAATTATATTTGGATTATACCCTTGTTTGACTCGCTGAAAGATTTTCTCACTATCTACAGCACTAAGTAATTGTTATCACAATACATAAAACAAGTTTCTTAAAAAACAAATGACGATTCAAGCAAGTCTAAGCTAACTTCTGTATTTGTTAATGATTCTGTATTAAATATTTATGTTTTCACTCCATGTTGTTAATATAAAAAGAAAGGTTTGTTAGAAACAACTTAATTTTTCGGCTCACCAACTTATTTTAACTTTGAAATTACTCTGCGATTTGTTTTTTCGTTGGCCAAAAAACTTTTGTTTGTATTAGTCATTACGTTTTCCAACCTATATTTGAATAAAAACTAAATACAGCTGTTTCACTTATTATAGCATTTTATTCTTAGCTGACTGTTTTTAAACTTATATTAGGGACCAGCGAAATTCTCATTTATACCTGGGTTTTTGTTTAAACTAGAGCTTGGCTGGGGATTTATGTATAGTGGATATATTCTCTAACCAAGCTGTAGTTCTTCGCGATCTTCTAATCGCAAGTAAGCAATCTTGTGTTATGCTCGTGTTATATACAGAGTTAGGTTTTTATGGTCTGTACCATCTTTAGAGTTCTAGTAATCTTTGCTCCTTAAGGTGACAACACAGCGATTCCATTTTCTAAGGGTCGATGGTGCGTGAATGTTATCTGTCGTACTGCAAGCGTACGGTAACCGCTTAGTTTCAAGTCGTATTGCCATCTCGGCTGTATAAAAAATAACTTTACTCTAGTAGTATTTAGTAATATTCATTTGTACTTAACTTGTTACTGTTTCAGGATTTGAAAAATAAAATCTTAATAATTTTGTCCATCACTCATGCACTTATATTTTCGGGCATTCGTGAGGTCTTAAGTTAGATTCTTAAGTTGTGCAAAGTGTTATTATATTAGGTATGTAAGCCAACTGAACCTGTTGGCCAGTCTCATTATATATATATAATGAGACTGATAATATAGCTGGTGAAATGTGGGTGAAATAAATATTGCAATCGCATCGTTTAGTTAAATATTGCAATAGCAATTTTTAAACTATACGATGAATTCAAATATAACATGTTGTACATCAGAAAAACGATTTGGCGATTCCTGAAACTCCAAACATTATCCCCACGTAATCATAAATTTACAAAGCTATCTATATATAGCATTAGCAAACATATATTTGAGTCCAATAAAATAATACCGTCGAAAATCCGTGTGATTTACTCGCTATTCTGATAGCGCCAATACAACAGACTATCGCAGTCCGTAAATTGTTGTAAAAATGAATGTTTCTAACACGCATTTTATAATACATTTTGGCTCAATGTGCGCACGATAAAATATGTGAACAGGTGCTTCATCATAAGGCAAAGCCTTGTGTCACGGCGTAGCGGCGGCATGATGTACAGGCACCTTACGAGCTTACGCTCAACCCCAGCTTGTACCGCAGCTCCACGGAAATTAGACACCTCCATAATAGATTTTGGAAACACTTCAACTCAATGTAACAAACCTTCCATTCTTAAAAACTTTTAAAGTTAAATATCGAGTGCTAACTTTTTTATTGACATTTATAACAATATATATTATGTACATCATAGAGTTTAAAGGTTTCTCTATAAAACTGGCCATCAAAACTTAACGCAATTTGTTATTCCACAATAATTAGCAAATTACACTATTTCGCGAGCCCTCCGTAATCAAAGAAGAGCTACTAAAGAGAATAACTTATTCGATTTATCCGCTAATAGAGCTAGGAATAAACAAACAAGATTAAGTTGGAGTAAGCGGGCTTTATAAATTTATGGAGTGAATCCCTTAATTCCCGAAATTGATGTCAGAATTTTAAGTTTGCTTCGCGTGAAGATTGCGAGGAAGTTGGTTAATCCAGCAGAGTGCGCAACGTTCGCCAACTTGTCTGGGCCGGTTTGCCTGCACCTACTTCAATAGTTTTGTGCATTATAAAGCGTACTACTTAGGAGCACGGGCCGCAGATAAACCAGATTGTGCGAAATTACACGAGTCTTAAAAACTCCAAGCGCTTATCTGAATAACCGATCATGAATCTGAACAAAAATTACTGCCGCTTTCTGAATCATTTCATTTAGTTATTGTACTGATAAAATCTATATTCGCTCATAAAACTAAAAATGCAATTTGTAATAACCGAGCAATTAATTCTTCATTTTTAAAGTTACATGTAGAATTAAAAATTTTTGTAGTTTACAATCACGGAATGCAATGAAAATAATTGAACACGAATAGTAAGCAAAATATCCGTATAATATATCTTTACACAAATACAAAGTACAACCAACTGTCGATTACAATTTAGCCATTGTGATTTATTTCAAATATGCGTTTTGTTATTTAAAGGCATGTATTTACATTAAGAAATATGCGTAGTATATCTTGAATGGATAGAATGAAGAATAGTGTGACAAAAGAGCATTGTGGCGAGAGACGAGATATGGTATTGAGAAAGGTGGACAAGTGCTATGGGAACAATAGGAACGGCAAGACCTGGGTGAACGTTATTCGATCAGATTGGAGACATATTGAAGAAAGACCAGGTTCAGGTACCTTAAGATGAAGTGCGTGCAAAAAAACAAGAGCGATATTCCAGAATCAATGCCGAGTACAGATTTGTTTATACAAAAGTCATATGTTTCAATTAATTTTGCACAAGATTGAAATTAAACAAACTTTACACGGATTTTATCGCGTTGTTTATTTTTTATAAAACACTATTATTACATAATTTTAAAACTTTAAACTAAGTACTATTGTTAAACACTTTTACTAGTTACTGTTTACTTAAATTTAAGCTATTTAAATTATACTATTTAAGTCTCCCCGTGACCAAGGCTGCTGAAAAGCAATCGAAACTTCGGGGAAAGTGTAAAATTAAATCTAAATAGTTTATATAATTTAAATAGCTTAAATTGAAGTAAACAGTAACTAGTAAAAGTGTTTAACAATAGTAGTTTTAAGTTTCAAAATTATGTAACAATAGTGTTTTATAAAAAATAAACAATGCGGTAAATTCCGTATAAAGTTTGTTTAATTTCAATGATTAACATTCGCGTAAACATAAGACAATATTTTGCACAAGATTTCCAAATTTCTATATGTTTAATTGGACAAATTAGCAAATTAAATTGAATGCCCTTCCTGATTTCGTGTGAAATTTTCTGTCAAAAGTCCTCATATATGTCGCAGCCATTAAATTTGGTACTACTATCAGTTAAATCGCTCGCCAAAATACAAATTATAAAATTTTGTATAGTAACAAAGTGTATTTTTTAATAATACTCATTTTCAATATAGCTCAGCTACAAGTAGTGGTACTGCAAAATAAGAAGCGTGTGCGAATATAAGATGAAGATTATGTAGAGATACACTAAGACTCTTAAGTACTATCTAAAATTACGAATGTTTACTAGGAGTGCTGATCTATCTCATTACCCTCGGTGCAACAATACTTGTCGAGGTCACTTTAATTTACGTACTAAACGCGCATAGTAACTCAGAGTTAAACTTTCTATTACTTACACATATTCCTTCTAATTAGTTTAATTCTCTAAACTTTAGATAACACAGTCTCACGCGTCGTAATGAATAGCTAAACTAATATAACTTATGGCACAGAACTCTGCTGGCAGTTAAGGTACCAACATCATTAGACCTTCCATGCCTCCCTCGTCTTCCTATACACTACATCTATAACGGGTAAATAACAGAGCTTATTTAGGCCTTAATAAACTGGTGGTACGCACCGCTCTTTCATATGGACGTCGTAAATCAAAGATAGCAAGTGAAATTAAAATATCTTCCCAGATTTGAGCAGTTACTTATTGTGTAATAATTTGAATGGTTCTCGGGCAATCTTGGTATTTAATATCATTTAGGTTATAAATTGTAATTAATTGCGAGTAATTTCTTGTCTCGGGTCAAGTTATTGTTGCAATATATTATACTGTTAAGAACATTTATAATATTGTTTGTATTGAAATTATAATTTGTTAGGGCAGGTGCGAAATTAATTGCCGTCATTTTATAACTATATTTTCCATGTCAAATAATATGCTATGCTTTTAAATTAGCAGTAACAACTATTCTTTTCTACTAGCTAGTCTTGTTTGTTGCAAAATCACAACCAAAATTACAAATATTCATTTTTCAATAATCTTCAAATGTCATTAGTAAATATCACAGCATCCCTGGTCTTGGAGCTTTACCCACATGTGAGATTCCTCGATTGGATATTGCAGTGTGAACCTACTGTGTAGAGAGAAAGGAGAATTTTTTAGCTTTAGCTATTGTCAGTTCGGTGCCTGACTTCAACGCGTGACCGAAAACCTTAGTTGGGTTCAATACTAGTCATGTGAGTGTTATCTAGCAAACAGATTATAATTATAATTACCTTTCACCAACAAAATAATATCAGTCTTGTATATAAACTGTCCCACTGATAAGTACGGGCGTCTTTTCAGTTTGAAAAGGGTAAGCCATAGTCCACCCAGCTGGCTCAGTTGGAGTAGACAGAGGTCACACTTCATTGAGAACATTATAGAATATTCTAAGACATGCAGGTCTCTTGCCGATGTTTTCCTTCACCTTAAAGCGAGCGATAATAAACTATTTAATACGTACATATCGAGACCTCTGTGTAGTAGTGCAACGGTATTTTGCTAGGCTACCGCTGCTCTGCTCTGATAAAAGTTTCTTTAAAAAGTCCTCTTAAACGATTGCCTAATAACCCAAGCGTCCGTCGCACCCCATTCAAATTATTTTACACTAAATCTCTATATTATCACTTGGGATATATTCACACTTAGTCTAAACCGATCCTAAGTAGAAGATAATTCTGAGGTACATAGACAGATTACGTCACGTCCTCACATTTAAAGTTGTGCGCTCAAACTCAAACCGGAAGTGGAGCCTCCATCAATCTGACGTTAATGTGTTGGCATATGTAACTTACTAGGATACAACGTTGTTATGGAGAGGAAAAAATATATTGAAAATGAATAAAACTAACATATAAAGACGTATTGTATCAGAAAATGGACGGGTTTATATGGAAATAATTCGTTGTGAAATAAATTGTGGATATAAATCTATGGTGTGTCCATACATACACATAGCTATGTACACTCATTCATATCATATCAAATTGTAAAAAATATAACATTTTTTATTTAAATACTTGTATCGACTTAAAAGATTATTCATATGTATTTGTTAAAGTTTCACGTGTATTTTTGAGGTGTCGAATTCAATTCTCGGATCAGGCAATGTTTTATTAGGAGGAGCAAAATGCATGAAACGAGTGAAAATACAAATAAATATTTTTGTTTTGCATCGCTGTTTTATGTTGCATCTGTTTAAATATCTTTAAAACTATTACTTTTGTTGATACGTGTATACCGACTTAAAACGGTAATACCAGCCATACAAAATGGCCAACAATCCCGATCTATTAAAAAGGCCTCCTGTACAATAGCTTCCAAGACTCGACAACAAACAATTTCATCATAATATCGGTGGGATTATCCCCATTCGTTCGATATAACGTAATGCAAGTACAGTTATTATTGCAATAACATTTTGTTTTAACCGGATAATCGTGGGACTCGACGATACAGGGCGGAAAGGAGATTATCTTGGATTTACTGGAACAACGCCGGCTGATAGATATGAGAATAATCGATTAAATTCACTTGTACATAGGTACTGTGGTACTAAATGAAAACTGTTTTGTATTATTTTTTTGTTCTTATCACACAGCGCATTTCTGAAAGGTGTAGAAATATTTGTAACGGCTTGGGTTGTGCGAGATGTTTTTCCCTTAGATAAGGATTTTTGTCGCTGATATAGTTTCAGTTCCAGCGACTCAGCCACCATCCAAGACAGCGAGTTGGCACACCGTGGTGAGTTTGGTCGGTAGTACCCGGGAATTACTATCTTTTCCTGGGTGAGCCCGACATAACCTCTCCGCTCCCCTTTGGCGCGGAGAAGTAAACGTCAAGGCATTCCCCCAAGTTGAAAAAAAAACATTCTTACTTGTAAATGTATTTGATTTTAAATAAAGACTTATGTACTAAAATACAGAGTTTTATGTACAATAAGCAACCTATATACCATTGATAGTTCATATGTAATACTTAAATATAAAATAATAATATAAAGTTGGTGTAACGAAGCTGATTTGATTTCATATCTTTTTATAACTTTCTTTTGTGATATACATATATCAGGTTACTTACAAATATTAAACATATACTTTTTCTGAGTATGATACACATCACCAGTGTGTGACGTGTCACTCTTAGTTCCATATTTATACTTATTAAAGCAACAATTTTCTTCAAAAATGTCGGCGTTATGATATTTACTATATTTTTGATATTTTATACACAGCTTATAAAATATATTGATATAGTGTAAAATATAAATATATTAGCATCAAATAAATATCCCTGCCCGTGATTTCTCGGAACGCGTGTAGCCACGAGTGAGTGTTATCAAAATAAATATTTATCGTATAAATATTTGCAATAATTAAAGTGGCTTATAGGTTATTTTCGGAATAAAAATATACTCAATATATTTAAAATTACTAACGAAATATGACCGATCCACAGAATATAGAACTTGCGCGTCGTGCATCTGCAACGGTCTCTACTGCCAAGCATGATTACATGCTTTGCGGTGTCACCATAAAGAGATCTTGACTAAAAACATCTCATAGTCTGCCTGCGCTGAGTAGAATTTCTAGGGTTGCTTTTAAAGGTGTTGTCCTGTCAGTATTATGACCAGAGCTCTTTTACTTATACCACAATCATACTAAACAAGCATACCATCCGCCTGATGGTGAACAATTGCCGTAGCTTATGATTGGTCATATTATCAAGGGTATCATGTACGTTGTCAGCTCTAGGAAAAAGGGAGAGTTAGATCGGATCCTCACTCTTAGTTACTAAGTAAAACGTAGTAACTGTATAACTACTCTTACGCCGGTTTTCTGCTATAGGGTGATACAAAGACATCTCTATGGTAACATCAATTTTATACCAATGATAGGTTTCTTCAGTCATAGGTCTAAGTTCTTTGCGTTAATATAAAGACAAAATATTATTGGCTTAAATTTGAGTCTGCGTAGTTTGATTAGCTTAATAATAATCTTATCAATATTTTAATTGTGATTTAGATCGATAAAATAAATTATTCATGGATGAATTATCTTAAATCCAACACATTACAAACATTGTCGCTAAAATATTTGTCTAATCGAATAAACAAACTAATGAACAGATTAAAATATTTTAACAGCTTTGTATAATAATCTGGGTTATTCAATTAAGCTTTCCTAAGCATTAATATAAATCTATTTGAGTGCCGGCATTATACGAACAGTTGCAACGATAATTTAAATCTAAATCAAATAACATAAATGTGTTTCATATAATCCTATCAAGCTATTAGGATTCTGCGGATTCCGACACCATACGGTAATATACAGGTAAATTAGAAACTGAAGCGATATTCTAATGACGAAATTCAATCCCGATTGTTTATTTACGCTTTTAGTGGATTGGATTCTATTGTTTTAATAGAATGGACCAGAATACAGATGAGTTAAACTGCCTTTAAGGTTTATATTGCTGTTGATGTTACTTACAACGTTCATATTCTAGTTTTCTCGGCAACAACTAGGCGTACTCCAATACGAAAGTTGAAGTATTACTAAAATACATTATTTCGCTGCTCTAAACATATAAGCTATCGAATGTATAGAACAGTCAATTAATAACGCGTGTATTCTGAGTCCGGGTCTGATCTTTGTGTGCGTTGTTTAAATTTTTATACTTTGTCTCCGTAGTTTTAATGGTTGTTCGTACACCAAAGATTTCACAAACCCTTTAAAGAAAAGAAGCTAAACGGTTAATCTGCAAACAACTACAACATCATCTTTACTTTTATTTCATCATCATCATCATCATAATCTCAGCCGAAAGACGTCCACTGCTGGACATGGGCCTAACTTTTATTTATTTTCTTTAAAATAACTTTGTGTCTATGTATAAATCTAGTTGCGTATAATTATTAGACAGTTCCACTAGCAAATACTCTGTCGATAATAAAGAATTTTATGACTTTTACGAACCTAAGAAATTCCAAACCAATAAGACTCATTAGACTCATCATAAAGACAGCTATAAACATTCAAGAAGTCTATATTGTCTCTTTGATGCACGGAAATTGACTGTCCTTTAAACGGTCATCCATCTATGACTGCACAAATATGCCCGTCTAACTACACGTCTCAATTGAACTGCAATCTCACCGCTACGCCACAGGCGCCTTGAAATTAAACAAACACCGGCGGTTTAAACCGGTCTAAACTATGCCTCAGGAGTGTACAACGTGAATTGTCTCTAACCAATTTCATTTTACACCACAATTCATGACGGTACATTATTATTATGTGTACAAAACAGTGACAAGGTACCTGTATATGTACACCTTAATCCGGACAATCGTGCAGTAGGGTAATTGGCAACTTATGTCGTCGAACCAATCGCTTTAATTATCCGGTGGACTCGCTCGAGTGTAAAGATTATTTCGACTGCCAAATGCAGAGTATATTCGTTTTAATACAGCCGTGCGCACAGACCGACAATGCGATACCCGAAATCAGATTACTTTATTCAGCACGGGCAGATCATGAATGAAATTGATAAAATCGTCTGCGGTGTGAAACGTTCAATATATACGAGTTTTGAACGATAATTCGTACGATTAGATCAGTATTTTAGATAGCTGCATGTTTTTGTTGAATTATGGTTCAGCTTGATGAAATTGTTTTGCATTTTATCTCATTGGTTATTTGTATCAATTGAATTGGAAAATCTTGTTTCACGTCAACACTTGTTATGTGTGTGCAATATTATTTTATAAATATACCTATTATAACTCAAGGACTAATACTTGATGCGTTCATTATATTAGCTTTATAATAATGAAGTCGCAATATACATTGACATACTTAAGTACGTTAAGTTTATCATGAAAATAAATATATTTCTGTTCGATAAAACATACCGTAGTATGTTAATAAGCTTTGCCTCATTCGTTTTCTTAATACTGCAGTCATTACGATATCATTATTTTATGAAAAAGAAAATTGCATTTAACACAAGAAATATTCTAATAGCGGACACGATAGGATTTCTAATTTATGACACATAATATAAAACTTTCTTTGGTATATGTGTGTGGATTGATGAAACATTGACGCGTGACGAATTCTAAATCATTTTCCTATTCCTAAATGCAACAATTCAAGTCTATTACTCCGCTTCTAAATGGAGGTAGTGCTACACAATGGAGGTAAATACGGTACAGCTTATTCCCAAGAATGAAAAGCCTTCGCAATATATTTCTACATCTCCGGGTATTTGCGCAGCGGCTACGACAAGGAATCTATTGAAATTGAATCTAATAGTCAGCTTGTACCCACCGTTCACGTTCTGTATAGAATTTCTTAATAATTGGACGTCTGACCCACTGCTAGTTGTATCCAATTTAATTCTCTCTCGTTTCGTACTTGAGCAAATAATACTCAAAGTAATTGCCCGTACTCAATTCCTGATTTTTGTCAAACCACTTTAGTTAAGATTGCACAAATTGTATATGGCATCACAATGCTTTAACAGATTGGGCCATTTTAGTTGGGCGGAGGTAAATTGCTAGAAAGAGGTCGGTTGCTTTCTAAATAGAGTCACGTAACGTATAAGAAGGCTCTGTATTACAGGCAAAGGTGACTCCGTTAACAGGCGTAGGCTGGCTCGAATGAAGGCCAGTAGGCTGAACAAAATTGCTTCTACGAACGGAAACACATGTCTAGAAACTGAATTTCAATTTCAACTTATGAGATTTTCTTTTTGTTTATGCGAATTTGTTTTTGTTTTGTTTATTATGTGCTTTGATTTTTCTTTTAGGTTTGCTCTAAGATATATCGCGATCTTTCTTAAAGAAATGTTATGACAATTTCTGTAGACCCACGGCTTTACTCAAGGGTAAGTTGACATTATTATATTCCCACATACCTAGTTACCACCCTTATATCTTCGAAAGACTAGACAAAGGTGTAAAAACATTTAGGGTGGCCTAAAACCATAAATGGCGTCATGTAGATGTAATGGAAAAAGGGCCGAGCCTATTACCGTATAACGCGCACAATTAATGAATCCGCGTTGCTACTGAGAATCTTGTGGCATAAAAATACAATAGCACTTTTACCTGATACGAGAATCGAACCCGAGTGCTGTGCATGTAGTCACAGCAGTCGCATACACTACCGCTGCAGCACCGAGGCATTCTGTTTTTTTTATTTCTATAGTAGCAGTATTTAGTAGTAGTATTATTTAACTAACTAGACGGCCTCATTGGTCGTTTAGCATAAGCTACACATAGCATTTTGAGATGCCTGGTTTAAATTGCTCGGTCGGGAAATATGTTACTAGGTTCGTGTGTTAAAAATTCTCAGTATCAGTCTAAGTATGTTCCACAAAGACGGCAACATATTCGTTCCCTATTACGTAGGGCCTTAAATAGTATAATATATAAAAGTAATCAGTGTTCATCAGCTATGTTTAATTTCTGCCGGACGTAATGCTGGATTTGCTCGAGGCGAGGTTTGAGCTCGTAATCTGACTGTTAAGCTAATGGACTGAAACAAAATTTTAAACTAGTCCACATAATCAATGCCTCAAAACAATGTGATTATTGATCATACTCTGCCGTCGTTGTAAGTAATCTTTTCGTCTATGACGGCAAAAAGCTATCCCATTCCCACTTTACTCGTATAGATTCCTAATATATCTTGTCTATGTAACACCAGCATTTACCTGTAACTTGGTCGCCTTCACTCGCAGCTCCGTATACGCGACAAGTACTATGCACTACATCCCACCTTGCAGTAAACAGTATAAGATGAGATTTGGCTTAGGTTTTAAATTGAACGTTTAGCTACTATATTGCTATTCAATGATTTTTGTATGATGCCGGTGCAAATCGACAAACAGATATCTAAATAAAACATTATTTTCTTTTAGAGCACTATATATATTTACGTGTACATTTTTGTGACGCGGAGGACTGTACAAACATAATTATTAGACACTAAGAACTTCTACACAGAGCATTAATTTATAGAACATACGAATAATTGTATCGCGTTGGATTCAAATCCTTAACACTCGGCATGGCGGCGGCAGCGAGGCAACCGTTTGACCGCTCTAAATATGATTCCGTTTTCAAAAATATCTTCATCGTGCAGACATACTATCGTTACTATTGTATATGTACATATAGTTACAAGGAATCCAACAACTAAATATACTTTTATCAATATACTATATCTTCTTCCACGACACTCTGTTATCACGCTACTCCTTATTTTATCCTCCTAAGCGTTTTTATGTAAAGCCAGAAGTGATGTCAGGTCGGTGATTGTGTAACAAACAGTAACCCTTACATATTTATTCAGTAGTGCGTCGATTTGTCACACCTGTTTGCGTTCAGCTCGTTTGTACAACCTCGTTTAGGCATATTGGCCGGTGTTATTATTTTTTGGGCGGTAAAGGAAATCTATGTTGTTGGTACTTGAATGTCACATATAAGGTTAATCTGTTTGAAAACATGTGGATGTGAGAGGTGTTCATAAATGGTATGTTATGTAATTTATGTTCTATATAATATATTATATTCTTTTGTGGTTCTACAATTCTATTCACTGCCTACGAGAGATTATATCTGATGCGAAGCTCTTTATAAAGTTGAAAAATTGGATACAAAAGTCACTCAGTTTCTGAGTTTTTGAATTCATTTGAAGATCATGTTTTTGCCCCATATGGGGATCGAATCATGACATAGGGCATTGGGCACGGCAAGGCGATACTATGCCAGCCGTAAATAAAGAAGTTTGTTCACCAACTCTAAGACACGCTTTCATTTTAATACAAGATAGGGTAATCGATAGGTAGCCACTATTTGTAGAATTCAAAGAATTGTAAATATTTTAAATCGAATAAACTTTAAATTTGTTGATCGTCCTACTTATCTATTATTTATTTTTCCAATATAGTTGCACACTCAGTCCAACATTTTAAACTATATGTGTGTTTCCACGACACGGGGCTTATACCGTAATGTATTAATTAATTGTCAAATAGAGTCACGTCATCATTATGTTTGATCGATGAGAGCATCGAAGTGGTAATTAGCACAAGTTCAATATACTGAAATATATCTTGACTATTTAAACTAACTTGGTACACTAAAATGTTTTGGTCAGGTGAAAAGAACGGGCGTAAAAGGAGCGAACAAGAGAGTATATGGTTTTGAAACGGGTGATATTTTACTGCAGTATGTAGCTGCATTGTTTTCAACTATAGCACTGCTCAAAAATATTTGCTGTATCGGCCATTCGAATATAATGCTTTGGAGAGTCATACGCATAATATTAGAATGTAGCAGTTATTGGCTAGTATATATAGATTTTTAAGGCAAATGTGAATCAGACATAAGGTAATCCGAACTAGGCGATCTATCTTTGACCAGATTTGAGCCATTTTGACGAAAGGCAACGTTAACCGGTCGTATACCGCCGGCTCGCATACCAGCCGGCAGATTTGTACCCGTCGTAGGCCGGTGGCTCGCATGCGAGCCACCAAATTGGCGCCAAAACGCCGCGCGCCGCCTTCGCTTAAGCGAAGGCGGCGCGCGGCGTTCGACGTACGACGTACGACGTCGTACGGCGTACGACGGGTACAAATCTGCCGGCTGGTATGCGAGCCGGCGGTATACGACCGGTTAAGAGTATCTTAAATCGACGACCTCGAATGTAAGATCAAAAATCTGCCGGAATCGAAGTAAATAGAAATTCTATATCTAGATTCCTCACCAAGCAATTGGCGTAAGTCTATGAATGTATGTAAAATAAGTAGTCAGTCACTTGCTGAGTATTGGATTCAGTTTTTCGCATAAAATATCTTTTATCGTATCTTCGTATCTTTGCTTTCGTTTTACTTGTATGCTACCATCAATTCGTTAAGTGCTGTGCATTCGATCTCCATGCCGGGGCTAAGATTTTAGTGATCATCATTTGTTTCGCGTCGGGGTCTACTTTGTATTTTCTCACATATTACGGTGAGTTTTTACATAGGTATTTTCTATATCAAATGTTCTCTTTTCAAAAACAGTCGAAAAGAAATGTGATAAAACCAAAGTAAAGTTCTCAGCTGTATCTGACATTTAGATTCTGTATTTTTTTGCACTTTCTATCATGTTACGATTTCTTATTCTCAATTTGTCTAGAGCCTATTTCCTTGTTGGTATTTTTTAGGCTCTTAGCCTTCATACTTACGAGTTCTGATATACTTACGGATATGGGCTGGTGCCAAAGACTCCATACTCCTTCTGCATCACCCATCAGGACATCGTCTTTCTCAGCCAGAGGTATTTCCAATAAGGGTTTAGATGATGTACCTTTCTTTTGTTCTATTTATTAATTCATTTCAAATTATATTTCTGTATATCAGTTTTCTCTTCATTGCATTATAATAAAACAAATATTTGAATGTCTTCATTTTGAGCTAATAATATTTTCTTTAGAATGTGTAGTTATGTTGTTTTGAATTCAATCATACCCGTCAGCTATGATGTGTTATTGGATTTGATTATTGTAATGCATATTATCATATTGACATTACACGATGTTTGGTTATTGTTGATTTATTAAGCCATACATAATTAATTAAAATTACGTGAATAAATTAATTTACACATTGCGTAATTAATTAAATGAACTCATTCAGAATAGGTAGGGCAGATTTTAGACATAAGCTAATAAATAAAACAACTGGTTATTGTTTGAACAATGTCCATATTATATTTATTACCACATACACACGGCACGATGTGAACCTTGTCTTAAATCATTGTATTATATAAGGTATATGTACATTGCACAATGTGTATACATACATCGCCATACACGCGCGCCCCGAAAGGCTGTATGATTATATATCTCATAGTATTATGTACGTTATATAATGTAATATTCCAATAAGAAAGTGCATTGGTGCACGAAATCGGGGCGGCGGACATACCCACCGCTTTTTACAAAACGTTTTGATATTATCATTATTTTAATAAAGAGATGCCGTAAAAACTAATTTATTCATCATTACGATTTATATCCATATTGTATACAGATTCATGTAACATATTATACACGAAGAAATGACGAAAATAATGCGCCGACGCCGCGACGGGACACGTCGCGGATCGTTCGCCTATCGTTATCTCCTTTCTCTAATATTTTAAATGTACATGACACCAAATTCGAACGTATATAAATCCAAATTTATTTTAATGTAAAATCTTAGGTAATTGATTTTTATTGCTATAGAAAATCAGTCAGCACGCGAAGCACGCAATCGAGAAGTAACCGCGAGAACGAAACCAAGCGGGCGGCGTTGCGCGGGGCGGGATGGTGCCGGGAGCGGGGAGCGGGACGGGGGTGCGCGATCCTCACTGCACTCACTGCTGACGACCGATCGGCTGGCTCGGTTCGTGCGGAGCCAATGCGCCTCCGGTTCTACGCGAATAAGTATACCTTTGGTCCAAGAAACTTTTAGTTGGCCATCGCCGAATATGCAAAGCTACAAGATCTATGGCCGCCGCGGCGACTCTACGAACTTTACCAGTCTGTCACGTTATTAGATTAAAATTAATTATTATCTTTAATAACAATATAAAGTAGATCGAGTGTAAAATAACGTAGAATGTTATACAAAATATAATAAATTATCTTTTTAATTTTATTATAAATACGATAAGTCGCAATATTAGAATCACATAACGAATTTTAAATAAATTTGAGATCTCGCTTATTAATACGTAGTCTTTATTCTGATATAGAACACATGTCTAAATGGTGACTGAAGTTACTGAACTAACGCGTACACGAACAAGCGAGAGGGAAATACGGCGTCGTCCGCGGCGACTGCACGGCGACTGCGTGGTGACTGCGAGGCAACTGCGTAGCGACCGCGAGGATACTGCGCGGCGACCGCGAGGCCATTGCGTCGCGACCGCGTTATCACCACGGACGAGACGCGCATGGACTGGCTCTCCACTACGGCCCATATTAGCAACCGCCATTATAAAGATAATTCAAAATATTATGTATGTAAGCGTGTAAAATTAATATTTGTTAATGCAACAATACATTAATGAATATCATTTAAAAATAATATTACTCGATACAACTTAAAACTAATCGTAGAAATAACAAAACAACCATTTGATGGGTCTCTGAATGTTGATATATTTGCAAGCGGTGCATAACATGGTCCGAATGCAGAAGCCCTAAGGGTGACACTAACGAAACTCACAAACCGTTACAACAAAGCATAACAACAACAATGAAACTAATATCCGTCAACTAATCCTGGTCGCAGCTCGAATGAATCTAATATCGACCAGATGGTATCAACTGAGTGCGCCGCCAAACTATCATAACACGCATTTTTAACTTTACTCCACCTCCGCACAAAACTTTCGCAGCCATCCAATATTATTGTTCAAAATGGATACGCATTAAAAATGCGGGTGAGAATTTTCCGACTATTTAGTTGTCTTTGCGTCAGATATTTTTCTGAATGTTGTTTAGTGTAGTGTTAAAAATGGCGCATGTAGGTTGGTGTTACACTGTCGGCTCGCTGGCACGCGGTGTGGGCCGCCAGACACTGCGGTACATCTGTCGCATACAATAACACGCCACGTGTGGCGCCTACCTAAACGTCTTTTTACACATGCGGCTAACTATGTATATACAATAATTGTCATTATGTATCGTCTCGATGCTATCGCGGCGAACCGATGGCTTCTCACGAACGCGGCGATACGAACGTCTCTCACTATATGTTTGTTTGTATGTTTGTACTCGTACTCGCACGGGGACAAGCGGCCGTGTGCGCTTCTCCTACATTAAAAAGGTCGGTAAGAAAATATAATTATAGTGAGGATGTGAGAGTGAATGAGACGGCCGACGGCGGCGGGGTGCGCGCGCGCCGCTCCGCCGCCGGCCCGGGCCTAACAATTATAACATCTCATCGTAATAATTAAATATTCTAAGAAAAAATGTCTTAAATACCTATAACACCGTAAATATAAAACAAATAATTACGTTAATTTGTTAGGTATGATATCGATATTCCGACCGTCCTATAGACTCACACCTTTCGATTTCATTATCAATTTCCTAGCTAACGTTTTAACAACATAATCGCGGTCGCGTCTCCTGCGGTAAGTGTGCGGCGCGGCGGGGTACGGCCTCGGCTCGGCGCCGGCCGCACCTGACGTCATCTCAGCGAACGAATTCGGCACGAACGAACATAAAACGCGAAGCGAGCGCGCCGCTCGGCGACGAACGCACTCCATCTAACACTCCATTATTCAATTAACTACATACTCATAAGTAATAAATTACCTTTAAAAAGAATATTGATTTATTTCGTATCATTTTCAATATTTTTTTTTTGTAACAGGAAACATTTATATTTATAACGTATTTATATAATAATAGCATTTAAAAGATTGTTTATTATTATTACCTAAAATTTAATACCTAGATTTATAATATTAATGTTTAATTGATGTAGGTAATGAGTAATAATAATAGTAAATAACGAATGAATGCAACCGAGTGCATGTATATAGCGAGCGGCGAACGCATGCACAGTTTGGGCATCTAACAGCCGTAGCCGGTCGTAGCACGTAGTACGGGGCGCGTAGCGCGCAGCTCGCGCGCGGCCGCTACGCAACTGCTCCCTATTGCTGTAAACTAGACCAAGTGCTCGATAAAAATGTCTCCAGTACCTAACGAATATGATTAATGAATTGACTTCATATTTTAATCTATTACCTCAAACCTGCGCCTTTGGCTGTAATTTTTTAATATCCCTGTCTTTAGTTTATTGAAATGTTTGTGTTGGTTAACTATACCGCCTGTACGAAACGTTACTGTTTATTATTAATATTTTGATTAAAATTTTAAATACAACTAAGTACTTACGGTGTGACTCCTCATACCAATGGAGTCTCGTAATTTTTTTCAACAGTGGTCTTATATTACGGTAAATACAATCGTAAGAAACAATGAAATATTTATTACGTAATGCACAAAATTGTTATTTATTATAATTACAATACCTACGTTCAAAGGTACAAGATAGAAACGAATTATTATCTTAACGCGATGAGAGATATTCTGAAATGTTCCGACTTAGCTTTCCAAACGACCTTATGAATCGTAAATATGATCATATTATCCTTAGGATAAAATTTTATATCATAATACATAATATTAGAAAGTATGTATACGCGTAACTAACATAGTCTTATACGGAAGTAATCGAGAAACTTGTTCGCTACTGAAACAGAAGAGCCGTTCATAGAGGTGATTTTATACAATTCGAATTAGGCGAAAATAATTACATTCATAGGTAAAATATGCGTAATATAATTATAGTAGTATAATAATTATGTTAATATTTGACATTAATATTAAAAATAGATAGAATAAAATATGTGTGGGTGTGGACGAGCGGAGAGGCGGGAGGCGACAGGCGCGCGCGGTCGCGTTATTGTCTCGGCGCGGGCGCACCCGGGCTCGCGCCACGCCCTACGCCACGTGCGCCACGTATGCGACGTATGCCACGCACGGCAAACTCGAGCTACACGCGGACGCGCTCCACCCTCGGTACGAATACGCTGCCAAACGAATAGGACCTTCCGTAACTACAAATAAAAGTCCCGCGCGTCGAGGACCATTTACACCTTACGCTGTAATTTAACTATGAATAATAAAATATTTTAAGATATACCTCCCTGCAATAAAATCGTCTAGATGCACTTTATATAATTATGAAATGTATTTTTTTTGTAGTTTAAATCGTTTATTACTCTGACAACACATCTACGGTACAGTCGAAAGCGAGAAAAACTTGAAAAAATACCTGTTCAATCGATAGACTATCTCTCGTTCACACGACAAAAAGTAGATTATCGTTATTTACAATAGACGGGGTCTCCTCATGACCGGGTCGGAGGGTGATCGAGAGGGAGTGATGAGGGTTGGTGGAGGAAGGGGATAGGGACGATGAGGACCAGGATGAGGAGAAGGGGTGGGGGGTTACAGTGTGTGAGACGCCGCGGTCGACGGAATGGTCGGCGCGTTGACCGGACGGATGAGGCTCCGTCGTGGTGGCGCGAGGGGCGGCTGGTGTGCGCGGCGCGGGCGGCGGCGGCGCAGGCGCCGCTGTGCGCAGACACTGACGCTAAACGCCGCCACACCGCTCGCCACCTGCCTCGGCAACAACACAAACCATACCGTCAGACGATCCTTTCCATCTTCCACACCAGCTGTCCATAAACATAAGTAAATGAAAAGGCTACAGGCTGCTACTTGCTATATAATAAAAAAAGATTTTTAGCACTCAACGACCATTAAGTCGTAAAGTGATAAAATATCAGGCATAAGTCTTACGAGACCATTTAAAAACATTTTGTATAATTGCCATGCGAGTGTTTATTTTCGCAGCGCTATGAATACACACGCCGACGCTTTTATTCAGCGTAACGACATTTTAATAGAGTGAAACGCTAAAGCACATTAAAAATGCCGTAATACTCACGTAAAATATTTGTGCTAAAACATTTTCAATGATATCCGTTGGTAAAAGCCGCAGGAATCAGGGGTCCCTGAAACGAGAAAAGTAAACAGCGGTTAGTATTAGACAGTATGAGTGCTCACCGTTAAATTATTGGCATGCACTCGATGTTATAATTGAATGGAAGTATAAAGCGTTCAGCCGAACATTACCCTCTCCGGGGGCAGATTTAAAGGCAGTAAGTTCGGTGTTCGCAGTCGATAGAGTGGTAGCGGGCTCGGTGGCCAACAAAATAAAAACAGTGAGTGGATGAGTTAGAGCAACGCGCGCGACCGCTCGGCAACGGTAATTACACCGCTTGTTCTCCTTGATTTACGGTTATTGCCCGTGGGGGCATTCCCGTTACCTAATAAGACCGTTTTACACCCAGGAACCACATGGGCCGCCGGTCCGACTCGCCTGCCGGCCGGACTGTTCATTCTCTCATTAGCGACGTATTTGTTTTGCCTCGCCGATTACGAACGATTGAGTTAATATCCCGTTTGATATATGACGCACCTGAAACGAAAGGGTAGCTTAGTGTAGCGCCGGCGGCGAATAAGTCGAATTAAGCCTCGGGTAACAATAAGTCAGCTCGGCCGTGTCCAATACCTGTTCTACATTTAATTACAATGCGGCCCTTGTAGATTGACTGTGTCTCGATTATTTAATCAACGTAATACGCCGCCTCTGAATTTATCGTGACTCTCCACAACGCGCCCGCCCACACATCGTTTAAAAGTTCATACGATCGTGTAATAAGTTGGCAAAGGCCGGCGCTTTGATAGTGTAAAAATTAAAGCAGCTTTCGAGTATAGTTTGAAAAATGTCTGCGAGATAGTACGACGTTAGGAGTTAAGATCTCGGCGGCGGTGGCTGCGCTGGCGGGCGTCGACAAGCAATGAAGACTGATGGCGTCTCAGGGAAGCAGTTATGGAGCGCGGTCGCAGTTTTAAAAAGCCATTACCCGCGGCAGTGCACCACGTAGATTGCCGCCGCCCCGCCCGCCGCGCTCATATTTCGGAACACTTTATAATCGCATCTCTCACGCTTCACTCGCTCGCTAACTTATGGTGATTACGCTTTAAGAGCGACAAGGAAGATCGGTTCCATAATGAGATTGGACCGTCTCGCTAAAATTTTAGAGTGTCGTCGGCTGCTAATTGCGTCTGAGTCTGCGTGGGCGACGAGTCGCGCGCCGCGCTCAAGCCGGCGCGGCGGCCGCGGCGTCGCGCACTTAGTGCCTTATCCCGAGATGACTAACTGCTAATGAAATTCTTACACCGGCTAGACACACCGAATTTACTGCCGTCCCTGACAAGTATTAACGCGTAAACACACAGTTATTTTTCTTTCCTGTTACCATGAATAATGCAAAAATGAATTTTAACATCACAGAATGCGAATCAAACGTCCTGGAGAAAAACAAAACAGAACAAACATTAATTTGAATGCTGTGACAGTTGAAAGTTCTCGAACAAGGACAATTTTGGGAATTGCCTTCATTTGGGCGTTACTGAAGGAATTTTGAACATGACGTAATAAATTAAAAAAGTTACAATCAAAAGTTATTAACTTTATCCCATTCATCACGAAATAAAATAAGTATGAAAACTTTTCTTATATTCTTTCCATAATACTTTTATCTACTATTGATACAATTCCATTTAGCTGATAATTTTAGTTTCAAATTGTTCGTTTTCGATCTGTCAAAACGAAAAGTTAAGGTCTGTACTCACTGGGGTATAATTGAGTGGCGCGCGGCTGACTGCGATCGCCGGGAATCCAGAGGGCTGCGGGCTAGCGGCCTGCACATAGCCGACGCTGTCGGCAGCGGACCCGTACACATCGAGCGCCGGTCCCGGCGAGCTTGCGGCGGGGAATCCGGCACGACCGCCGGCCGCGTGCGGCGACGCTGGCGGTCCGAACCCAGCCGCCGCCGCCTGGTAGTTGTTCATCACTGGGGACATCATAAACCAAGTGTCAACATACGTCACAGATTACGAAATCTTCCAAATACTGTACTTAGAAGCCTGCTCCTGCAATCTTAACATTAACTTTATCAATAACAAATCTTTTCTTATCAGTCTCCCATACCGGTAATTATACATTAGCCGCGTTAAATTATCTGTATAGAAATGTACATGTGTAAGAGTGGATGGCTTGACTCTTTCATTTTGCATTAATACGTTACACTTCACTTAATCGTATCAATAACAAAAGCAACTTAAACTATGCCGAACTTGTAATTCTAGACTAAAAATTTCACGAAGTCAAACCACCCACTGGCCAAAGCTCAGTGGTTCGTTTCTACCGTGACGGAAGCTAGATAGACTACACTGCACGTATTTATTCAGCCAGTGAAAATGCGAAACAGCGTGCCAGTTGTAATGTTTTTTTTCGTATCACAGTCCTCAGGCAAGTGTGACGCCTTTCCAATTCGAAGGTGTAATTTTAACTCGGTTATGTAAGCAGAACTTTGTCAAGGTTCTCTGATTGGTACTCGCTGTGTCGGAATTTACATTTATTGGTATAAAATTAGACATGTGATCTCGCAAGATGGCACAGACCCAATTACATTGTTTTAAACATTTATAAACTTATTTTAATTAGATTACACATAACACTAACTTGGAAGCACCAGAAGGCGGTAAAAAATCAACAAGGAACACATAAAGCAATAAGATATAAGCGCATATTTTCGTAAATTATGCTATATGACTTGTCATGAGTTTGAGTGATGTATGATGTTGTGTTTCGTATGAGTATAATTATAGTCAGTTCTGTTGGAGACAAGGGAATATGCAGTTATGGGGCGTATCATGCGTAGTAGATCCATGGAGTGATACCCAATGTGTTGTCATGATTAATGTTTTGTTTACGGCGTCTTTGAGCGTGAGAGGTGCAGAGGTAATGGTTTGTTAGGCGTCCTCACCTGAGAGCGCCTGCGCGAGCAGCGGTGTGTTGTTGTTCGGTGTCAGTTGGCCGTTGGTCAGGTCAACTGCAAACATACACACGGTTCGCATTCGCTCCACAGACACGAGTGACGCACACACTCGTTAGTGATAGCACACGCACACATTTATGACTGAACCATCGAAATTTTGAAATTCTTAAAGTCTCTCATCGCGGCCGCTACACCTCATCTTTTCTGAATTTAGCATATTGAACGGTAAAGTGACTATCGATGTAATCCCAACTCAATATTAAAGTTTTCTAGCGCGGATAAAGTTGAAGGGCGTAAATGCATGAATAATTTAACCGTTGAAGACAGATGCCGAGCTGACGAATGAGGACAGTGAAGACTCAGATTATGTCGGAACAAAAAAATATCACGTATGTCACGTGCATTCAAATGAAAAAGAGAGCTCGAAGTTTTGCGGGCATAAATCACAGAGGGCGAAAAAACTTTTACAAAATATCCAGTAAATTATCCGACGTGAGTTCTTGGTGGCACGCGGCGGTCTGCTTATTGAATAGGGAAGAACATTAGCATACGGCGCACGTCGCAGCGTCTTGCGACTTGCGACGCGTCGCAGCCGGCCGCGCGACGCAAGACATGCCACTACAAGCCGCACGCACCCTGTTCACAAGCCTATTTAACCGTACATATACCACAGAATAAATAACGATGCCGACCATAACAGAGTTACACAAACTTTTGCATCCAATCGTAAATTTTCCTACATACGCACACGTTTTTAAAGCGTCATCGCAAACTTAATATTGCAGAACATTTTAGCGAGAACCTGAGGGCCACAGAATTTTGCCGTGTAGATTCATTATAAACGTAACCCGACATCTCAACAATAACTAGATTAATATTCGTCCCACATTTTTTGCTTGCTCATAGTGTCGCCCCTATTGGCTTGTACGACAAATTATATTTTTGTCAGATGCGCGAGTTATGATTTAGTGTGAAAAATGGAGGTCCGCGGTCGCACCAGGTGATTACCGGCCTGCGAGTGACTTTGCGAAAAAAGTACAATATAAGTAATGGAGGATGAATGATAGATGGCGCCACGGGCAGCCCACTCCCGCGCCCGCCAAGCGCCCACGTGCGCTCGCTTGCGCCCATAGCGCCCGCTCGCCGCACTAAAATGCTGACACATTTTAATAACATTACTTTGCGATGTGAGAGGCTATTTATTTGAGGGCCCAGTGTAATAAATAAGAATTCGATTTGTTGGCGCAGACACGTCTCGGGATCATTAATATGTCGATCGGTCTTAGTTCATTCTTTTCCTATTACCAAGGTGCCGACGGATCCATCTACCTACTCATTAATTTAAAGGAGTATGATGACCTACGTGTAATGTTTGTTTATTAACAAATAAATTGAGAATATTTACACTACTATCATACTAGTTTAGGCTAAAGGTATCTCTACAAATGCGGGATAATATTTGGGTTGCGGGCGTTCAACATTAATATGCAATATAGTTGGCTAGTTTGGAATAGAATTTTACTGTATAGAACTGGAGGAAAGGGTAGAGTGATGCAGATTACTAAACTTAACCTCTAAAAACGCGGTGATTTTATTGTTATAAAACGTTGTTTGTTGCTCCAATGATACTTCACGGGTCGGTGCACAGCAAACAAAGTCACAAACAGGCCCAACTAAGTTTGGTGCGAAGCGTGTTCCTTACCTCAAATAATTTACGACTTAAACAATTCAGCTTATATGCGAACGGCGTGAGGCAAGTTATCTTCAGCAGTCATATCTGTGTCGGACGTAGCTTCCAGCTAATAGATAGTTTGTTCGGACATGTTAACGCATGTTTTCCGTGTAATTTGTGCGTGTAATAGTTAAAGTTTCTTAACGCTTTGAACTTAACCAAGGGGGTAGAAACAAAGATGGCGGATGAAACAACAAAGTTTAAAGTTCAAAAAGTTGATGCACGTGTAATTACGGAATTCTCTTCGTTGATAAACTTTCGGCTATTGAATCGGTATTCCAAATTGTAGCGTACTCTTTACGCGAGCTCAACTAATTCTGTGTTACTTTTTCTTCTTAATATTTTTCCCGAAAGTGGCTCATCTAAATTATCTTTTACGTAGACAAGAATAAGTTGCGAGTGGAGTGTGTCTCACCTTGTCGAGCGCGGGGGAGCACACATTCATCTATAAATTCAGCGGCCGTCTTGCGAGAGCTATTCGAACTTTCATAATTGCGAAGTTCGGGCAAACTTAATAATTCTTCTTCAAAAGTAGGATGACGGTCGAACGAAATATTCACGGAGCGTATCAGCGGCGTAACACCCGCCCTTGAATCCACTACATTACGCGGGACTTTTTATGTGGCACAATGTCCCGCCAACGAAAATCAGCTCGCCGAATTTTAAGATATGAGTAGGTAAGTATTTTATTAGCTTTACTTATGGAAGTAATAACAAAGAGATAGAAAAGTTAAAATCAATATTCTTTTGTGTAAATACATAAAGCTATCTCATATTTCGCGTCAACCTAAGAACTTCCTTGATGAAGTGTATTAATCGACGAGTATGGATTTCAGAAAATGTTCATAACATATTTTGCTATCTTTAATTACTCAAAACAGTCTAATAGATACTCGTATAGATATTGGATAAGTTTAATTTACAAAGTTTACTATGCGATGTAAGCAAAAATACTGCGGTAACTAAATATACGATGTTTGCATCCCTCACCTACAAGATCGTAATACTTCATTTCCCACTTGGCACGATTGAAATGTTTTATTTGAGCGTTTACCGGGAGATCTCGCGCGCGCACACGTCTCGCGGCAACCAAAACGTATATTTAATAGATGCCATCAATAACTCACCATGAAGATGATACGCTTTCGCGAGTTTTCGATCGTTTAACCGTTGGGACTTATCTCAATTGCAAATTAATCGAATTTCTATGCTGGTTGTTGTCGGCCGGCTTCGCCGCACCTCTGGCACGCACGCGCCGACGCGCACTCCCATTTGTTATTCAAAGAAGGAGCCGCGTGTCCTTTCTCTGAATCTCGGGAGTCTTCGAGTTTATCTTTTACGGTGGTTCGTTGGCTCGTTCTATATGGTGTTTACATTTACTTAGGCTCGGGAACATTGAGCGCTTCCGAGGTTCAGCCATAGAATGGGATTAGTCAGAGAAAACACGTAAAGCGACATTAAAGAAGCGAAAAGAAATTCCAGAAATTTGAATTTTCATAAAACACACAGTCATGAATTAGAGAAATTTTAAATTATCTCTCTACGGATTACTAATAATTTTGAATTAAAATTACTACCCATGTAGTCAAATTATAATTTACCTACTTGCGAATTAGTTCCGCTTACATCTACAAAATCAACTACTGCTTAAACAATTACAATGGTTTATTCTATTCTATTATAAAATCTTCTTTGCTATTCTAACTGCACTTATATCTTATAAATTATTAACACTTCAGTTGAAACTATACTGTACGGTCTGCCTAAGGCAAAAATATAAAAATTACAAATATTCTATTCTAGTTATAAACTCTTAAAACTAAACAACAATAAAATACGTCTATAGAAAGTTTGCACCACCAATCACATTATTTTTTTTACCACCAATTACTATTCTAGTCACTTACATAGCTACCTTTTGTACAAAGAAAAAGCAATTTAATTTATTCAGCTTTAAATATGTTATTCTTTTCACAGAAACCTTGGATTTCGACACTAATTTGAAGCTCTTCTAATATTACAATAAGTAATAAAAATCGCCCGTAATAATTTAAAGTATCTAAACTAGGCTATCAGAAATTCCAAATGTTATTAGACGGCCAGAACATTCTACGGAGTTAGCCTACACGGTTTCGCTTTTATTCTGACTAATTCTTATTCTATTCTAGAGTCTATTAAATTTTTCGTCTACATTGGTTCTAATTTACATCTTAGCACTGAAAACACTATGAAATGTCTACCACACTTCAGTCTTTACTTTTATGAAACTCTTCCAAATGGTACACACATTATTACACTATTCTAATGTTTCAACGATAGTGACCAAACTGTAATGTTCAAAATCAAAGTTACTCGCCCTAGAGATGCAGCGGTCGTCACACTCCTTCCGCGCAACTGCTGTTCTCTCGGTCATCACAAACTTGTCTGTTCGCACTCCAAGTGCTCAGTAGTTAGATATTTACACAAATTGTGTATGTGTAAATCCCTTATCCCCGTGCGGAGCAGTTTAGAGTGTATATCGGATCGTCGGTGAATACGACACGGCTATAGGGCCATTAGAGCGACCGGCCAGCTAACGCAACGCGCAGCGCCCTCCATGCAGGGGAGAAAGGACTTACTATGCGTTTACCGGACGCATTGCGTAGGATTTGTGCGCTCAGTACGACACTAACTAGAAGAGATTAGTATGCTAATAGTGCCCATTATGGACTCACCGACACACTCCAATTCGGTGAAATTCTACAATAAAAATTTATGGCCGATGGAGCTCGCTAGACTAGCGCATTTATAGTCAAAATCTATGGGCATCCATTAAACAAAATCTATCTAATATAAATAAAAGGAAATAAATAAAATTTCTGACCCATCCAAACACAGCACTCGTAATGCTAAATCAGCGTTGGGCCGCTGAGCGCTATGGAGGTACACTATCAACTAGTATTTACATGAGTATCTAAGAAGTGCTGTAAGGTTAGTACGGAACGAGGTCGCACTCTCTCCGACCTAAGCAACAAGCACTAAACGTAACAGTTACTAACACAATTAACGGTCAAATATCTTAAATTACAGATGGAGTTGGCACTGTTCGCGACGCGCGGCCACTCGCCGCTTCGCCAGCTAATTATTTGGATTCGAACCGACGGCTGTGTGACCCTTCAAGGAATTTCGTTTCAAGGCGCTAATTTGTCGTAATGTCGTTTCCTTGTTTTTGTTTTGGTCTTCGTCTCTCGAACGAGATGCTAACTTAACTCGATATCGTTAATTGAAATGGCGAGCTGAAGCGCTTCGGTCGAGGATTTAAAATATTCGCCGGTCGGATAAGAGTGCAAGTGAATATCGAACTATGCAAAATAGTTATGTGGGTGTGTCTGGTTCGCGGGTTGCATTCTGAAGGCGAGCGTGTTGAATGTGCGGAATGTTGGCGATGCGGCGGGCGGGCCGCGGTCGCGCGTGCCTGTTCGGGGGCAGAGCACCACCTACCGGCGATGCCTACCGCGCTTACCGGCTTGCTGAGCAGGCCCCCGGCGCGGGCACCACGCTGCGTGTGCCGCATTGGATGAGTCAGAAAAACGAAATGCCAACGTTAAAACGCGAATTTGAAGCAAACTTCAGTTGCCGCGAGGAATAATCAAAGTTCACCGCACGCTAGCCAACTCCACGGTAACACACTATCTCTTCCAGTTTATTTTCGTCGCAATCGATATGCGAACGAATGGTAAATAAGTGAGGCACTGATCGACCTCGATTTATAAACGATCAATTGGACAATAAACGATAAAACGTTTTGCTTATACAACGGCAATTTCCTTTATTTTAAAATATAGCGGCTTCACAATATCATAAACTTACGAATAATTATATAAGACGATATGTCGGAACAGCGATAAGAACAGTAAGTACTATTAACTTATGATTATAAAATAGACTTAATTATTATAAAGAATTTGACACATGGGTTACAAATACAATCATGAAGAGATTTGTGCATTATGAACGACACCTAACTATAATTTACGTATTTATTATTAAAATATTGGAATTACTTCCTGAGGGATACCGCAACTCAGTGATTATGTTTAAATATTAAAACTGTTTACATCTGAGTATCGTGTCGTGCTATATGGGCAACCTAGTCGGGCGATTGTAACACGCATCTGCGAAATCGGGCCTTATTTATAGAAAAAATAAAAATATTGCGACATTGCATTCCTTGTTTTGTTTAAGATTCGTAAGGGAAAGCGGAGGGCGTAATACCAAAGAGCTATTCGCTTGAGAAAAGATTTATTTATGTTCGTAAGAAATTCCGGGAGCCGTTAACGGGTGTTCCGGATAAGAGAGTGGTAAAGCGTCGTGGAGGGCGTGGGCGTGGACGTCGCGGCGCTCACGAGCTCTGCCCGAGCACGCCCGCGTTTACGTACTCCGCACCCACCAACAGACGACTTTCCGGTGGTATAACTCCCACTACACCTGCGGCAACAAAATAAAAAAGCTACAAAGCCGGCTACGGAGCTACCGAGGGTTCCGCCAACAGAACCGCGTTTAAATGAACAAACACTCCACATGGAACACTGGATTCATAAGGAAAAACACGTTACGCGGAACCCTGATAAGAACTCATAGTCTAATTCAAAAATTAACATGTAGGGGAAAAACAAATGATATAAAAAATATCATTACGGCGAGTATAGTATAGGAGGAAGAACATCGCCCGGAGCTCCACTCATCGAATCTTTATGGGGAAACTTGGAATTGATAGTTTCCTGTTTACTGTTTTCGGGCTATTTAAAATTGTTTGCACGCACGAAATGATGGACTGGCTTTATTAATGTTCTTGGGCAGGAGCGGGCTGTCTGCACGCACAGGCGCGGTGCACCCGGCGCGCGGGCTCCGGGCCCCGGGGTCATTACGTGTTGTGTGTACGTATTGATTCCATCATCAACAACGGTATCAAAAACACTGTGTTATTCACTGAATATTACATTCGATATTAGTATATTTATACACGAAATGGATCACGTGAGGGGAACAGTCATTTCCAATGCCCGAACACTAATAACAATTACAGAAGCCGCGCATAGAGCAACTGGCTCGATGAAGATATAAAAACGAAACGAGTTCTGTCCGAGTAATTGGGTGTAATGTTAGATAAATTGGCGATAGTCAAACGTTAAGGGTACACTTACACGACGCGATATAATAATACTCCAAGCTTACATTATATATGACTAGTTTAGAGGATGGCGATAAGGACGGTCGCAGACGTAGCGATTTAATGATCAAATGTTAACTTATAGTTACGTAATAATTTCGATAAACCTTAATTTTGACAAATAATTATTGCGAGGTGTGATGATAAAGCAATACTTTATTGCTATAGACGTTCGATGATTACTTAGATCAATCGCTTGGAGACGGGGCTCCACAGGGGTTGCACCTTTATTCAAATACACTGAACCGCATTACAATAACGATAACACGAAGAAGGTAGCGTAAAATAGATGCATCCAAAAATATACAACAACAACAATAAATATTAGTATCAATAACATTATCATTTAAGCAGTGTAAATATTTAAAATATAATAGAGAAATAACTTTAAAATCAAAATCAAATACATATATATATATTACAATATAATTATAGCGAATATTTAATCAAGTACTAAAATAACACTTTTCAAGCTCGATTTATTGTTTATTTTATTATTATAATGCATAAATCATAACATACGAGTCTAAACTAATGCTAACCTTGTGATAAGCTATGCAAATGAAACTCTAAATGTCGGTTAGTATTCATCCTCTAAACTTAGTAATGCCCCAAATTAACTGTTCTACGTTTCTTATCTACCTATTAATTATTTAGTTTACTCTTAGATATAATAAACATACTATTATGTAGACTGAACACATCGCTTGACGCACATGAGCGTCACTTAACTAAACATTCAATTTACAATTATGCAATTATTCATTGTTTATTTGAAACAAAAATTGAATAAATACAAAGTTATACAGTCGAGTGGCTATGAATAAATGAACATGGTTATTAAGTATACGCCGAACAAAATGCGTCAATCTCGTTGTCATACGTAAAAGTTTATTTAATTATTTATAGTCGTTATTACCGGCTATTGGTGTGTTCTACTTGAATATATTGTCACATAATATATGGATAGTCCACCGACAAGGATAAATTACTTGTTATTAATTTTATTGTTATATACGGGCCGAGTTCCGTCTCATTTCGTATGCATGCACAGGGATCGGACGGGGCCCTACCAAGAGTTTTAGTTTGTTTACAATCCACGATAAATTGTCGGTATAATGCTGTGTGAGACAATTGATGTACGCACTTTGTTTACGTACGCTTTGTTCTAACTTTTAAACATATCGCTGGTTTGGGCACGACATCAATTTGCTAAAATATATAAGTACATTTACCGCCGATAGCTGGCGATAGTGACAAACATATCTAGAAGTTAAATAGTTAAAGAATATTAAAGTATTGTAATATGTTCGGCGCTGTGTTCAGTCTATACCTACCTATCTCCTATGGAAATCCAAACACTACTCACTACAACATGCTATGTAGAGGATATCGATATATGATAACTGACGCTAAAAAGTTCTAGACTAAACCTATTTGCCGCTATCATTGTTTACACCTAGTATAATAGAGAGGAAGAAGTTAAAACATCTACACGAGCTAATATTACACGTCTATCACCGATAGTACTATAATTTAGTCCGGACTACGATTTTCAATAAATATGCAAATTAGATTATGATCTCAGTTATTTTATCTTGCAAGGTTTAAATGCTTTGATTATCCTGGCCATCACGATACTTGTAATTGAGTTTCTGAAGATGGAGGTTAACGCTTTTTTCACGAAGGTTTCTCGTACGACGCCGAGTTTATCGTAGTGGATGTAAATTTTCGTGTTGCTATTTGCCAGCACAGCGAAACTATGTGTAAACTATGCCCTAGCGGCTTCATCTTTTCTCGGGACGTGAGCTTAACGAGGTTGTCTGCCGAATTTTGCAAGCAAATATCTCTCAGAGAAAAGTGTTGTGTTGTCACCGCAGAACTACAGCGCTACAAATTATTTGACATTAATTCCGTCCCATTAGAGAGTAACAAAGTTGTTTATATGTACGTTCGAAAACTGTCTTCGTCGGAGTCGTACGTGCAGTCGTTTCCCAAGTTGGAGGAAACGACTAGTTCATATTAAAGGCGCGCGACGAAGTTCTGGATCGCAGCGGCGCGCCACTTTGTCATAGCATCTGCTGCATCAAAGGACGTAACCGCGTTTTACTTCATAATAAAATTATATTAAGGACGAGCGATGCGATGCCTGCGCACTGCTCTCGTATTAACATTCAAATCGTGAAATTTAATTAACCGACTCCTGAACGGATATCTGCGGTTTGATAATTTATGGTCGACTAAATATTGGTGATGTAGATGACGTTACCAATAAGCCGGTGGCGGCGTCGGCTGAGGAATGCTAATGGGCGAAATGGGTGAACATTAATTGTGTGAGGGCCGCCGCGCCGGCGCACACTGCACGCACGTACGCAACACATTGCTCGCCACATGCACTGAGAACTGATTTTGTGTAGCCCATATTCCGCCCTAAACTGCACGTATAAATTATCAAACATTTCTAACTAACATATTGTATTAATACGTAAAAATACTCGCTACCTAACATTCTCCACTCGGCATGTGGAGTGTGTTAACAGTATCGTTAATTTCAAGGATTTATTGAAGGTAATTATTGCGTTCTTGTGGCTGTCCAATTGTTTCATAATTTAACATTACCTACAATTTATATTTTAACGACGAGGTGGTAGGACAGTCTTGCGTGTCGTAAAACGATGGTTAAAGGAGTCTGCCCACTACCCCGTCTCATACCATGACCGTGCTAGGAAAGTGTCAGGCAAAAAAATATTCTTTGTAAGGAAGTCTTTAAGACTATGCCCACTAGACCGTTCTGTCACCGACCAGCAGTTCCATAGCAGGGCGTATCGTGTTACTTTTTGTGTCTGATACGTTCCTAGCACGGGCATAGTACGAGACGGTGTAGTGGGCAGACTCCTTAAAATTAATTAATGCAGACCGATTTACCAACATTATCAAAAATAAACTTAACTAAGTAGTTGTGGTGACTAACTCAGCAAAGTGCGGAGATAGACTTCACTCACGAGCTAATGGTCAATTACAATTTGGAATGGTGTTCGCGTTTCTAGATTCTGTTTGCGTCCAACCGAAAAATTCTCGCGGCGTGCGCCCCAGCGGCCGGAAAAAAGTGGGAAGCCAAAGCTTAGTGGCGTAATTATGGTGGAGCCGAGGTAGCTCAAACACGAAGTGTGGACAAATAACGAGAAGAGTATTTGTGCAGCTGCGCTCCGTGGCTCACCTCGGGCAGCCCGCGCCCGCGCCCGCACCGCGGCCCGCTCTCGGCCTACTCTATCGTCTAGTGTTATTTCTCCCTGGAGTACAAGACGAACTAATCCCCAAAGAACAATAAGAACCGCATAAAAATTAACATTCTGGTCTCATTCAACGGGATCGACTGGAAGCCCGTGGACTACTTTTAATTAGTGGGAATTCTTTTTCGTCCGTCCCGAGATTTACATAGAAGTCACCACAAAAAGGACGTCACTTTTTCAGTACTTTTGTTTGAATCTGTTTAAATCTCTTTTAAAAGCTTTTGCTGTTAATGAGGAGCGGGCGATGGTGCGATACTAGTAGAGGGGCGCGGGAGCGGGAGGGCGCGACCTCTCCCTCCCGGTGCCGGCTGGAGCGAACGCGAACGTGGTATTTGCGCTAGAGTTTGTTTGCCCGACGCGTAGCATTTGAGAATCGTTAGGGCGAATCGTCTGTAAACATGGAGCGAGGCGATGGCGCTCGCAATTGGCCGGATTGTCTCGACAAAATTCTGAAGATAAACAATAAATAGCATTTCTCAAAACATGGACGTTTTGTAATTGATGGCGTCGCAGATTTATCTAGATGGTTCAGTCATTTTTAGGGGTGTTAACTTGTTAGTAAAGTTGTTAGTGAGAGTTCACACGAACTTTTGCCTCGGCGAGTTAGTTGAAATGGGAAGTTAGGACATAGTCACCACAGCAGATTACGAAAATTAGCGTATGCGTAGTTAAGTTTGTAAATGAGCAGCATGTCAGTTGTAAGCGGATCGGTGCCGACTGCGAGAGAGACGTTAGCGGTTAGTGGAATGCATTGTCGGGACGCGAGTTCACAGATGCATGGCGTGTACATTGTAAACCCCGCTGAGCTCTAGCGGGTGGTATGGCAGCAGTGTCGCCAGGTGGTGGTAGTGATTGCCGGACAGTTGGTGGTGCAAGCTCGCCAGGGGATTACCTGCTGGGTATGGCAGCCCGAAGCTAGGATAGCCCGAATAGCTACGTCCTGCCGCGTAGGCGGCGTACGCTGCGGGGAACCCTGTACAACAAACAATCACACGTTATTATCACATCCCCACTGTGACCAGTGGAATGACAAGCGGGGGTTAATCGTCGAATCGCATGCTTTCATTCGGCGTTATGTTGTTTCAAACGTTGCTTTTTAAATACTGCGTCGCTGATAGTGATTCATTGGCCGATATAAACATTCGGTATGTAACACGTGTCCCGGTGGCCCAATTCTAAAATAGAGCCGTCACATAAAAGGTAGGCAAGTATATCGCACTCGCTCGGTACTACATTGCTTTGGACAATGTCCAGCGGATGATATTTTGTAAACATCGTTTAATGTAGCACAGTGTAAGTGGACTAACGACGGCTTCATACCGCCGGAACAGATACCTACTGTGTTTCATTAACAAACTTACTGTATTATCAACAAACAAAACTCTACTCTATATCAAAACAAGTCATTAACACTAAAATAAAACAAATAGTACAGCGAAAGCTTTGACGCGTCTGTCGTACTACATGTTTCGATAACAAAATGAAGTCCGTTAAATGTAAAGTGAATGATGGCCGGAGTGTCCACGTCGGCTGATATGATTACTATACCGGATCGTTTATCATATTATTGCCAATCAAAATAGTGTATCTGTCAGGCGACGCGATCCATCACTCAGCAGATGGAGGGACGGGAGAGCGTGGCGCGACCCATTGATTCAATCTACACCGCACAACCAACACTTTAAGTGAATTAGAGAGTTAATTAATTATTGCCATGATCCGTTTTGGCATGTACCCCCGATTAGCACTTCAATAGTCCGCTTACGAACGTTGTTAAAACTATATATAGATAGGTCATACGTTTCATAGAGTGAGAAATGGTCTGACAGATGCAGGGTATAGCAGATATGAAGTGACTTTTGAAAATAAAATGTGAATCAACTTACCGTCAGGAAGCGCCCCCAATGACCACATGAAATCTAGAAATGTAAAAACATTTACATAAATCGAACGATCCTTACACCTTACATTTATATATGTGTGTGTATTTGTTATATTATAATTATATAGATTGATAGTATTGTGATTACTGTGCCTTGAGACACTATTTTGCTTGGCGAAAAATTTTGAGCTTACATAGTACTGAATATATGGTGAAATATATGTCTATATCTAATTTATATTTATATAAAGAGCATTCAACATTTCTAAATGGCTGACTACTTTCAAACATTTTCTAAAGTGGCTCCAAATAATGGGGTATGTTAGTACTCTCGGTCATCATAGAAGATGACTTGTTCATCATCAATGTTAATCTATTCTACACATTGTTAGTCTAAAACTAAACATGTTAAACAAACAGACATATTTAAATATTTTAGAAATGATATTTATTAATCTAAATTCTACCAAAATTACCTACTTAATAAGTTAATAAGTACAATTAATACTATTAGTTTACGAGAGCTAAGTTCCACAATACAAATATTGGGTGAATTAAGATAGTCCTTACTGTTAAACCAATGTAACAGTTATTCATGAAGAATTGGAATATACAACTAAAATATAAACTAATAGTGAACATATGTTTAGTCGTATTTGGCATTGCACAATAATAATATAAATAAATATCATGTAAAGAGTAAGGATTCAAATTAAACAGATAAGTACCTAAATTTATTATAATAACTATGGACACACAATAATTTACTGGCAATTTGAACGGACCTAGTTTCAAATTTGTTTACAAAACAATCATAAATAAATGAACAAAAATAAATAAAATTCTAATGATCTCATTAAAACTGAATAATAAACATCCACAGACAATAGGTACCTCTTTTGTTCCACTGACAACATTTTTGAAAAGCCGACATCAAGCTGTAAAGCTATTCATGGTAAAGAGCTAAAGAGTTTAATATATCACTTATGAAAATATGTCAAACAATATCATCAATCGTCCGCAATTCATGACATAGCTATGTTCTGGTGCTAAGGTTAGTTACTTCATGGATGGATGTGTAGCAAACTGGCAAGATTCACCGGGGCCTCGTGGTCCACGTTCAATACTTCGTAGTAAAAAGCTACTCAGAAATCAGGAAAATACCAGGCTCAACACTATATTATCTAACTATACGTATGTATGTATTGGAAATCAAATTGAATTAAGCACCTACTACCTGGTAGAAAAATATTGCTCTCTATCAACCCTACGTAAAATTGTTCGAGTTTCTGAATCTACTATTCCTCAAAATGTATGAATATTTATATAAATTATTGTATAAGAACTGATTCTATAGCTCCTCTAATTTATTTTGGTACACATTTCGAAAATCTGCTATCTAACTGATTCTCTAATGGCAATTACTAAAAATAAGACACTTTGGATATTATCAGTTTCCTTAAAGTACATTGAAAATTGTCACTTTGGCTTGGTAGGAGAAAAGAGAACAGGAATGTAAGAAAGAGCTAGGAATGGGTAGGAAAGCCGACACAGCATAGAGAGGAATGCAATTAAGAATATTTAAAAGGTTCGATCAAAAGAAAAACCCCGACGGGGTTAGAATGGGTGATGCGGATGTTGCTGGAAGAGGATCGCGGATCAGAGGGGCAAAGGAGTGGGCAGAGTGGTGTGAGTGAGGGGAGAGTAGAGGGTCGGGATGTCCAGCGCGTGTGCACCCAGGAGCTCAGAGACAGAGTATGTGAGAGGAGGAATAGCGAGGGGCGCGAGCGCAGGGCGCGAGGGGCGCGGGGTGGGTCGGAGCGCGGCTAGTGCGCGGCGGTAGGCGGCCGCGTGCGCAGCGGGGGTGGCGCCCGCGCCCGCGCTCGCGCCCACCAGCAGCTGCGCCGGCGCGTGGACGGGATAGGGCGCGTACCGGACGCCGGCGCCGGTGGCCACGCCGCTACCTAGGAACTCACCGTACGCGCCGCGTCCGGCGGCTCTCGTCTTCGCCAGGTTTGCTGGGAGCATGACTTCTTTTGGTTGTGCTTTTTTGCATTCCACCTAAAACAAAAGAAAATAGTTTTAAGAACATAAACCAAAACGAATGCGATATACAAAACAAATTAGGCAGCAAAATTGTGCAAAGTAATAAATGAAACCTGCTTGTTCTTCAAAAAGATACTAGAGAGAGTATAAAGTTTGGAAATCCACATTATGCCTTCGTGACGAGTAAGTTTTCATAGAAACTCCTTCTCAAGCGCAAAAAGTAATTAATTGAATATTACGATGAAATGCCCCAAACTTTCAGCAAGAATAGACTCGAAAACGTTCTATTATTTTATCAAATACTTTCAATTAGACCCGATATATAGGTTTAAGTCATGTACGTAAAAGTAGTTAGGCATATTTATTTCATCATATTTTATATCTGTTGTATTCGTACCTACCCTCTTTATTCATTGTTTGTATTCTTAGGTATAAGTGGAGTCAGCAGAACGAAGCAAATATCTTCAAGATCGGGTGACTCGCAAAATTATGGAAGAAAGGGGGCAACGAAATCGGTCGACAATCCGTTATGCTTCACGGTTCGAGTAACAAATTGAATTTTAATTTGCTTTACCAAGTCAAGGAGCTTATCATTGAATACTTATTATACAGTACGACAAATTTTACGAGCTCCGATGTAATTATTCGCTATCATTATGTCGCATCTTACAACTTGTTTGGTTACGAAACCTGAGAAGAAACCTGTTGATACTGAAATTTAAAAATAAATATTTACCCTATAGGCAACTGGATTAAGCGATGAAAAATACGGGTAGTATTAAGCATGGCAATAAATAAATAAAGCATCAACGCAATCCCGACGCTCTGCCAAGGACTACGGAAACCAAAGTAAATTAATGTACCTCATAATTAAACCCTACGTTTAATCGATCCATTAAGTAATTTTAACGAACAGTATGGCTCTCTTCAGTGCTTGTATCTTGCCCCTGCCCCTGAAGGGTGGACTGGAGGTAAGTATAAATTACCCAATCTACGCTAACCTAAACCTCTAGCAATAGAATTCTCGCTACAGAGCGTCAACGTTACAGAAAAGTATATAGGCTTAAATTAAAGTCGACCGAATGAATGGTTTCGACATTGTTCATTTTTCAGAGGCGATTTAAAAATGATGAGGTAAGAACAGATCGGAACATTTAAAGTTTCTCGCCAGAGTTTCCAGTTACATTTTTCATAGTGGTGCATAATCGCGATGTGGCCCCGTTCGGCGCGCGGGCGGGGTACATAAACTCGCGTCCACATTTGTCACGCGGCCGTCACAAGCCGACAAATGAAGGCTTTGCTACGGCGTTCGCGCACTTTGTGCACTTTGCACAACTTTCTGCGTCGACATGGAACTACGTGCCTTTGCATTAACGTAGGGAAGTGAGTGAGCGAGGTTTTACAGCGCTGAGTGTCTTTCCACCAAGTTTTATGCCTAGATAAGACTGAATAATCAACACGTAATATTAAAGTTGGGGACTGTGATTACGACGCTACGTAATAAAGCACGTTCTTAGTGAAAAATAGATACAGGTACGCTAAAATGCATAAGCGCAATATGTTTTAACAAAATGTTTTATGTCTTAACACAATGTACAAAAAGCTAGTGAAAATTGTGTTAGCGATCAGTGTTAAATCGTCGTGTAACATGAACAGTATTCTTCGATCGTCCACGACATAAAAATAGTGAGTGTCGCCATTTGTCAGGAGCGATAAAGCTTTACAAATGAACAGACGCCTACGCCAGCAGCGGCCGCCAGCGCTGTGGCCACCCCCCATTTGTTCGGCAACACGCAACCAAGGGGACATGCCAGATAAATGCCAGCCTAACTTAAAACTGAGATAGGAAACATCGTTTGTTATACTGTCACATGCACCTCGGTGTAACACGGTCTATCTAATTGAATCGAGAAGCCGAGACGAAACACGAAAACACAATCTGTTCTGTGTAATCAGCAGCGGAAAATGATTCCGTTTTAAATCTACCTACAATAATACGAACAGCCATGAAGAAAATTCAGCGAGGGGATCCGACGTTAATTGATGTCGCGTCGCTGGCGAGCGTAGTGGGAAACAAAAGCTCACAAACAATTCGTATCGGAGTTCGCAATCCCGATCAAGCGTTCGAGATCGCGACGCAGTTTAATGACACGAAAAATAACAAAGGTAAATTGTATTTAGCCCCCGCTAGGTAGGCACACCCTCCCGCCGATATATCGATCTGAGTTGAATCGAGTAGTATTCGACACCGACGCGAAGATCTCGGTTTAACCGAGCGGACTTAAGATCTGCTCCAGTGCGCCCTGGCTTAATGCCGCCCAACTCGAGGCACCTCGCGGAAACCTGCTCCTAATCCCATCGATGTATGAGGAATTTAATTGTTTCGCGAGAAAACACAGCGTTTTATGCTCCGTCACTTCAGCTCAACGTTCCCACGTAAACGTGAATTAATACGAATCTGAAAGCAGTCATTAAATTTTCGCTCGATTGATTTTGAGTGAAAACCTTTTAAGGTAAAACAGTAATGTCAATAAATTCGACAGAGAAGAACCATGCCTACCTTTTAAGAACATTGATTTTGTATTTCATCAAAAGACATGGAGTGTTTGTACATTAATAAATTATAAAGTTTATAACAATCGACCTATTTTTCTCGTTATTGTTGTGAAAATAATGGTGAGTCTGAAAATGTTTTTGATTCAAATTTACAACTTAAATCGAGCATAAAAGTGTTGTATATAATTTTAGAACGCCGCAAGTAAAATGTCGCTATATTTTGAGAGATAAAAGACGGAATTAACATTTTATTCATTTATATAGGTATTGTTGTGTGTAATATTGTGGGTACCGATGAGTTATTACCGACCCGAACCTACGGGGGACCCTTGGACAAAGACGGTTAGATTAAGCGATGGCGTTGTAAAATGATACAGCGATATGTACAGAATAAAGGATGTTGCGGCTGCGGCGAGCGCGGCATGTTGTGCACTGTCGCGGCTGCAGCTCTGCGCCCAAGTTTGACTTGGACATTATTCCAGATGCCAACCGCATGTTCCGACTTCAACCCAAGAAACTACAAAATAAAGAGAAGTCTAACAACTACTCGCGTTTTAGACTCACTTGCGTGTGTTGACGTTAAATGCCATTTATAACCTTGTATCAGTTTGTTTGCCTGCATTTTATATCTTATTAGTGAGTATTTGTAGAGAACGACGGGCGGTCGGCCAAATATACAACTTTATGAAGAATAAACGTCTTAGCTCTTCCTAAAGCAAAGTGTATGATAATATGAAAGTGTGTCATTTAGCTTTGAATTTCGTAAAGTATTGCTAGAAAATGTTCCTGCTGAAAATATATTATAGGCTATTTTCATATTAGCGGCCTAACGCAGTGGATATAAAAAGTCAAGAAAGTACTAAGCAAGCAACTTTGCTGGAGAGTAATGCGGTGCGGGCGTAGCGTACGAACATACGTGAGAGATAAACGGAGACGACAGGGGGAAGGGTTAAAGGGGGCGGGGGGTTGAGCTCGCTAGATAAGTTTATCAGGGAAACCTCTCGCCTTCGTATTGACAGAGCGTCGCAAGCCTGGCCCTGATTGCTGCTAAGCGGAAGCCGGAGCGTGGGAACCGGAGGCTAGGTAAGAGCTCCAGAATTACATATTTACCGAGATAAAAATGTAAGAGTACGTTCACGTGTACCTAACTCAATAAAAACTAGAATTTGCTCCTGAATAAAATCTCACTGAGAGAAAATTTAAACTTCTTCAATATTTACAAACTCGCTAAAATATAGATACTGCATTGCCATTGCTTTAGAAATCGCTCAAAGAATACCTTGTATTTAAATATTCGAGAGACTAGACTAGTTGTAAAGAAAACTCGTGGAGCGAACGTACGACGTTACGTAAAGGAGATGAGTCACAAATCTTGCGCTCAACAGGTCACGGATAATGAAATACTCTGCCGCACCCCGGGAGCTCTTTCCATATTTACGTAACTGTTGTTCGAAGAAATAAGATAAGCGCGAGTCGACGTTTTCCGTAGAATTTCGGCACGGTTACTTAAAGTGTTGGAGTGTTTACTGAGAGGGTGAAGAGGCGGAGAGGGCCGCGCCTTGATGGGCCGTAATGCGCGAAATTCAAATCAGATATAAGCGATCGAGTCGTCGCGTCGCCGTCGATAAGCGGTAACGTTACCTGCAGCGCTACCTCGCCCCGACCGCCCCGGCGCTGCCTGTAGCGCCTCAGCCATCACCGTATTGCACACTTTTATAACAAAACCGATGGAAATGTGTTCAAATGCTGTAACGCAAAAATTCTCGCGATTCCCTCTAAAATATTTGATAAAACGGAGAAACGATATTGAAAATACGAAAATTTTTATAAATTTTCATGTCAACCAAACTTTACGGAAATAAATAGACGTAAATACTATCATTTGCCGTCATTACCGAACCGTTTCTTTTCTAAAAGTCACTCATATATTCCCTTTAGAAATCAACAACAAAGAACAAACTAACGAAGCTAATGACATTTAGGTACACAAATATCGAGTGCACGGCGCACGCCATCCAAAGACATTGGAAATACTACTCCATGTCACATTCACGTTGAATTTTAAATTACAACCGCATATTCGCCGTCATAGAAATGTTAGTTAGACATTAAATATTAAGGGGTGGCATACACCGGCAGCGAGCGGCGTGCAACATTCATTGCGCCGCGGAAGCCTGACAAACGCCCACGGCTATTTCTAGGAAATCGATTGCAGTCGATGGCAACGACGAGTTTGTTACGCGAAACCACCAAGACGTTTTACATCGTTCGCTTTATTGCTACCAATATCATATACAGTATACACTTACCTTTATTTGATTGCTGCCGTTCGATCGATTTTAATAACGTTTGTTCTGAGAGATGCGTGTCTTAAAATTAAACAGCGCTAATTTAAAAGTGAAACTATGTAAAGTTTGAAATAGTTCCACTGGTCGTTGGACTAGAGCGACAAACAACTCGAATAACTTCTAACATAATCCAATTTAATAGTTGATCAAACAAAATACCAATTAAATTGAAAGCAAAACGAGCAAACTGTATATTGGCAGATACTCAGCGGTATTAGCGGCGTTTGCAATTGTAAGTAAACACAGAATTACCGACTACTCGCTGCTTAACTAATTCGTATCACGGTTAAGAGCCCACTCGAACATAAAAGGAAAAGAATATAACGATTGTAAATGTCCGGCGACCGCGCAGTTTGCCCAATTGAAACGTATAATGAAATTTGTATATTAGCCAAAAACGGCCTAACGAAAATCTTGTAAAAGTGTTTCCATGTACGATTTGAAACGCCCCGGAAAAATCCGCAACGAAATTCAAATAAAATTGCAAACGATGTATTGGCTCAGAGAGCGACGTTAGAGGCGTATGAGTGCAGTTTGCATTAAAGTAATTGTTGAATGTCGGCCGTTTGTGGTCGTACTGTGTTCACGCAGCTTCAATTTGCGAAATTAGACGCTGTTATACACGGTGAAGTGGCTATTTTTATTCATCAAACAACATTGCTTTCTTAATTAAAAATCTACAAGTCTTTTATATGGATAGATACTGAATATGGATGCGAATTCGCTTTTGATTTTTCATTTCAACCGCCAGACTTGTTAGAGCGTACAATTTTATTTTGCGACGAGATATTTGAAGTTGAAACTGAAAATATCTACGCGATAATAATCAGTAATGAATATAAATCAGAAACTTGCTCATCACTGTAAAAGAAGATAAACCAAAACGTACAAGACAAATTCAGGTGATATTCAGAATTAATAACAGCCCGTGAGAAAGTTTATGACGCACGTACATGTATAAGCTGTAGCAATTAGTTGTAATTAAGTAGGTTGGAGCTCGGGGCGCCTTGTCACACCACTACCGACTAGATTAAGGTCTGCGGCACGCGGTCCCGCCGCTCGTAACTTGTTTTGCATGAATCTGTACGCGACTTTCATATGACTCTCAGGAGGAGACTTAGTTCAGCACCTCTAATGTAAATGAAATTGTGTGCAAGAAATAAAGCAGGGCTTCTCGGCCGCTATTTATCGCCGCTCGCGTCTCCTAACTCCCCCGTAATGGGAATGTGGAGACGACGCGCAGAGCGCCGTAATGAACCGGCCTGCCCTTACGTATGGCCTTTATTGATGATACCCGCGCCCTCAACACAGTTACTACTTTATTGTCTCCCTACGCAGCGGCATAGTTTCTATTACGCGACGCTTCTTACGATACTTTATGGCGGTCGAATCATTCCTCCGGAACACATGCTCCGATGGAAATCCTACACTCTCTTTGTTACATTTAATTACACCCAAGGGAATATAGCGAACGGGAAATTAACCACTCAGTAAGTTAGATTATGAACTGTTTCATGTTGAATATGACTGATTAATAGATTTGTCACTTCACCTTTATTGTATCAAGCGTACCTGCATAATTTAATATCTGTTTTCAGTTTCAGACGTCACCATTTTCAGATGAGCTGAATATTGTTCACGAAGCAAGGCAATCAAAATAGGATATGATTATTTCGACATTCGGACATTTTCACCGGGCTAATAATTATAACCTGTCATATATTACGGCAAAATGTTAGGGTTGCCTGACCTTTTAATTTAAATTGGGGCGATGAAATAGAATAATGTAGACATAGAAATTAACTTATTATGAAATTCCTCTTGACTCAACTTTTTCAATCAGTATTTCCGTGCGATGGAGTTATGCAGTTTCGATATTACGATCGGAGCACGTTGTGTCCCAGACATAGGCACATGTACGGTTCAAGCACAATCCTGTCGATCGTTCTCGCCGCCGCCGGTACCACGTGTGATTAATTAATTTTCTTTCACGCTTCAAATTTAAGTTCGAGTAGAAATCGTTAACGGCCGGAAAGGCCTGTTGAGCCGTAATTTACGTCTTTTCGTTCGACTTCAGTTAGTTGCGTCATTTGAGAATTGCGTGCTGTGCGCCTTATAACCATTAAATTTATATACGTACATAGGAAATTAGGTAGTTGTTCAAATAGTGATTGCAGTCAGATTACGATCATAACTTGTAAATTTTTCCTTAGAAAATATTTAACTTTATTATTTTTTATTTTACTCGTGTTATTAATGTAAAATTAATATTTTATCCGTGTGGGATCGACGCTTGAATACGTTAATACCTTCCTACATTAATTCAAAGTAAAATTATAATTAAAATGATCAAAATATGAATACTTTCAGTATTTATATATTTATTTATTAGTATAAATAATAAATAAATATATAAATAATAAAATAATATAAATAAATAATGTATCGAGGAATTATGTCTACTTAAATGTACATTGCTGTGTATTGTCATGTGGTAGTTTACATTGCGCAGTTCTGAAATACCTTAGTGAACAAGTAAGTTTAATTAATTCAGCAGTACGAAATACCGAGGACAAAATCTCGTTAACAAGTAGTGCATCTAGTGTAGTACATGGCGGTATCGCCTCTATTATTAATGACAGGACGACACATGTGCTGAGTACATTTCCTCTCTCCATACATATTCCAGAATCGAGCAACAAAACTATTGGGTTTGTTATAAAATAATCTAGTTTACTGCTTTTTTACTTAATTTATATTCATATCTCAGTGTTATTTTAAGGTGCCCTACACCTTAAGCAAAATAGACAATATGGTTCATAAAAATGTCAGAAACACTTTGTTTTAAAGTCTAGACACGATGAAAAGGTCAAATTGTTTATATTATAGCGAGTAGCAACACTAGCGAAGAAATAAATTGGCTTGCGATTTCTCATTCTCGAACTAAAGAGAAAAAATATTGAAAATATTCATTTGAAAATATCAATCCAATTTCTTATATTCAAGATTCGACATCAACGAAGTCCTTTTTATACTTCAATCATTACATTCTTTCTGAATAAAAAGTTAGAAAAGGACTAGACAAAATCCATCCAAATCTTGGACCCACAACTTGCCAATTGCAAGTTTCAATGAAAAAGGACGGTCGCACCGAACGGTTGATATATAGAACGCGCAAAAATGGGCGCGGACGAATCGATAAAGCTTAGAAGAAGCGCGCTGGGTCCTGCTAAAACGGGAAGTTTATGGTAATCACGGTTGCGGAGGAACGCGTGATTGATTGTTCGACGAGACCTACTACGGACCGGGGACCGCCACCCATGGCTAGCCCGCTACTACGTACACAGACGTGTTGGCCGTTTTGTTGTACAAGTATAATTTTGGTAAGCGAACCTTTTTGCGAGCGTGCTCGCCAAAAGCATTTATTAATGGCACCCGTGACTGTGTGCAATAGAATACCCTCCTCTTATCTGTCTATCTATCGACAGCGTCCGTTACGCATGGGTGTGTAGCCATTCTTTAATACGGCAGTAACGACAAGGGTGCGTCTACCAGCCCTACGGCCTGTTAAGACTCTAAGAGAAATGGCGATTGAGGATCCCAAGATTTAAGTGGCAGTTTCAAATGTGCCTACTTTTAGTGTTATTTCCTAAACGGAAACCATTTGTTTGCCTCATGCACGATCGAGAAGAAAAATTTACGCAGTACTCGAGTATTTCTCAGAAGTGTGTATATGCGAGGCGATTGCTCTAGGGGAAGTGCATTTGCGCTATTATATTCAGCAGTATCGTTCGGTGAACTGCAACCGAAAATATAGGTATTTCGAAAATATTAAAAGCTGTATCGATGCGAGTGCGTGCAACTAAAAAAAGAGCCTGAATATGAATCATCGCAGTCCATGCTGTCACGTTGTTTTGGGGAACCATTAGTTAAACGTTCAATAAAAAGTAATATATAGTCCGCAACACTACATTTGAACCGCGTATTCGCTCTTGTGACTCACGTTATAAATGCCGCTGTAAGTCACTTGGAAAAGCTACACAAACTTGTAACTCCACCGTGATAGATACTGATGTTTTCTTGGGCAACTTCAAAATAAATTCTATGTCAAATATAAGTAGAATTCGTAAATAAGCTGCCCAACTTTAACCAATATGTCTAGTTTGAACGTGTAGTTTCTGTATTTCACCTGTTCCGTGGTAGGTAACATTTGTAAGAAAGTTGACGTAAGAAACTAAATATTTAACGGTATTCGTGACAGAAGGCAGTGTTATGATGAAACTTAGTATATCGGGACATTTAGTAGAAAATATCTGGAGCCTAAACTTGATGCGTACACCCTCATATATCGTGTAGCAATATGACTTTAACAGGTGTGACCTCGTAAAGAAACACAGGTGTACGCGTCCCAGGGACGGTTAAATCCGGCAAATAGAAATTGATGTTAGTAGGTGAAATCTAAACTACACTATATTTTAGCCATTTCGAGGCGCGTCGGTGCTTTGTTGTTAAAATTCATGGTAAGCGGAAGCAATTAAGGGAGTAATGTGTAAGGACGTAATGGAGTGACGGGAATTTGTTGCGAGCGTTTTAATGGACGTCCGTATTTATGTTTCAAAATGCAGCACCGCCAGCCTTCCTGTCACTTCGCATTTATAATTATCACAATCATTTATAACGCAATTATTTCTGACTACACTGTCTTATTAAAACCGTCATTACATTATCTACTTAATGTAGCCTACATTTTATAATTCATCACCCACGTTATCGGGTTTCGGTTGAGAATCTTTCAACTGCTATGGCGAAAGGTGAATTTCCACTTGCTTGCTACCTTTAAATTATTATTGCCTTGGTAACAAACAGAGGAGTTCACTTGTACTATTAACAGAAACATATGTACGTCTCTCGTTATAATAAAGTAGACTATATTAGTTAATCTGGATGTGATTTTTTATATATATATGTACATATATCTCTTTAGATCATAATAATTATGTATGCGCAGAAATACTTGTCCGTAAATAAAGTTAGAAAACAGTGACTTCGCTAATACATTGATACAAAAATGAGAAGACAATTTAATAAAATTATAATGCAGCTGGGTTTAAATCTGTGTCATTTACTCCTTGGTCATTAAACACAAAAATCGTCAAAGAAATAAAGATATTTTTTATTATTCAAAGTGAGCCGCGGCATCACCCTATCACTTCGTGCGGGAAGGCGGAGCAGCTATTAGCTTAACGACCATTTTAATATAAGAGATGACATATTAAATTTACGAGGGTGAGCTACCCGTAGCGTAAACGTCGACGCTGACGTGACGCCTCTGTCTTCTTTATTGCGTACGTAAATATAACTATTAGATGTGTTTATGATATGCTAAGGCGAATTTTTAATGGGCCGAATCGTTTACGAGTCACGTACACACTGTATAACCGATGATCGTAACTTTAACACCCTGTACACTGTCACAGAGTACGCGTTAAACAAACACTGTTTCCGTTTTACTTTGTGACTCAAACGTCGCGTCGTACGTTGTTTACGAAAACTGTGTAAAAACCGAGTTCGAGAACATTGATCATTTTCCCCGACACGCAACAAAAAAGGTACGAAATAATAAGCGATTAGTTGCCCGCTCCGTCGTATATACATTATGCGGCTCGCAGGAGAAAAGCTTGCTTCATGCACACCTCTCGTTTCGCACGGAAGCGAACCGTAATTACTCTAAAACACTACCCATTTGTTTGATGTCTTTGTTCGTTGTTTGCTCCACTTAGGGCGAGCATCACCCTTGCGATTCCGCCCGACACATGCCGTGAGTTTCGTACAGCCATTAGGTGCGAGACAATGGGGCAAGACACAAAAAACAAGCATTAATAATCAGGAATATGCATCGACAACGGGAAGGGTGGTATCTGCTTCCCAGCCCTTTCAGCGGGGACGACAGATAATGGCCATGGAAACTTCAAGCGACAAAGACAATGGTAATGGCTCGAATAGGTATAGGCATCGTGGCGCCGATTTTTCGTACTCTTTCTGCGTACTCCGCTCTGCGCTGAGTGGGTACACCGTGCCATTGTGCTCGCAAAACAAGAGTGATTGAATATTTTAATACCACCTTGTACTTGCAGACAAAGGAATTGTTAACGTGACAACGTCTCATTACAGCAATTAATATGCGTTACATTTAATATTAACATTTGTATTAACACCTCAAAGTTAAGACACAACCTCAGTTTTCATGCTAAGTTGAAATATTTCTTAAAATTAAAACAGTTGATATTTAGCGTTGAGTAGCTTGTATTTACTTAATTGTGCCTTTTAGTGCCATCAGAAGTTGCGTGGATGACCACAGTAATTTGATTATGTCCCGAAATTTACATTAAAATAATAAAGTGGCGTTAGAGCAAGACAATGGCTATGTTGTGTGCGTGTTGTAGCCGGCTACAAGTTAATCGGGGGCAGGCTTTATGGGCGCACATGATTGTAATAGTCTTGTAAAGGGTGACTGGTAATGTATTACGACAAATGGACGGCGCTAAACGATACGGCGCAAGTTAAATAAAGAAGACATTTTTATATTAAACTCTCCCTTTATCCATTGTATTATTTTACTTCTCTACATGATGAGGCTTTAGTAATAGGTTTAATTATGTTAAAAATCGAACAAGGAGAATGAAATGTTAAAAGTTTGAATTCGAGTGCGAGATAATGTGGGAGCGAATAGATGGACAAACCAGAGGGAGTAAGCGTTAACTAGTGCAATTAAGCCGTTAATCTATCCAGCGTTGGTAAAGTTCATTGCTACATCTGGAATACACATGTCACAGTGTCACCCCCTTCCCCTTTGTGGGGAAAAATCTAAACACAGTAAAAGCTGGCTTTAGTGGCGTTTTATTGGCTCCATTTGGAGTCTCGCCAGCTCTGCTCCTTCGCCTTTAATTGATATCTGACCGAAAACGTCCACTTTACGTAGATTTCTTGTAGACAAGTGTTTTGCGTATAGTTTAATCAGCCAACATTTTCAGGAAATGGAATTGTTTGTTCCGAAAAGAGATAATATATTATAATAATATTCTACTACATACACACTACATCATCTAGCCGAAACTAAGCAGAGCTTGTACTATGGGTACTAGACAATGGATACACGTACATAGGTACTTTTTATTTGTAAGTACGTACATATTGTACATAGAAACACCCAAGACAAACATCCATATTCATGCACACAAACAAAAACATTTGCAACTTTATGTTTCACTTAGTTGAATCAATACTTTGTTTAAGCGGAATGAGAAAGTAGTTTTAATGCTGAGTAGAAATAAAAGGGTTTTGGCGGAGTTGACTATCAAGTTAAACGACTATTAAATTAAGCGTTTTCAAATAAGTTGCAAGTTTACCTTTGGAAAATACCTAATGTCTGTCGAGTGTGACTGTAGATTTTGTGTTGCAAATGATTCTCAAGGCCTAGGTATATTACACTTATAGTTTGCCAAGTATATTGACGTTAGAGAAAGCTTAGCTGTTCAACGTATTGGTATTAACAATCACTATAAGGAAAATAAAATTACACTACTCGATTTGGGAATTGAATCTCACCAGATCAACGAGACTGGCTAAATAAGGCCTTAAAGTAGATGAATAAATAAGGTATGATAATATACCTTTCTCATACAACATTTGAAGTTTTAACAAGCGAGCTACTTTCTTCATGTGTATAACATACCCAGTATTTAATGATAATATTTAATTAGTTAAACGCGATTTACATTTTGTTTACGGGCTATTATTATAGATTCATAGTCGATGTTATACTAACACATTGGGTCAGTAGTATAATTTTTCAACTAAAAGAGAGTTTCATTTTTAGATTGGTTATGTTCTGGACTTAGTGACGGACTATATACCATAGCTCCTTAAGTTAAACTCCAAGTATAGACCGCATTAAAATCTCTTTTGAGGTCCTTTGCATAAACAAATACATAAATAGCTTCGGCTTTAGAAAACTTTAATTTTAAGAGGCAATGCGAGTTACATTTAAAAGAATATAATATTATGTACAGACTCATTATTTTTGCAGTTTAAGCCGTACAATATGACTCTCAATGTTCTGAAAGCCCATTCACAACAGTGGGATAATAATCAGTTGATAAAGGAAGAGGGTTTAGGGCTGAAATGATCAATTGATATGAACCCTTTACTGGTGTCCAGATTTTCATAGCCCATAAACATTTTATGTGGGCATAGTTGCACAGTTTCAAGTTTAATAGAATTAGATTTTATCGCCAATCACGATATTTGATAGCTGGTTCAAAACCGTTAGATTTACAAATCGACACCATGTCCAGCGTAAACACGGCATTTAAAATTAAATGGAACTTAAAATGTATAAAACCAAAAACCATCACGTTTATCGTCTTGTTAAATACCTCTTTAGCTTCGTGATATAAGACAGTAGGTTAAGGGCTCGTGCAGTATAATTGCGGTGTCTGGAAATGGGCCTGATAGATGGCAAAAGATGCATGTGGGACTTGAAAACATAGCTATCGAATTCTGTGACTTATAACTTGCGTATATTGATCGTATTCCAGATTTAGGTTTAAAGAACTTTATTTTATTCCAGATTTGTTGACAAAATAATGATTAATCACAATTGATATGTAAATAATAAAATGTATAGTTTGCATTTAAGAATGGTTAAGTCATATAAGACAATTATGTATATCCTATGTTCTACTTTCACCCCTAGACATATCGGAATTTTCTTTTATATTCTATTAAATGTAGATAACTATTAATAGGTTATTTAGACGTCGCGTCGGTCAGAGTTCTATCACCATTAGATCGAATCTTTACTTTGCCAAGATTTTTACAAAGCGTACAGTAGCGTTTTTTTGTAATTATCGCTTATGAATTTCAGTATCTAGAAGAACTAATGATACGATGTGACGAAAAATAAATCTATCGGGCTTATAAATTCAAATTTAAATCGATTATTTGTTAAAATGTGATTTTTATATAGATGGTGTGATACAAGATTAGAGCAACACATTTGCCATCGGTCCCATGGCATGCAAATATGGTTCACTATTATGTACATATGTACATCACTTTTTAATTATTAACATTAAACGTTTTACAATGTAAGTACTCGTTCACAGAATAAAAATATTCTTGAATAATCCATTTGAACAAACATTTGAACATCTTATAATTTGGTAATTCATGAAACTGTTGGGGCAGGTGATTATAAATGCGTGCTCTAGAGGCGGCACGGTCCGAGCTCCACCAGGTCCTAGTGGAAGAATGGCGAAATCGACTTGTGCACCCCAGTGTCGGGCACGCCACAATCGTCGCGTCGCCGCAATCGTGGCGGTAAGACCCGTTTTTGAGGAGTGGCTGGAGAGGTGGCATGGCGCACTCATCTGCCAGCTGACACAGGTAATGACTGGCCACGGTTGCTTTGGCCAGTTCCTGTGTCGCATAGGCCGGCAAGAGACGCCCGGTTGTCACCACTGCGGGGACTGCCGCGACGTTGTTGAGGACACGGCGCTACACACTTTGGCGGACTGCCCCACCTGGGCATCGCAGCGTCGTGATTTGATCACGGTAGTCGGTATGGTTGCCTTCTCGCTCCCGGCCGTGATTCAGTCCATGGTCCGGAGTGAGAGGTCGTGGAACGCCGGCGCCTCCTTCTGTGAGGAAGTAATTTCCATCACGGAGGCGGCGGAGCGGGAGAGGGAGCGCTCAAACCCTCTCCCCAACCAGAACCAGCGCAGAACCGGGCGCCGGAGGGCGCGAGATGACCTCCAGCCACCTTGAGGTTTGACTTGGAGGTGGTGAGCTTCGTGGGCCTGCCCGCTATCCATTCAGCACCAGGTTTGAGAGGCGGCGTGCGTGTTCCCACGCGCACCTCTGTGTCGTGTCCGTCTCCCCTCTAGGGGGTGACAGAAGGGATTTTAAAAGTACGCAATGTCTAACGGGTAGGTCTCTTCGTGTAGTGGCCTGCCACGTGCATGCGCAAGTGATTCGCGCGGCCCCGCCAATTGCGGTTTTGTCGAGGAACACCGTGGTAGGTTTAGTCGGTATTCCGGGAGGTCCATTATTATCATCCTTATTCCATCTTTCTCTTTTACCGGTGAGTCCGACATAACCCCTCTGCCGGCCCCCGCGGAGGGGTAAGAGACAATGCATTCACCCACGTAAAAAATAAAAGTTGATTATAAATGCGTATCGCCATAGATCGCAAATTTTTTTTTAGATTTACCAAATTACGTTAATTTTTGAGAAATACATATATTTTAGTTTTAACTTATACTTCGTCCCTCCTTTGCTCTGGAATTGAATATATTTAGTTTTATTTATATTAACACTAAGATTATGATCAACTTAACCAATCTACAATATCATAAATAGTTTTATTTAGCACATCACTGTAGTTACAATTAGAGGTATTAGGTAATATTATTGAGATATCATCTGCATATAAAATATATTCATGAGTTGTCATCGAAGGAAGATCATTTATATATAGAAGAAAGAAGTGGACCAAGAATGCTTCCCTGGGGTACACCAACTTTATTGTATCTCATGTTTGATTTGAAAGGTACCTCTTCATGTTTCGAGTTAAAAAATTTTATAACTTCCACAAGCTGTGTTCTGTTACTTAGATAACTCATCAGCCAATCAAGAGCAGAACTACGAATTCCATAGTGATTACATTTTTGCAGCAGTAATTCATGCGATACAAAATCGAATATACTTATATCAAACAATATTGCTGTAACTGGCGTTTTTTTTTGTTAATATGTTTTACTATGTTGTTCATTAGCTTAAAGGTAGCTAAAGTGGTCGATTTTCTTTTCAACAACTCATGTTGCTCTGGACATAGTATTTTGAATTTGTTTAAGAAAGATACCAATCTACTGTACATAACCTTTTCAAATAATTTAGCGATGGAAGGAATTAATGCAATGGGATGATAATTATTTGTGTCGTTATTATAAGCGGTAATTAGTAGCCTCGAGTAATACGTAGTCGTAATTGGACTGATATAGAAATAAAGTATTACTTACCATTTTGTTGTTGATTTCGTGAAAATGTATTTCGCACACTTTATCTACTATGTCTTCACTTTGAAACGTGACAAAACCGAAACCTGAAACAAAACGAGACACACGTTAGATTTTTATACACTTATTACGTATTTAGATTATATGTGGAGTATAGATATGTACATTGTATGAATAAGTGAACAAATTGGAATCAGTCTGTCTTAAATTGATTCTTATTTTACTTAAGTTATTACAATCAAGTTGTATCAAAATACAAGTTAAAACCTCAGATATTCAGTCTGAAAACTTTTCGAATTTTACCCTGTTTCAAGTTATCAGAACCTTAAAAGTCTCATCTTTGATATCGTTTTAATTAAAGGCAATTCGTGTCAAGTTAATTTCAAAAGGCACGTCAATCAGTTTTCGACAACACCTATCAGGGTATTGTGCGCTGTAGGCCGGCGCGGGCAGGCACCGCGCGCCCCTCGCCTTTGTACTTGCCAATTTATTAAAACTTGTGCCCTCGCCACCGCACCGCACCGGCGACAAACCAAACAATACCTATCCTTCTTTAAATGCTCCTACACATTCACGTGGCCGCAGCATCGACCAACTTCGCCGATATGTTCTCCGTCCGACTCAAAAGATCGTTCAAGTTCGCCCTCGCCCGATTCATGAATTACAAATTGCAATTTTGAGTTTCGCACTCGAATCGCTTTCCGATATTTACACGATTCTATGCGACAACTTACGTCCTAGCTTACAATCTGTCGCACAAATAAATCCATCGAATTCGAAACATGGGCACTCGAGGCGTTGCGTTTCCCGATTTGTAATCACCTGCCGTAGACCAAGTTTCCGCTCAAAGTGGCTAACAAAACAAGGCGATGAGCAGGCGTATTTCTGTCTGCTAACGATTAAGACACACATGTGACGTGACGTATCTAACCGCGACGACAAATAGCATTAGTGAGCCGCTCCACAAACAGTCGGTGGCGCCGCGATTATACTGACACGTACGTGTACTCCGCCAGTATCGCGAGCAAACTTTTGACTCGTCCCGTGTCCACGTGTTGATATGGGCACGTGTGAGCGACATATATCTTCATGACACGGGATCAACGTCGCCAACCCCAAAAGTTATACGGTTCTAAACTCAACTTGTACGACAATTGCCCTCAGCTACGAAACGCTAATCGATACCCTTGTAAATGTTACGCCCGAGCCGATACTTATAATCTGACAGTGTGGCTCATTTGTTCATATTTAGTTCATCACCTTTCACGACTTCGGCTGGCCTAAACAAACAGCACGCTCCGTCCGCCGAAACTAGGGCGCACTTGGTATTTCACGCGCGGCCGGGTGGCTTTGCGTAGGAATCGAGGCAAAGATAGTAACACCCCAAAAAGGCAAATAGGGGTTCAATCGAGTTCCGTTAGATGACCGTATTTTCTTTATGCATTATAAGGTTGGTGCGGTATATCAAGTGAATCGTTTCTGCGTTATTGCTTTCCCAATAAAAACGATTGGAAACAATCCCTACTTACATAAAACATGGTGTTGGGAAAGTAGTAGGGAAGTTGATAAAGCATTGTTTTGATGCTTAGATTACAAGCGCGGCGCGCGGCGCTGCGCGAGCCGGCGTGGCGCGCACCACAGATAGTTGTTGCGTGTATGTAGTTGCGTGCCGAGTGGAGCCGATTTCCCCCTTATTTATGCGGGTCTGCAAACCGAATAAAGTAGGAAGTAAGCAACATCGACGGCCACCGAGTAAAGTTATCTGCGGGCGAGATGGTTGAGCAAATATGAAATCGGACCGCACGATCATACTAAATGAACTTCTTCTAAATGGATTAGTGCGACGTAAATTCGTCGATGTTTTGTTACCATACACACAAACTGTTCAAATAAATACAATACCCGTAAAAGTTGGAAATGAAACGTTAAGAGAAAAGAGAGAAATAGCATTGTCACTGACCACGTAAAAAGTTTTGGGTTTCGTGTTGCCTTTGTGTGCTCGCTCTAGATAAATGGGGTATTTTCGTGAAATTCGTCCGCGTCACTTCTCGTAACAATGGAGAAGATAAATAATCTCTGCGTAAGAAAAGGATTCCGTAAACATAATTATTTGAACTCGCAATTGTAGCTGTGAAATGCTAATGAAAGTTCTCCACGGTCGCTTCAGGAATTAACGTTATTTTTCTCCGACTTCAATTACACTGGGTACCTTTACTTTTTAAGCGGAATACTTTAATTAAATCTGGCGGCTTATAGGTGATCTGCGTCCGTCAACACTAATTGGTCCTCTACTTTGTTTGTTAAATTAAACTTGCATCACTCTACGACACCTACATTGTTCGATAATAAGAAAAACAACAAACTTTTATGTTTTTTAAATGTGTGCTAGTAGACCGTGGTTGAGTAATATAAGTTATTAGATGTTCCCGCGGTTTCACCTGCGTTTTTCATTACTGCACCGCCCCCGTAGGTTGTAGCGTGATGTTATATAGCCTATAGCCTTCCTCGATAAATAGGCTATCCAACACTAAAATAATTTTTCAATTCGAATCAGTAGTTCCAGTAGTAGTAGTTGATTAGCGCGTTCAACCGACCAAACAAACAAACTCTTCAGCTTTATAATATTAGTATAGATTTTGGCTTTATATGTAGAACTAATGTGCCGTTTTTGATATCTTTTGTCAGTATGACTAATCGATTTTGTAAATGAATACCTACTTCTCGGCATATTTCTATTCGAATACGTCTTTAACATCAATGGGCTTATTTCTGTAGCCCCAATCAACCTGTCAAATACCTTGTGGGTCTTACTATTCTACAAGCATCGGCGGCGTCCAATTTTATTAATTCCCATGGTGTTCGCACCTGCGATAGCGGCGCTCGTTATTTTAATATAAGAAGCGAGAGGTTGAGGCAAAGATTATGAATGTGTCTCCCGATATCGGATATCTCGACACATCTGTCGGGAGGCACGTGGAGCTGACAGTGGGCGGCGTCCCCGCCCCGCCTGCCGCGCGCCTCTCCCCCGCCCCCCGAATCGGGGCCATAGGCAGTATAATCTGCCCCGGCACTGTATGAAACACCGGCCGGTGGCGTTTATGGCGCTATAATAACCGTATAAAACGCGACTTATTGTAGGCGTCGATAACGGACGTTATACAACCTAAGGCCTCCACTTTGTGCCACACCGCCGCCCCGGGCTTTACCACATTTTTTCTATGTTACCTTCGCGCTCCCCGCCAAATGCTTTAATCTAATTTATCGCGGTATTCTTCTGCTAATGTAATTCCAGCGGAATTCATTAATCTAATTGAATATTACATTCGAACATAAAATTTATGCAAGGTATTTATAAGTACGAGCAAATTCAAGCACGCTAGATTGCATTCGATTTGAGTTTTATAGGTGGCGCACTAATGCAGAATTTCCTCTCTGACATGCAGATTTTCTCAAGATGTTTTCCTTTACTGAAAATAAATATTTACCTGCGCTGCGAAAAATTCAATGGTGCAAAACGTGGATAGAGCGTGGCTCACGTACGAGATTAATTCTCTATCGATCCTCTATCAATAGGTGCTGGGAATTTAGCATGGATGATCGCACTAGCTACTCGGAGCCTGTATTTATTATTCGTCAGTTGGATACAACAACTGAATACAAGTTAATAAAACACTATCTTGTTACAGAGAAAGTGAGTCAACGGGAGTTATCGTAGCGTCAATTTTGTTCTTGTTTTTGTAGAGAATAAAAGTAATGTTGTATGTCGGCGATAACTAGCAAGTTTTCATTAGGACCCCGCTCAACAAGCTCTCAAATGATCATCGGAGTTGGCCGGTGGCCGCGGCGCGTTCCGACGTCAAAACTTTTGTTATTGTTTCGCTTCATTATTGTAATACGAAATACGCGGCACAATAATTAAGAGATACTCGTCTATCGCCCCTTCTGACGTAATAGTTGGCCCAAAGTTTTATCAACGAGCTCTCATCGTGACAGAATGTTTGCTACGTAAATAATTGCCAGATTGCTTCTGAGCTCAGCTAATAATAACAAGTTAATCGCAATAGTTATTATCGAGAAAAAGGCTAGGTTATAAGAAAACGGAATTGCCTTCGTCGACCGTCGTTACGCGATCAATGCTTATTAGGAACCTATTAACTGAACATTTGTTTCATGTGGCCGGGCTCCCTCTGAACCTGCTTATGAAAATTTCATTCTTGTACATGTAGTGACGTATGAAAGCACTACGGAGCAAGCGGCGGCCTCGACTCAACTGATTGGATATCGAACCGAGCCAATCAGTTTTTTTAGGTTCAATTAATCACAGAAAAATATGTATATCGTAAGTTACGCGTAGAGGCGAGGTGAAAAAATATATGACGAAATCTTGAGCACCTAATATAAATTTTATGTCCATAAATCATACTTAAGCTCCACCTGCACCTCGCTCGGAATAATTCTTTATAAGTTACTTTCTTATCAACATCGCAGTTTTGCGATCTAGTTTGTACTAATAAATGATTGATCGTTCTTTTATTTGAGTTTCTTATTACTTATTTCTATTTCGAATACAATCCGGTATGTAGGTAAGAACAACAGTAATACATTACGCTGATATTGGATAAAGTAATCTATCGAGATTTCAAATAATTGTGCATCAAAATAATACTCGAATTCGGTGCCAATACAAATACGCGCTTATTCTAATGCATTTGTAGCAGTGTGCAAAGTCGGAATGTAAACTTTCGGCAAGCTAAGAAAATGGGAAATAAAAGCCGGATAGAATTGGCTCATCCTCATTTTCTCTATTGTTAAGTTGAATGGGACACGAACTATCAAGTTGCCAGACGCCTGATTGTGTGGAGACACCTTTATTGTCTACGTTCAGGTAAGTAAAATAGAAACACTGCTGTACGGTGCTTTTTCCGTCAAGATGTTCAACTTTTAAAATCCCGAAGTTTGTCCACGTTGTTTTATTGCTTCAGAAACGTTTTAAAGCTTTTGACACAAAAAGAATTTTCGGACTCATCTGGCGTGTTTGGCGAAGAATTCGCTACATGATTTCTTATAGAAGTGAGTTTTGTGACGTATTTATCGTACACAACCTATCTGATATTCAAAAGCGTTCCCTTAACGTATTTACTCGAGAAATTCTGTGGAAACTTATCAAAAGGCGTGAAAGGAAATTATGCCATAAATCAAACACATCGAATTTTTTAGAGCGATCCGTAACAGGAGAAATATTTGGGCGAGTGGCCGGCAGGCCGCAACCGGCAGGACAATTTATCAAGGGCGACTGTACCCTCGTCCAATCGGTTGATAGCAATGCCATAAATATTTACTTTAATAAGATTCCGTCCTTTTTATTCGCGAGTGTGTTGTTTTACGACACTGTTTGGCCCTTGATGTTGACCTGCTCCCAGCAGCGTAAGCGCATTGTTTTTTTTAGTGCTGGCATTTGTTGCCCAGCGAGTGAATACCCCTGACCCTGTCGTAATAGATTGTAAAACTGTGAAAAGCGATAATGAACTGTATTAAACTCAGCCGTTAACAAATCAGCTCGCAGCTATTTGAGTTTAAATGCGAGGTAATTGCTTTATTTTGTAAATATTTACTTTTTAAAGATCTGCGTGAGTGATTGATGTTAACATCGTTTGTATTATGAGTGGATTTAAAGTTTCATGATCTTTTAATCGACAGTCAAATCGTTTACTCATTCAAATGTACTTGCGACTGGAATTAAACGTTGTTTCTAAACAAAACTATTACTGTTGTACACAAATGTAGAACAGCTGTCAAGGACATTCATTGGGTAATACAACAGTACATAGTTGAGTCACAAAAATATTGTACAGAAAATTCCTAAGGTGATCGTTTGTCGCATGGAATGAAGCAATAAGAATTTGATGAATTTATACTAACCATAACCCGAATTTGCGATTTATAGCACATAATAATGTAAATGGAACATTGTTGAATGGAGACCAATTTTTCTATGAACCTCATAAACTTTGGTTTACGATGGGTACGAAAGTCTAGGTAAAACATTTTACTCAGCGAGTTATTGCAACCTAAATAACAACTCAAATTGCAGTGTAATTTTAATATTTTTGTAAATTATGTGTGTAATAACAATGAATTCACATTTCATTTTATAATAAAGCTAAACAAGTTCTTTCGTTGTGGTAGTAAAAGTCTATTAGACGGTTAAATAATGTTATTTTAAAGATTTTGTAGTGCTAACGGTATATAAACTCAGTATATAGGTGATTACGTCGTTTGTTCCATGGCATAAGTTGTTTTATATTATACCCTTTACTATTGCTACGTAGATTGTTTCTGATACGATCAGTATACATAAATAGAACTAGAAAAGAAATGTACATTGTTTGGTACACAAAAGTTTGACGAAACAAGCACCTATCGTACTATCATTGTTCTATTCGGTAAAAAAGCAGAGATAGTATGAGACTTGCCTTAAGTAACTCGCATCGTGTTAATGAGTCTTAACTATTGTTACAACAAATTTGAATACAATAAAATAAATCGACTACTTGTTTAACCTTCAATTAGAAAGAAAGAAGTCCTAGTCGAAACTGCGAGTTCTTTATTGTGTTGTTTTAGGCAGTGCAGCTACTATAGATAATAACGGAATGTAAAACTTTTCGTGGTTCAGCTTTGATCTATAAACTACATGTATTCAAACTTCAAATAATTCAACAGGGGTAAGTCTCAAGTAGTGCGCTACAATTATAAATCTCTAAGTTTTTGACTTCTAATCAAATTGAATCTGTTTTTAACAGATCTGTTTTATTTCTATGTTGTTTTCAAAACTTAGATAAATTCGATTGAGTTTTTTTAATCACGATAGTATTTAAAACATTCGATTATTTTAAATTCGATCAGATTACTCGTACGGTATCCGAGGTAGTCCGATATGATTGTTGGGGTCATTCGGCATCGCGACAAGATCGTCCCGTGAGCGCGTAATCCCACCGGGACGACGCGCGACGTGCCCCAGACGAGAGGGACGGGATTTGCGGGATCATCGGACACAAGACGGAAATACCCTTGTTGTAGTTACAACAGCACTCCATGTTTTATACTATTGTTCAAAGAACTATCCACTATATTGCATGCGAGTACTTATCCCTCCTTAAATAAAAATTGCAATATTAATGGTCTGAATTGCAATAACAGAAAATGGTACAATAACAAGAGTCTTCTCGTGCAAAGTTATAATATTCTATATTGGATTGCTCCGAGAAAAAGTCCAATGTAAAAGTTATGACGGGGGCGAGTGCATGACTCTGATAATATCGTTTTAATTGCGAATAGGAGTGAATCGAGCGCGGGCGGAGGGAGAGCAACATTGTGATGCGAACGGCGCAGCCGGGACTTGCGCAGATTGAGAATGAAGAGGCCGCACGTACGCCACGGTTCACTTGTTAAGAAGACCGCAGCGAGAAAACCAAATATTTACAATTGCATCCGAAATACAAAACTTTGCACTCGAAAAAGAGCCATCTTAAAGTTGGCGGGTAAAGTTACGAGAGTTGTATTTTTGAGCTGTCCCCGCTTGAGTTCTCGAGTGACCAGTCTCGCACCGGCCGTGGTTATTGCGACCGACCTTGTTTGTTCAGCACTACACAACTGTTTCGAGCTGATTTCGGCAATATTCGTTGTTTCACGTCATGATACTGCGGTAGCCATGATACCATTGTAACACACTTTTTATTTTTATTAACTCTTGAAATTACAGTTTTCCGTTTGTGTTTTCTACCGTGCATCGGATACGAATACATTTATTTGACCTGCACCAGATTTCATTTTGAGTTTTGTATTCAAGGATTTATATTCTCTACGAACGAAAAATTTATAAAATAATAAAGCCAGAAACAGAATACGAATTGTTTAGTCGACGGAGTCTGTAAATCTAGTAATAAAAGCGTCCACTCAACGTCGCAATTCACGACATTTCTTCAAGTAGCGGCGGGCGTAGACGGAGTTAGGAAACCTTAATTTGTCTCTTTCGAACGAGAGACAAAGTATATGTCTCTGCCTTGTCTATCGCGGGATCGCGCTCGTCCATGTCATCATGGATTTAGTCTAAGCGATGCACTTTCTTGTTATCTCAATGTTGGATTATTGAGGTTTATCCTTTCGCTAATAAATACATAGAATAAGAAGATCTGACATCGATGATGAACTTACTTTTTAGTGAGACGTTTTGATACTGAATGTATTCGCCGATAAAGTACGAAACGTATCATTTAGGTTTCTTTTTCTGTTGCTTTTTATATCAGTCGTTTATTAAATTATGTCTGGATGGCAATCGTTAGGGCGGCATGGCGACTGCCTAACAAGGTGACCCAACTTCGACATACCCTACATTCATCAGTTATTTATGAGTCATATCAGACATAGTAGTTGTTAAAAAGACGATTTTGAGTTTGGGGTATAGAATTTGACTAATATTCGAGGGTAATATCATGAAAATTCATGAAGCTAGAGAATCGTTTGAATCTCGTACGCCCCGGGAGAAATACTAACAAAAATCGTTGATCGTTATAAAGGGTTAAGTCGATTCTCAACACATCAACGCTTCATCCGTCGTTTTGTTCGCTGTGAGGAGTTGAACACACATAGAGCACCTGTTACGAGTGGCGAGCAATAAGTGCTGAACGTATTTGCGTAGCGCGATTACGTGTCGCTCCAGCCGAGCTAAAATTGAGCGTTGAGCTCGAGCACGTAATGATTTTAACTGTTACCATTACACGTTCAAAATTTACGACATTTTTGTTTAGTTGTTCAATTGTTGTGCAGTATAAAACGAGCAGGAGCGAGCCCTAAAAGCGGTTGTGCAATCCGATTGGAGCCCGAGACATTATTACTATTTAAGTGTTATGTTAATCGTGGAAAAAGTTCGGATTCGATTCACGGTCTACTAAAAGCTCGTAAAGCTCGTCTAATCAAAGTCGTTAAGAGGGCATCAGATTACAAATTTACAGGTAGGTCAGCCAATAAAGATGAGCGTAAGAGAGAGTTAACTGCGCGAAGTAATCGCGGGCCGAAACGTTGTTTTACGAGTCCGACTTTGCATATCCCGACAGATGTTAGAACAATAAACCCGAAAGAGACGCCGGGGTATTGTGCCGAGTTGTTACTTGTTATTCTGTCGAAATCTATGTTTTAAAGGTTTAGAGACGTGTTCAACTAGCATTTTATGAAACGACTGCGCACCGGTAGGGTTACATTTTGATTTTTAATGCTCTCGGTGTGGCCATGTTTGCAACTCGAAACTTTGTTATGTATATTTTATGGCAATCATCAACAATGTTACGACTCAATTTATGAGTTACATCTCCAAACGCGAGTGTATATTAGACATTACTGATATTCGTAATATACACCCATTTATTATATTGCGGTCTATTTAACATAATTTTATATATACTTTAATATCACAAACATTATTACCTACACATTTAAAGAGTGGTCCAACCATAACGCACGATGTTAATAGTAAATAAAACAAAAAGTTTTCAGAGGATTATCTTATTTTTTTTATTATGATAGTGAGATCTCTGACAATAATGTGTGAAACAAAATATTGAACAAATTCTTCTTCGGTGGCATACCTCTATCCGATGGTCCATATTTTCAATGACACTGAGGCATAATTGAGGTTCAATGTCGTTAATGTGCCGAATTATCTCATCCTTTAGCTCTAGAATTGTTCTTGGCTTATTGACGTACACTTTTATTTTAAATATCCCCAAAGAAAGAAGTCAAACGGTGTCAAATCACATGATCGTGGCGGCCAATTGACATCGCCACGACGTGAGATAACACGGCCATTGAACTTATCGCGCAAAAGAGCCATTGTTTCGATGGCTGTGTGGTAAGTGGCACCGACCTGTTAGAACCACATTTCGTCCAGCTCCATATCCTCAATTTCTGGCCACAAAAAGTCCGTTATCATCTCACGATAGCGAAGCCATTTACGGTAACTGTTTGGCCGACCTCATTTTCGAAGAAGTACGGCCCGATGACGCCGCCAGCCCATAAACCGCACCAAACAGTCACTCTTTGTGGAAGCATCGGCTTTTCAACAATCACTCCGTGGATTCTCATTTGCCCAAATGCGACAATTCTAGAGCTAAAGGATGAGATGATGCGGCACATTAACGACATTGAAAATATGGACCATCGGATGGAGGTGTATGCCAAAGCCGTGGTGAGCATTTGGCCGATATTTTGCTTCACATATAACTGTCAGAGATCTTTCTATCATAATAAAAAATAATAAGATAATTCTCAGAAAACTTTTTGTTTAATTTACAATGAACATCGTGCGTTATGGTTGGACCATCTATTTTTTATTTTATGCAAAATAAAATCAACCTTCTATCACATATAATATGGCCGCTGTTTCATTTAAAAATTGAATCCTCTTTCACATTTAAATTTGAAAAGTTGTCGGTGAGCGGCCGACCCGTTCGGTAAAAGGGTATTACTTATGAATCAATAGTTAATAAGTATCAATGGGAGGCTTTTGAAACTCGCCAGCCTCTGTGTGCATTCTCGGCGCATCATTAATATTGAAAGTTACTCGCCTGTCCATTGTCTCTGGAGTGGGCGCCTCTTTGTATATTATGCGTCGACTTCTGTACGGAAACGAACTACTCATTTCCTTTACTCAAAAGTTTTTCTTGCAAAAATATTGCATCGGACCCATTTACTTAGTGACGTCATTCGGTTTTGTTTATTTAACGTCGCTTCTTCTTTGCAGGAAGTTCTGAAATTATGTATAATATTGAATTTAATGTGCATATTAAAGACGCCGTCGGTAAATAACAACGAGCATCTCTACTAAAACGCCACGGCTCATAACCCGCCTTTAGGTTTTGGTTACATTTAGGCTTTATGTGCAATATACATAATAATGAATACGGCTGCGTAAGCACAGATAATAATCATATGTGCGGAGGCATAACCGAATTGCACAGTCGGCATATGCGATTGTGGTCGTGTGAATACGTTCCATTCGCGTCGTTCCGCTCCAAACTAGTTCCAATCAAATGCGAGCACCGATCGTATGCGTTCTGCTGTTGTCGTAATGTTTATAAACTTAGTTCGGGATCTATGGGAACCAGCAGAAATAGACCGCCGCGAGCGAGAGAGCATAATGGTCATCGGTAAAAATACTGCCTGCAAAAATCGACGACTACGAATAAATGAAGTTAGCCCCTTACTATTTTTCCCGTGAAACTATTTTAATTAAAGCCGCTCGAATGGAAGGAGTTTATAGAGGGACAAATCGGTCGGCGGCCGATAGATTGGGAATGTTCAATTTCGGGGGCGGCCTCTCGATGAAGCTTGGAGGCTGGCAGTAATTGTCGTGGTCATTAACATTTACGATAATGACTCGGATAGGATTGACGCGGCTGGTTATCGCACCGCATCCGATATAGCTGCGGAGACGTCGCCGTAATCCACGACGATATGACGCGGCACTTCCACACTAGTCTCACATCATGCTAATTCACTGTATGGTTACCCTACGCCTCTAATAATTGATCTCAAGTTGCGTTCGTATAAGTTGGCGTCACGTCGCGATTATTACAATGAACATAGTTTGAAATTTATGATTAATAATATCAGTCAAACATGACACGCTAACTGAAACTATATTTTCACGTGCGTTTGCTGTTTTAATTTGTACGAGCGAGTGAATATGAACAGGCGAGCGTAAATTGAATTATCTAAAACGTTATGTACGTATTGTATGTGAAAATAATTTTCATAATAATTGTATATTTGTTTGTGAAGACTTTCAACACATAGATATCAGTAGATTGGGGAATAACGGGCGTAATTTACAGACAATTTAAACGTATAATTTACAGGTATTACGTAATTAGTCATTATTTAGGTTTTCTAGTTTTACACACTAGTATAAGATGATATAGTTCATTTTTCTTACAGTTTTTTTATAACAATGTATTTTAATGTACTATTTATAAGCACTTTTTTACTGAATATATTTTTCTTTATTTTATCGATTATTGATTTTGACTTGAAAGCTGAAACGACGATAATTTATTGTATTTAACATAGACATAAATAAATTCATTATATAAGAGACTTCTGAATAAAACTTTGCCTGTCAATAACAGAAATACGATTAATATATTAATTCTAATTACCTCATTTTATCAATATAAAACTACCCAGTTTAGTAAAAGCAAGGCCATAACACGAGATTTTTAATCTAAAAACGGCACCGCGATTTTCCTACACAACATCGTGTCCTACTCAGCAACCCTTGACAACGGCTATAAGAGCTTACACTATCGCATTACTGCTTCACATAGTGTCAAGTCAGCTTCATCCGCTGTTTCAGTCACGGATGAGTCATTAAAGCTTGGATGCTAGTCTCGAAGAAGCCATCTGCATGATTTGCGCATATTAATATCCCAGAGCTTGCACGATGAGCGCACACAACCTGTTATGTTATATAACAACATGTTATATAACAGGTACAGCATGTTATAAGTTGGCGATGAGCGCTTCGGTTTAATTTAGACAGGGTTTCTGCATTTTCATTTTGTATTAAGGCTTGCAGGCTGTGTTCAAGATGTGTGTTTAGGTTGGAATTTCTCAAAATGAAAGGGTGCGTTCAAATTTAATATTACAATAAAATATTCGTACCCGTGTTGAATGTTACTTTCGAGGGTCATGCCTGGCTTTGCGATGCGTTAAAAAATATTTCGACTCTTTTGAAAATTTTAATTAAATATGGATTAAATTAAGTTTGTCAGCTGTATTATAAAAGTCAGCTGTACCTGGTTTCACTTACTAGTAAGTGTAGAATTATTATAATATCTTGAAGGATTTGGATTACGAGGTTGATGGGGATGGGAATGGGGATTGCGGCCGGCAAGAAGTGATAAAAAGCCTGTCTTAAGCGCTTATCATAACTTTAAAAAGAAATCGGTGACCAATCATGAGTAGCCGATTCGTTCGATCGGTTCCCTTAACGCTCACCATAAGCCATTTCACTGTTCGTTATTATACCCACGAAGTTGTATTATATTACTTTACAATATCAAAACATTCCGACTCAGAATTTCTCAGAATCGACAACGGAACGAAGAAACCGTTTAATAAAAAACAGTAACAACATCAACATTAAAATTAACGTGCCTGTACTTTCGGTATACGTAAAACATAAGTCTTAAAAACTACGCATAGAATCTCGTAAAAAGATGTCTTTTTTTAAAGTAGAGTTTAATCTTTGTATTCAAAAAAACTTTTTCAAACCTTTACACCAAGACGTAGCGTGTATGCACTTCGGCAAAGACCTAGCGTCGCGATGAGTAGGTACACTATGTAAACACACCTTTAAATGAGATATTAGGCCTCGGTAACGTTGCGAGCGGACAGCGGGCTAATATGAAACTTCACAAATAAAATTAAGATATTTTCACCGCAATATAATACAATCTTAATTAGATTTCTAAATAACAAACTGCTTTAAAATTAATGAGTCCTAATTAAAGTAAAACAAGAAGAATAAAATAATAACGAAGTCTCATAAAGCCGTGATTTTAATATCTTTAATTTATTTAATGTAATATTGTGTGAAATAACAAGGCAATGTTTTCTTATCAAGATAGAACTTAGTTCGCCTATATTAATGGCAGACAAAGTTTTTGTTTTAAATAGCTCTTTAGCACCTACTTTTATAATAATATCTACCTCTGATAACACTTTTTTCATGAACTTTGTTTACATATTCACGCCTTTTTTTCGAAATGGATGGTCAGAGAAGTCCATTTATACTCATGAGTAAATGTATACTAATGTACTTTTCAAAGTATTAACCCAATGGCTCCTTTCAGATGTTATGTTAGAATATAAAAATTAAACGGGATTAATATAGAAAAATAAAACAGTTTAATCATTGCCCGCTCTCGCTTCCGCGTTCGGTAATACCGCGTCTGTACTCAAGCACTCAACTCTCAGCGGTACGCCACACCCCCCATAATGATGCATCTCAGGAGATACAGTATAAGGCTTTACAGATTTTAACTACGCCACAATATTTATCTTACTTCTTACGCATGGTCACGCACACATTTCTCTGTCTTTTTCCAAGCCTTTTTATTTATAAGTCTTAGGGGAGCCAGAACAAAAACGCTTTGTAAAAAATAACCTCCACCTCTCTATTTTATATAGCAAATATATTTCGTTCTGTGTTTGACGCGGACGGACGCCTAGAAGAATAATGTAGAGATAAAACTGTAGGTACTTGTAGATACTGGAGCTTTTTTTAATATTCATGACGTTTGTTATATTTTATGCCATTTTGGTCTGTCAAAAAGATTTTCTGCTAGGTGGAAAATCGTATTTCAAAATGACATACATTTTCTGTTCAGTTTAATTACCGAATGTAGCTAAACGTTGCAAAACGAGTAGATACGAAGTAAAGTAGCTTATTTTCTAGTACTGAGTATGGATATATGACGGCGCGAACAGAAAGTAATACCTTAGTTTGCTTTGACTTTCGCGCCAACACAGCACTCACCTAATTAGCGCTGGGATACTTAAACAAAACTTTGTTTGAGTAATGAAACACTATTTTTCTGTCGATGTCTCCTAGAAATAATTTCTTGGATATTTATTAAAGTTTTGTTTTTATTCGTAGAACAAAGAAGAATAGTACATAAGTAGAATGTTATATTTATATTATTTTATATTCGTAGAGGGCGAAAGAAGTGCATGAGATTTTAAATTAGACAACCATAATATACTATAATTTTTTTTTTTATTTTAGTTAAATAATGTAGTATGCGTAATTTTTCAAATAATTGACACGTTTAACTATAAAGTTGATGACATATTACATCTGAAAATTAATAAAACTATCTATCACTTTATTTAAACTGCAGTTTTAGATTCTCACACATTGTCCGTATAATTATAATTATGTTCACGTAATATTTACGTTGTTCATATCGTACATTTTTGTGATTGAGCAATGCCTGCGGGTACGATTTCCTCTTTACTGGGGAGGAGTGACGTTGCAATCCCCCGGTACTCGATGGTCGCTCCTAATTAAGTCTCGTGCGGCCACAAAGCTTCGCTACACCCGTCCTTGTCACTGCCACTATCGCTAAGAATGCACTCCTAGAATGGACGTCGATTTGGTATGTAATACTATAAGCCGTTGATTGTAATTTAAAATAGTCTTAGTAAATATTTAATAAATATTTAATTTAATTCGCGTATTTTAAACGTACAATGATATTTGATTCGTCAAAATGTCTATTATGATTGTAAATTTTAGCATAGATACTGATATGCCTGTGGCACAGGTTTACCGTAGTACAGGCACCCCTTCTATATATTACCTTTACGATGTAACCTAAGCTCTGTATCGATTTGTACCAATATAAGTTGAATAAATGATGATTATTATTATTATTATTATATCGTAGTTATTGTAATATTATTTTTATTACTATCGATTTGTGTCTGTAGAATAAGATAATGATTTAACAAAGTGTCAGAGTTCAATAGGCTATATATGTTCCAAATAATTTTGCAGTAACAACAACATTATTATTTTGCTCTGAAAAGAATGTCGCTAATTTATAATTTGAGTGAACGGTGCGGATGCATTTATATTAATTAATCTTATTTGACTGATATGCTGTAGAACCAAATGCATTAAATTCTCGCTTCCTACTCTAGATTACCTTAATAGTTTAGTTACAAATTGAGGATTTAGTGCTATATTAAAAATCTGTTTGATTCGCGCAATTCTTGAGCCAAGCCATTTTCATGACTCAAATTCAAAAGTTTTTATTAATTTTAAATGGGTAATATCATATATCTCCACTTTTATAAACCTACTCCAACAACTTATTATTTACTAAAAGTCATGTTAAAAGAAAACATTGTAGTTCTGGAATAACAAATTCACGCGAAATATCCATTTACGCTCGTATATTTCTTTTTGAATTATATCTCTGGTTACAACGGTACGTTTTAAATTTTTATTTTAAGCGCGTATATATATCATAAGATAAAACATGACCGCTCGAACAGCACAGATGTGACAAGTCCAACTGATCCAGAGCCCGAGGGAGCGAGAAACAAGCCTCGTAAAAACTTGTGAATATTGCCAACAATTTGCAAACTTGCAGATAATGGAGCATTTTTCTCGTTTTCAACCATCCTGCGTGGTCCGCGAATTCTACTCCTGCCTGTCGTGAGGTCCCTGAATAACTAATGAAGAAAAAAAATTAACCACTCAGTAGAACCCAGTGGCGAAATACAAGATCTCTCAATAGCTCTCAATGCGATCAAGTATTTTATTTAGCATATTATAGCTTTATAAAGTTTTTAAGACTTTAGGTAACCTTAATTATCTTAGATGTATCTGGGTTATTAAAAACCCTGTAAGTAATTCGGTTGATAAAACAGAATCATTTTAACTTGCTAGGCGCGCTATATATGTACATATTTTTGAACATTGTAAAGTAATATCTTTCTAATCCGTACGTAAAATAATGTCACACACATAACGTACACGAAAACGACTTTTCAACGTCTCTTCAATATGAAGTTGAAATCATTTGACGATGAAGACAGTTGCCAACAACGCAAACTTCGCTGTTTGTTACGGAGTTGAAAATCTTAGTGGAAAAGGTGGTGAAATACTCATCTTACACGAAAATTTGTGACATTTTGTATATATGAGACGCTATATATTTAAATACGTATGTACTTAAGAAATACAACTACATAAACAACATAGAAATGCAAGTTTTGTGAGTGTAAAAGACAAATCATAGCACGATAAAAAAGTGCAATCTATGGATAGTCTTTTTAAGTCTGACTGATCGTTCTATCCGTTGTTTTTAGCTCTAATTAAGCCATGATAATCAGTTGTGTTAAAATTAATAATACTACTACTAAACCGATATATATTTTTTTGACAACAATCTTTACAAATATATGTTTTATATATTTATAAAGTCGCAGCTGACTAACAAAAATTTTCTTACCTGTCACAAGTAGACAAGGATAAAGCTATCTTCTCCCTTAGCCTTTATTATTCCCAAGTCACTTGGGGTCGGCTTTTTTAGTCTAACCGGATTTGACTGGATATCAGTTTTTACACGGAGCGGCTGCCACCTGACCTCCGTAACCCGAAGGCTAACGATACCCTTAGGCTACACCAGTGTCAGGATATTAGAGGGTACTGACTTTCCCAATAACGACTGCCATAGATGTTCATGGCAGCCAGGACCGACGGCTTAACGTGCTCTCCGAAGCACGGAGCAGGCGATAATTGTCAATCAATACGCACATAATTTCGAAAAGTCATATAACTTCCGAAAGTCAGAGGTGCGCGACGTGGGTTCGAACCCGAGACCCTCTGCATTGCAGTCTATTGGTCTCCCCACTGAGCTATCGCTGCTAGCTCAAGGATAAAGCTATGCGTGACTAAATTAATGACTAGAAAACAATAAATATCTTACTACAGACCCGTGAGTGCCAAACTCAATATCATATATTGCAATATCCATATTGAAAATACATATTGCAGACAATATTATACACAGTCGTGACACAATAATTCCTTGCTTTTAACTACACAGTAATTCCTACTTGATATTAAATTTGGAGAAATATTTTTTGCAATATTGCATATCGTATATTAATTTGACAGTTAAGTAAGTTGTTGCTCATTATGAGCTTTTGCCAGGTGAAAATACATATGAGATAGTAAATGTTTCGCTTCAGAAATGATGTTATACATACATTACATATATTTTGTTCATTTTTTTTCTATTCTGTTGGATCAGCATCATGGCAGGGGAAACTTTACAAACGTAATTAACGGACACAAATTAAACTCAGACTCTAAACTATGTTTCAATTTACACAAATCATTTGTGGGATCGAACGCATTATAATTAGCGCTGTGCTGTCGGCAAGGTGACCATTGGCCTATCGCCATAAACTTATAGCTCTCACGAAGGAGCATGCAGTGATGATTGTATGCGCATTTCGTCAGCCATGTTTTAAGTGCTACTTAGTAGTGAACAAGCATTTTGATGTCTATTGGGAATATTTCTTCACATAGTACTGCTACTGAAATATTACTAACATATGTTGTTTTTTAAATAACACCTTGTCTGGGCATCGAACCTTATTATGAACCACGAACATTAGTAAGTTTATGACGTGGGATCAACAAAGCAGTGACTCGTATTCTATTCAGTCGCTAGCCATGTATTACTCATAATTATGATGTACTTGAAAGATACTTCAGTAATGTACCACGCCATCCAAAGAGAACTCAACATTTCAATATATTGTAGTGTATTAAACCCGCATGGCAATTTTATAATGTTACTACACCAATCATTCAATGTCGTAAAAAGAGAATATCTACTTATTTAGTCCTAAACAATCACTCGCAGGGCACAATTTTTTGGTTATTGATCAATTTATATCCATATTTATGTGTTTATAAGATGTAAGTAGCTTTAAATATTACTGAAATGTAACATCGCAGTTGTTAACTTAGATTCGAGCAGTTACGCCTTAATGTAATATATTTATATATATATATATATATATATAATACTAATATATAATATGTGATAAAATATTATATATTAGTATTTTTAAAATAAAATAATGAACAAGCAACAAGCTTATACCTATTCATATAAGCGTTATAGCTACTTTTATTATTTAGACCCTATGGAGTAAAAGAAGTTATTGTAACAAGAATCGAAAACGATATGCTAAATTAGTTGGCACGTGGCAATAATAAATGAAGTATAAAAGAAACAACAACCTGCCGTCATTTAAAAAAAAGGAAACAGCATTTTCTATAATGTTTTTTGTATAAGTACGGCAGCTACATTAAAGACGTACGTACGTACGTCGACGTATTGCAAGAACTATAATTCTAGGAATCAAATGTAAGGTAAATATAATGTCAAGCTAAAATGGCGTTGAGTTCACGATACGCGTGTACACTTTCATGGCTATCAAACTATTATAATACTGTTATTTACTTATAATGTGGGTAACGAAACACCTGTATACCCCACCTCCTGCTGTTGCATGCAGTATCACATAAATTATACGGAATACTAACACCTATTTCTAAACATAACTTTGGAAACTTTATGGGAAAATCCACATGTACAAATTATATATTTTTGAGTAAAATGGAGTGTATTGCGGTAGAATATATAAATGCTGAATAAAACGCATACAGAACGACAATCTGTATAATTATTAAACAAATATTTGTCGTGTACATTTTAAAGTCCCTGCATGAGCCGCATTGATAGTAACAAATTTATCGCTTATAAAAAATTATGTTTCATAATACCTACCAACACTTTTATTACTACATTTGGCGAGTCCAATACTGTGTTGTATAAGAATCCAAAAAATATCGCTTTATAAACTTTTTATACGATATTTTTTAATCAAAAGTACGTATGTTGCACACGTTATAAAATAAATATATTTGCCTATCGTTATCCTTTCGGCAATTGAGACATATTTATTTTTGGAAAATGACGATGGCTTTCAATATTTAAGTAAATTTTCTATTCGGTTTTCAACAGAAGTGTTTCGTAAGCAATCGTAATTAACCAATTCTGTATGTTGACACAAACTTTCTGTATTTCTCATAAAGTAAGAATATATTTATGTTAGGTTGACGACAAATCCTCGGTTGGAAGGCGTCTTACAAATTGTCACTGTGCCCGGGGCTACAGCGTGTTATGAAAACTCCGGGTACAGGTAAAGAGGGAGATGCAAACAATTTGCACACCGCTTACACAGAGAATAAACATCCTCATCTGTATCCGAGTAACAGATACCTTTATATATTTTATGCTGTCTTAGTATTCACTTGGTTTTCGAGTTCGTTAGGCTTGAGGCCAAGTAGGTATTTGGGGGCAGCCGACTTTTTTTTTACGAAAGTATCTGTCATTTTCTGAAGCAATTTATAGTCTACATTGTATGTATAATGAGGTAGCTGTTTCTGTAATTTATTTTGAATTAAACAGATCAAATAGACATTAAATTACATACACCGTACGTATGTGCATCACATACATTTATAAACATAATTCATTTATAGCCATCAATCGAAAGTAATATTTCACGAGCTAAGTCAATAGTATAATAAAATCAGTCCTTATAATAAGCGATTTCAATGTAAGGCACGTCTTGTCGCTCAGATTTAAAGGGGTTAGACCATAACCCACTATGGTGATCAAGTGCCGTTATTCATCTGCGAAAATGTTACAAGGGACTCTCAGGTATTAACCCTATCGCAATGTTTTCCTTTGCTGTTTAAATTAATAACTTTCTTATATAATAATAATAATATCAGCTCTGTATTAAACTGTCCCACTGCTGGCTACAGGCCTCTTCTCACTGTCAGAAGGGTGGGCCATAGTCTACCACGCTGGCCCAGTGCGGGTTGGCGGACTTCACATATCTTCAAAACATTATGGAGAACTCTTGGACATGCAGGTTTCCTCACGATGTTTTCCTTTACCGTTAAAGCAAGCGATAATTAACTAATTAATATGCACATAACTTTGAGAAGCCAGAGATGCGCGCATTGGGATCGAACTCGAGACTTCTGCGTGGCAGTCTAACGTTCTTCCCTAGTAGAAGTGGTAACTATCGCTGCTTATATATCAGATACTTTCTTTTTAGCAGATAATTTTGTAATGTTTTAGTCTGTATAGGTTTGTCGAAACCGATTTGATGATCATATGTAAGCAATTTTGACAAGACCTACCAGCTCATAGCCCCTTTTAAATGTAACAAGACATTATAAGGAACATTAACCCTACACGTAACGCAACAATACGTATAATTTTCTGTACTGAACTATTAAAACGCTGATATGTGGCGCACACCGCGTGGCAGTAAGTGTTAACTATCTCAATTATTAGCATCCACTCTGAAGCAATTACATTAATAGGCCGCTCTACAGAAACTGCGTCTCCACTTAATATTTATATACTGTTATTGGCGAATCCGTGTATTTATGTAAACAATTATTTTCCCTAATTGCTGGCCTGAGATACCAGCTCGTATTACACCACTAATGAACATAATAATGTAATAGATATTTTCTGACCTCCCATAACAATGTATAAATCGTTAACATTGTTTCAAAGGAAAATGTACACAGGTAAACATCTTAATTATTCGCATTGAAATTTATATACGTTTAGTTGTAAATCGGGTTGTTATTGTGACGGTAAATTGTTATGGTACGCAATAAAGTAATGAGGAAAATGATTATATTATCGGAAAATGCGATATCCAATTGTTAATAACGCAATAATGGTATAACAGTTCTTATTATCTTTTATTTGCCACACATGTGATTTAATAGAATAATGATATTATATTTGTAATCGCGTTGTGTGTATCCCGATGAAATTTTATTGATTAAGCATGCTGCATCTTTATGTAAGGTTAGGCAGAATTGTATCACACCTAAATTTCGATAAGTAAATGGGGGTTGAAGATTTATAGTTGATTTTAAACGTTAAGTATACTTGACGAATAAATACATAATTACACACTGGCTACAAAATCTATCGTTATCTGTCTATTGAGCGTAAGATAAGGCCAACAATAAAAGTAAAATCAGAGTTCGCGTGCCTGTGTCTCATACATGACCCTGGACGACCTGTTCGCCCCCATTCCGTTTCGCCGACATGATACCATCTTTACGATACTATGCGATACGCCGTTAGTGATTTGTTGAAGCGTTAATTACAGTTTGCCGGTGGATTAATGATGTTAGACGGGATTTTTTATCTAAGATCTAGATATTTGTAAGGGGAGCAGGGAACGCAGCTCCGTTATGAACGTAAAACACGCTGATAATTGCCGGTGGCCTGCGGACGGCGGATGTAGATAAAATATGTTCACGCACGCCCCGATACGGGCTCGGAACATCGTTGTTCCGGGCGTTTATGCGCAAACGGCCTTAAATATGCCTCCGGTATAATATACCTACGTATAATCCGTAGATATATGTACACCTATTCTTATAGTGTCCTACTTTGCCTATGCGAGTGTGTACCCGGATTTTCATGATGTGAAATATCGGAATATGTATTTTGGAATACGAAAGCAGGCGTGTAGATTCTGATTAGTCAAATATTTGCCTTTCCTTATTGATATTAGTTGTAATAAGTTCGATAATATTGGTATGGAGCTTTTGTTTCTATATAGGTAGTTCAGATTACTCTCAATTCACAATGATAGACTTATGTACAATTGCATTCATAAATAGACCAACGTTTATAGTAATCAAATAAAAAATCGAATTGTAATAATGCTTATTTCCACAAAAAAACATTTTCATTTTATATTCCTTAAGTTTGCTCAACTAAAACCATATAAAACTGTGAAATCTCACACTAAACCATAACAACGTTTTTATTTTAAATGGAAACATTATAATAAAATTTCATTTACATACTAACTTAAAAATGATTGCGTGAAGAGCTCATCAAAGATGCAATGCAATGGCACTATATCTTCAAGATTCTACTTGAACTTTCATGAATGAATAAGAAAGTGGGTAGTGTTTACATCGCAAGCGATAACTATGCTTTTAAGTGCCAGTAGTAGAATTGCTAGAAAGTTGGTCGGAGTTACGTGGAATAGTTCTAATCTTGCACGGAGTTGCACGCAAGCTTTAAGTAAACATACTCGGCGGTGCGCCGATCTAAGTTCGGCTCACGATTACGAACGTATGCCGTCTCTATTCAACTTTTTCGCCTAATAGTAACATTGTGGGAGTTCAAAAAAGCAATTTCGCGCTTCTTCGTAGCCGCTGTTTATGGTAATACCGACCTACCTTTGTTTAAAATTGTACAGCACTTGTTTCGTAACGGCGACTGTGGTTTCAGGTGCCACAATAGCATTGCGACTAAGTTTTCTGAATCTTTGTTCGGTTAATGTTTTTGAAACTGCTCTATTTCTTTACGACTACAACTGTGTAGATTCAATAGTGCGTTTGTTGGTTAAGTATGTTTTGAATTTTATAAACAGTACATTGCAGTGTCTATTATGGTAATAGGAAATATTATATTGCGTAAGTCGTTGCATATTTCAATGACTCATTAAAACGTTGGTTGTAATGATTAGTATTGTAAAGTGAAACATATTGCTACAGTAACATAACCAGTAAGAAGAGTACATTATAGGTATATTTTTATTATATCCGCTTATATGGCCTGGTCAATTATAGAGGTTAGTATATCTTAAAATGACATCGAATCATAATTTTGTATAAGTTTTCACATTACTTCTTGCAACTCACGTATTCCTGTCTAGCTTTTATCTTCTTAGGCAGTTAAATGTAAAATGGCAGTAAAACAATGTTAGAGTAGACAAAAAACTTTATTTAATCCCCCATTGTTAGTTTGGGCTAGATGGAGTTGTGTGTATGTTAATATTATATTATTATTATTATTGTTCTAGTTTGTAGTAAACTTGCAGGCCAGACCAAAGAACTATGTAGCTTAAGAATGAGTTGTGAAATGTTCCCGTCTAGTCTACACTAACTAAACATTTTAGCAAACAAATGTTTTTATACAAATTAAATAATCGAATTGCTAAATTTTATGCAACCAATTGCCTAATAAAATATTTAGATTTAACGTTTTAATACGACCTTAAATATTCACGTGACACTAATCAAAAGGCAACACGAAACACCGAAAATCAAGTGAGAGAGGAGGTAGTGTGAAAGCAATACGTAGACGAGGCGGCGGCAGATAGCCGCGGGCGCCGCTCGCCGCCGCTTCCGCCAGCTTATCACCGCGATAACACCGCGTACGACACTGCATGGACGGTTTAACCCACTTGTGAATACAGACTAATATGTTGGCAAAGACTGTTTATTTACTCACTGTGTTTTGGTTGCCTACATTTTAGCGAAGACGTGTTTTTGGTAATTGAAATACTGGCCGATATAAACATTCGAATTACGATTTAAAATATAGTTTAATTTTTTCTTTTGGAAAATGAGCATTGAAAGTAATATCGTGCTTATACTCGGTATTTGCTCTTGGGGTTTCATATCTGTAAAAATAATGGGTGACAATGAATTTTAATAAATCAAGGTAATATCTGTTGAGCATTACGGACAGAACGATCATGATCCCGCAGTTACGGAGCTACTGAACGGTCCACGAACTCGTTTATATTTACACAGTAAGAATAGTCTCCCCTTTGCGCCACAACCGCCTTATCTACTAATCTTGTTAAAGAACATTGATCCCCTTTTTATAAGGCGATCGAGTAGAAACCGAGATAACTACGCTTATTTCCCAAATTAGTTTCCAACTACGGTGTTATCGAAACTTGTATACGGCTCGATTGGCCCAATCTGCGTAATATTACACAAGTTCTTGATTAAATTTAATAAAACCAAGACGGTTACCTAATTGCGCGGGCGAAGTTTCATTAACGACTGTTCGATTCGTAGTGTTCCGGCCAGATCCGATCGATCTGTCGCTATCCGCGCTCTTTCAGATTGCCTCGAACAAAAGATACGCGAAGCTATTACGTGTGTTAGTTCCGACCAACTGGAATTGCTATTGCGTCGCACAACTGTTCCGATTTTGAATTTACAATTTCTCGAAGTGTAATGTGCCAGTATTTTGAAGTGCCTCAATATTGACTCTAAATGTTTTAAAATTAATTTCATTACGATATATTGAAAATACACAAACGATCAAGTCCTTTTAAAAGTATGATATTTACATTATAAAAATATAAAATTCGTATCATCGTTTTTACGAGCAGTTATGAGAATAATTTCCATTGTAAACATTGGTATTGAAATTCGTTTTAACCAGAATTCATTTATTTTAAACAAGTTTCATGTTTAAAATTGAATCAAAACAAATAAAATTGGCAACGAATAGTGTTTCTTGAAAAGTTTCGATACTTTAATGTGAAATTTTAAGTCTAGTAATGGTACTATACGATCGAATGATTTGAAAACGTGGGAAACGAAATCGAGGACGCGGCGAGTAAGACGGTATCCTAATGAGATTTATAACCGTGGTTGATTCCACCCCGCGATTACCCACCGTCGTAAGATTTGATTTTCTTTAGCTGATATCCTTTTAATGCCTTCTTGGGTCTGAAGGAGTCGTTACGGTTTTAATTGAAAACCGGACTGTGCGTGATGAGGTTCGGCAAATCGATGCGTTTAAATAATGTAGGTGTTAGATTACCTTTTAAAGGAGGCACTTTTAAAATAGCCTATTAATATAGGTCGACATGAAAATGGAATAAGCCATTTACTTAAAAAATAATGAGCTTTATCGTTTACAGTTTCTGTGAATGGCATTATTCAGGCTTATTTTTAATCAAGCGAGAATAAAGTACGGATGCTTAACCGGTCGTATACCGCCGGCTCGCATACCAGCCGGCAGATTTGTACCCGTCGTAGGCCGGTGGCTCGCATGCGAGCCACCAAATTGGCGCCAAAACGCCGCGCGCCGCCTTCGCTTTAGCTTAAGCTAACGTAAAACCAATTTGGTGGCTCGCATGCGAGCCACCGGCCTACGACGGGTACAAATCTGCCGGCTGGTATGCGAGCCGGCGGTATACGACCGGCTAATGAAAAAGTAGTTATTGATGGTGCATTCTGAAGCAATTCTGACATCGTGTTTTTAATACAAACTACATATTAACAGACTCTGAATGGACTAACTGAACTAGCTTCAACTAAAACACTCAATAGCAACCGAATAACACCAATATTAATATTAACATTGTTAGTTTAAACGATAAACGTGTTACGGATAACTCCATTGTGTTAACAGCAGTTGAAAACATGCCGTGTTGCACATTACCTTGTTAACTGTAGTCAGAAACTTAACGTGGAACGGAATATCGGCGGTTTTAGCTTATTAAACTTCGTTTCACCTTGAAATTATATCGCGTTCCAGTGCATCTTGTGGTTCTTCCTTCTGTAATGCTGTTTCCATGGCGTGATTGTAACTGGTATTCATTAAAACTTGAGTATCGTATGATGGGTTGATTGTGTATTTATAACACGGTACAATCAAATCGTTATAAAAGTTTTGTAATTTGTTGTACTGCATATAATGATGCAATTTGGTCGGGTAACGAAATTGAAAAGCTGTTTAGTGAATTTAGTCAGTGCTTCATCATATCAGTACTCAAATATCCACTGCTATACATAGGTAGAGCTTCTACCTAGGCAAAGATCGCTTTCTAAGCTGAGCAATAGCTGACGACAATGTATTTCAGAACAGTAATTTATAATAAAATCCCATCAATATGATATAAGGAGGCGCTAAAGATAACTTGTCCAAACACGAAGAAGGTATGTAAAATTTGTTTTCAAAGCTACATATTGTCAGTTAAGATACGAAAGAGTCAAAGTATAATGGCTTTGTCAATAGATTTAAATGAGCATGCTGCCAATGCTGAATAGCAGTGATAGCCTACTGGGAGACCGTTGGACTGCCACGCAGAGGTCTCGAGTTCGATCCAAGGCGCGCATCTCTGACTTTTCGAAGTTATGTGTGTATTAAATAATCAATTATCGCTCGCTTCAACGGTGAAGGAAAACATCGTGAGGAAACCTGCATGTCCAAGAGTTCTCCATAATGTTTTTGAAAATATGTGAAGTCTACCAACCCGCACTGGGCCAGCGTGGTAGACTATGGTCTCACCCTTCTCACACTGAGAAAAGGCCCATGCCCAGCAGTGGGACAGTTTAATACAGGGCTGGTATTATTATTATATTATTATGCTGCCAAAACATAGTTACTCTCTGTAAGGTATTCAGTAACTTTGATTTTAGATTATAAATGCATTTCGATCTCTTCCAATGTACTATTGGAGTTATTTTTAGTACAAGCATTTAATATAGATTAAGTTGTCTATAAAATATTAGTATTGATTTATAATGCAACTACTAGTGTAATAATAGTATACGCTCTATTTGTCGACTGCCCCTTTATTGGGTACAAGCTTCCTCTCAATATGAGAAAGATTAGGACATAGTAAACCATGCTAACCGAGAGCAGTTGGCAGACTTCACATATCTTTGAAAACATTATGACAAATCTCAGATTTCTTTATGATGTTTTCCTTCACCAAATAATAAATAAACCATGATACAAAAACATGAACATTATATATCTTTTATAAACAATAATACTACAACAAAAACATATGTATGTTATTCTACTATTATTTTTAGGTAACACACGTACCTTTATTTAAATTTTACGCGTCATATCTATATTTAGTTGTGTAAAGTTTCATTAAGCTGTCAGTGATCGTTGGTATCAAAACAGACGATTATAACGTCAGGGAGCGTAACCAGGTTTAAGTCCGTTAAGCGTAATGATTATGAGAACAACCACATTTGGTTAATTGTATTATACCGAATATAAGGTTAATTTAGGCATTTTGATATGGCAACATAAACTCTATAATTTATTAATATTATCGAATCTGAGGCGGAGCAGAGTAATGCAGTATGAAAGTTTAGTAAGCAGTGATTAATAAATTGCCTAGGAAATGACTGGCGATCGAATCATTGCGAGATCGATCTTAAATTGATGAGTATTTAAATATGTTAGTAGCACTACATTTTATCACGGTATTGTATTTATTTGTTGACTACAGCCATAACGGTAGTATATCAATTGCAATATTGAAATACATTTAAAACAGCCAGAAATTTAAAACTAAAATAGAATAGGCCGGTGTAACCTGCTCGAAACGACAAGCATAAAAAAGGTAAACATTATGCATGATCGCGTTAATACCCGTTACATATTATATATATATAACACGCAACGCGAAAAATTAAAAGTTATTATTAAAATAGACAATTAGGAGCTATCATAATTACTACTAATGCATTCTGCAATATTTATGGCGCTTTCCTGCTACGTGCTGTACCGCGAGTTAATCATATAGGCTACTTTCGAGGATGGTTCGATTATTCACATGATGCTTACTACCTGCGCAAGTGCATATAGGATACACCTATGGGTACAATGTGTCATTACGCAATGTCAACGATTTATAAATAAATCTTAAACATAAATAAAAGTTCCAAAATTCTTTTATGACTAGGAATCTTCTTTTAGAATCTTTAAATAGCAAGACTACTTCTCGAAATATTTAAAGTACATTATTTCAACTCCTAAAAAGTTCCCCGAAGTACAGAGTCTAATAGTTATAAATATTACTTATTATTAAATAAAAAATACACTTTGAAAAGCAGTCGTTAGTAGGTTATTAACATTAACAAATTATTGTAACAACAATAATTTGTTAATGTTAATAACCGTGGCACAGATTGCGTATTGTAAATGATGCAATTACAGCCTCAATGCGTAGTTTGTTTGATTTGTTAATTGTAACTGGAAAAAGTGTATCGTGACCACAATGTGACACTGATTTTGCCGTAATCAACACGTTTTATTGTGTTATTACCATTTGTTTTACTGTTTTATGAACTGTAGTTTCAGCTGTATCGGTTCGTTGAGCGCTAGTACAAATTTGTTGTTCTTTTAATGAAAGTGAAAATAAATTACGTATATAGTAGGGTACGTTACCTTACATTTTGGTATAGTTTTATGAGAGTTTTGGCGCAAGGCACTAGTCAAGAGGACTTAGATATATGATTTGTTGTTTTGATAGCACTTGCTTCTTTTTGTATGACTGACTAAGCTTAAACTGGCTGATGAAAGTAACGCAAGTCCTGCCCATTGATTTAAGAAGCCTAATGTTGGTATAATGCAATTCCTGCCCGTTCGATTAAAAAGCCTAATATTTATAGTATTGATTGGGAGAATGAGTTGTCGTCAGTTGAATTCTATGCTTTTGTATTATAATTATAATCTACTAATACAAGCACGTAGCATTACAGAAAGATTAACCTAAAATTCAAAGAGGCAAAATACTGCCTATTCGAAGTTAGGTGAAAATGATATTTTTATTCATCATATAATTTTATTGTGAATTTTGAAGCTTCCGTTGAAAGGAAGGCACTAAAAGAGTTGCATTTTGTACCTATTTGTTAAGATCTCGAAATACAATGTAGTTTACAGTATGAAGATGAGAACAAACTTCAGTTAGAAGACTCACCGCTACAAAAAGTTAGTATTATAATACATACAGAATACTATGCATAGTCAGAAGCGAGCTACAATATAAACTCTATTTTGTTGCTAACGCTAAACAAAATAAGGAACAAGCTGTACCTATAAAAATCTCCGCTTCTATGCTAAGTAAAACCGTCCCCGATCAGCTTTTCGCAACAGGTTATATACATTCCCACAAAAGACTGCAGTCGTAGAAATACCCACTAAACCGGGTAGCTTAAAGATCAGACAAAGTTATTTACACACAAACGTAAATAAACGAACAAAGAGCACACTAAAGTAGACCAAACCAAACAGGTACTAATCCAGTATCGGTATAAAACCGAACAGTAAATGCACAAACGAAAAACAAGAGCAAATCGGAACTAATGAAGCGTATTTTATCAATTATAGTTATGAAACGTCGAGCGGGCGATCGCTACGAAAAAAACCTCTCACGTCTGTCGGCAAGAGTAAAAACGGGAAATAAAACCGGTATTAATTTAATCGAAACTCCTCTTCATTAGTTTCAGTCGTGCGGTTGAATGGGCAAACAAATAAAAATGTTTGATCTCGCCAGTTATGCAATTGGAACGATATTCGAATCATTACGAGCGGGCAGCGCCATCTGTTAGTAGTGGCAAGGATCTGTGAATGTATCGCGTTCATATTGTTATTGTCTTTTATTATATTTGAGTGTTGTCATATGATAAAAGGGATGTATGATTGGTTTTTGTTGAGTTCGAATTTGCAGAGGTGATTCGATCATTGAATTCATTACCTACGGCAGTTTACTGTATAGAGCAAGCGTTTGACTGGGTTCAGCTTTATGTATTTCATATTTTGAAGATGTTTAAAGATACTTGTTAATATTTTTTTGTATGTTGTTTTGTTTGGAGGAAAATATATACATATGTAGTAGTCAATTTCTTTTTACTTTTATAGCTTGTAGAAACTCAATGAAAGGCAAGTCAAAGCTAATGGCGTTTTTAGATCAAATGCAATCAATAAAGGTGTCAAGAAATGTTTTTCAAATCTTGTATCATTCTATGATGCAATTTAAACGACGCTAAAAATGGCAAATAATTTAATTTAAAAATTTAGATACAAATTGTACAATTTTTGGCAAATTTTCTCAAATAGAATTTTGTATTTTTTCTAAAGCAAACATCTAAGTGCTAAAATAGCTGGCTTAAAAAGCGAGTGTTCAATGAAATGCAAATGTGGTACGATTTCATCTAAAAGTGTTTAACCAAATACAGTGGAGTTGTGAAAGTACACACCTCAACCTTTTTCTACGAAAGGTACAATTGGCCAATTACCTAATACGATTTCGTGATAAGAGGATGCTTTTGTAAATTAATAATTACAAAAATTTTCTTGTTTCATACTTTTGTAACAGTATTTTTCAAGTAGTATCTTTAAGACTGTGCCGAGCGAAAAGTGCCAAAATAGGCGGTCACAGTTAAGTAAATAAAATCAACACGTTTTGTTTAATACAAATATAAAATATACATTTACCATAACAATGAATGTGTTTACAATTACTCCGTGTAAAAAACTTAAAATAATTATTATTTTCGCCTACAAAATTACGTAAATTTGCACGAAAAATGCAAAACGTGAACCCGTGTTACGTGATTTTGAGATTATAACAATAGAAATCTATCCTATTTTACAGCTTGAACGAAACATAAATAGTTCTATTACAATTTGTCCGTCCCAAATATTTAAGTTATTGGTTGACAATAAAGATACATATTTATCAAAAAAGCAATTCAAATCCTCCATACAATTTTACTATGGCGGCCGCGCGCCGATTTGAATATGCGCCGCACGAGCTCTGTCATTATATGTCTTACGCTCGGCGCAGTCTTAAGGCGTTTGACCCAGCTCTAAATTGATATACTTATGATAATAAGTATATCAATTTATTATTATAATTGATATATATTATAAATATAACTAAACTGTAGGCGATAAAATACACTTCTATTTATGTGTATACATAGACCCACATTTTCTTAACCACGATTTTTGGTTATACTTAATAGAAGGCGAGTCTACCGAAGGGACCGGACTCAATTCAAGGCGCCGTTCTACTTTTAAGAATTTCTTGATAAAATCCCATTAACACTTTACCCGATTCGAAAGTCAAACTCAGCATAGCATTCGCCCTTACTACCGCGAAGCCACCGAAACAGTCTATTTATTTTATATACATTCACGAAATGTACTAATATGGAACGAAGAGAAAACAGAGACCTTTTAAGGGACATAAAAGGTAGATAGTCCCTTATTTTTCTTAGTAACCTTACGAGTAGGTATTATGTAAGCTTGAATTTTAAATTCTATGCGCCGTCGTCTCAGCCAGTACCATGATACCCCGTATAAAAATATAGTATTTACCTTTTTAAAATATTACACGCACTCAGATAACTTCAAATTTCAGTTAGTCAGGACCAGGACTATTGTTACTAATAAAACAGTATATCTAGCAGTAAAACCTTTGTAAGGTAAACGTTTTGCGATAAACTACGTGCCGTAAGTAATGGAGATGAGGAGAATTTATTCTGTCTATCGCATTTTTTAAGTTCTCCCTATAAAATGTACCTACGTTTTTATAGAGGAGATGGAAATTATCTACAAAATGAGCTAAGTTACGTGTTCTCGAGTGAGGAGATTATAGTGTAAATTTTCGAGCTCTACTTTTGTTTCTTTACAAATAGATAGCTAAAAATTATCTTCACCCACATTTATGACTTTATTTCGTGATACTTTGATGCCAACGTTTTATATTTGCCAGGCGACATTTTAAAAAGTATTTGAATTAATGTTGGCATTTCAATCGAACTTTCTTTCTTAATCTCGCTAATGTTAGGCCTATTTGGATTGTCAAATAAATTTATACTTGGTTATAATTAATATTAAAATAATCAAATACTAGGAAGAGTTTAAGCACCCTGGAGTATTGACTCGTTGAGTTATGATTCAAATGCTGAGTAATATTACTCAAACGAGAAGAGGAAATGTAATATTTTATTTTCTCATAGTACCTGTTAAAAGGGACGCAACTGTAGTTAAAATTTATTTGTAACATCGGATTCATCAAATGTTTGTTCCAACGTTTGGACGTGTTAAACGTGTAGCAGTACATGCTATTTGTGTCTATTTCGATCTTGTCTCACAGTGGCACACACTAATAAGCCCAGCGTAGTTGTACCTCACGTCTGCGAGTACTTGAGCCGAGTCGAGTGCCCACCGCGTTCGTTAGCGGCCGCGTGACGAACTCCTCTGCCCCACTCCTAGCCTCTTTTCATTAGGAAGTAATTCGGAGAGCCCGCTCTTCCTCCGCTTCATTTCTCCACGTTTGTGTGGAGAGAGTACTCATGGGTGCGCTGAATCAGGTGACTCTTTTGTGACTAGATTAAAGAGAACACGCTTTCTTAGCGACGCGGCCGACGCCATTCTCCCTGGGCTATATTTGGAATTAAGGTCTTGGTTAAGCGAGATTGTGGAGGAAAATTTATGCGCTGTTTTGATATGTGAGGTACATTGTATTCGTGTAAAGTGTAGTCAGTTGAATTCTGCTCGGGCAGCCAGCGATGTATTTTAGTTATAAAATTTTACAGTAATTGATTTAAAACTGGCAAACCTTAACAAATTGTAATTGTTTCAAATGGATAAAGCACAATAGAATGTATTATTATCACGTATTCACATTTATGTATTGAATGTGCGAAAATAAAGGCCGTATGAAGCTCGTAAACGTGTGTATATTTTGTCACATACATATGTATAAAAAAATTCAGGTGTCATTATGTTTGAGAAAATGACTCGCAGATGTCACTTCTTCTCGTCCACGCGTGATGGCGTGTGAAAGCAATTTGATAATGCATTTTTATCTAATGTATTACTCCTTATTGTCTTTAGACGAATTCTTTAAAAATAAGAGTATATTACTAAGGAAAGATAAACAATGTCTTGTTACATACAAGTCGTTGTAAATTACCGAGTTAGAAAATATTACTGCGTCGTTAGTCCAGCAGTTGTAAATGCGACTCTGTGATTGACGTCTCGGCTTTGATTTCGGGTTGAGCAATGTCTTATTAGGTTTTTGTCGAAGTATTCTTACTAGCAGAGGCTGTGCTCAGTAGACGTCAACAGAGATGAACTTTATTAAGTGGGGACTTTCACCATAGCCGGCGAAATGCAGTTGTAATATACATTTATCACCCCTACGAGATGGGAGATGAGAGATCATGTGTGTAAGTAGAACAAGTAGTATAGTAATATAAGCATTTTTGTAACCTTATAATACTAAGACTTTGTGATCTGTAACGAAACAGATTAACATACACTCGTTTTATTTATATACCAGACTAGTTTCATGTACACCAACTAAATCGTAGGTACAGTAATTGCCTAGTCTAGTCTCAGTCTATTTAGGAGGCAGCGTACAAAAATTTATGTATTTGTTGTAACGGGAACGGCACGCTCTATTTACTCCACTATTATCCGCTGTCGCAAATTGAAGCTGGACTTAGCCGGCACAGCCGACGGACTCCGAGCCTAATCGCAAAAGGCTCTACATGAGAGAAAACTTAATCCCAACAATTACACTAATGATTACATAACACTGGGGACGCAAAGTATAAACAAAAGCAGCTAGTGACGCGCCGCTGACCTCATGCCTAGAGGACGTCTATTAAGTAGGGTCGGTTCACTTAAAACGACCTCCGGGATTTCAAACCCCGATTTACTGGACATAGAATGAGCAATAAAAATATAATTACATTGTTTTACTCCGAATTAACGAATAATGTAAGGAAAAAGGCGAGTAAATTACGTATTTAGAATGGAAAATCGGTACTAAATTACACTTTTGGGAGCGTTATAACAAAATAGCGTATTATTTAAAACACTACGAAGCGACAGTTTTTGGTATTGCGTGGCTCCTACTTATTTTGATACTCGGCAAGCCTATTTAATTTAACTCAAGACACCTACTTTATTTAGTGCCGCTTTAATTTTATTTTTGTTTTTCTTTGAAAATAGTTTTCGCGGGACCTATCAATCAAGGTATTAATTAGTAATGTATATTTTAATGAGAGTTCTCAGGGCCGTATTTGGGGCTGGTCAGCACAATGAATACTAACCTTCGCGGGCTGCATAAAACTTGGTTGGATATTTACGCAAAAAGCGTATCGCGGGGATCAATCGGTGTTTATCGTCGGTCGAAATCTGTTGCGCGTGTGTAGGGCACGTAGCGCGCGTATTATCGCGCCTGGCGATCGCGAAGCGAACGATATTAGTACCATTCGTCTTTGTCGTACCGTTACCTAATTTGAATAATCGTTGGTGAGAATGCAGAGTGAATTGCCGCAGCGCGCCACCGCTCTAAGAGAACTTCAAGCACTACTAATGCCTTTAAGATTCATGTATGCTTTTATCTGAATTTCAAAACCAACAACGACTAATTTTGCTTAAACTTAAAAGATATTATGAATATAAATGTTAAAAGATATCCGAGTATCACAAAGAGAGGAGGGCAAAATTGCCAAGTGAGAATTTTCTCATTACGCCACAAATCAACTGTTAAAACAAATATTTAAAAAGAGAAAGGAATCCGCAGACTACAAAATGCTGCTCACCCTGGCTACTGGCAAATGCGAAATCCGATTTAATTTATTTTTATCGCGGGGCTTTATAATTTCATTTTCGCACTTTCCATTTCGAGAGAAGGCCCACGCCGCGGACTGGCGCTCTATCCGAATGAGATCTCCACGAAATCAGGTACAAAAGAACGATAATGAACGCTCACTGCTTGCTACGTAATCTAAATTATTATACGAGTCGAAATTCTTACTTGGCAGCGAAAGAAATCTACTTTATCTCGGGCACTGGGAGATGTTTAATAAAATTAAAATGTCAGAGAAGGGCTCTTTTCGATGTTTACGGTGGCTCTGTAACAGTATTTCGATTCTAATTTTCTCTCTTCTCAGAAAAACGCTTTAATCGTCGCCGTCAGTCAGTAGTACATTTTAGATGAAAGAACCGGGAGTTTTCATTGGATACTCGCTGTTTACGAGTTTAGTGTGTAAACTCTGTTCACAAGTTACGAAGACGATTCTTCAAGAAGTTGTGACGTGGGATCACTAAAATCACTTTAAATTCTAGCACGAGAGTGAGTTAAACGTTAAAACTGAAACTGTGTTGTAAGAGTAAATTTATTTACGTTGTGTCTCGGAGTTTATTGGATTGTTGTGTCGGTTCGATTGGGACGTAGGTATCAGGCGGCTGTCTCGGGTGGTTGGAGAGATGCCGGGCACCTCGAGTGCGACGCTGTCGGCAGGCGCGAGTCACTCAACATCGCGGAATGCAACGGTCGGGACGCGTCGAACTGGCTAATGTTTCCCAAAATACTCGAGGCACACGGAAGAGGCTCCGCCGCCGTCATGGCGCCGCTTCCCGATTCCTCCCTCCTTCTACACTAACTGTATTTTTCAACTTCCTTTTCCCTGTCAGCCGTACGACTGACTTATATTAACTTCATAACTTGTCAAACACAACTTTTAGAAATATGAGATAACTAAGTAAGAACCATGGAGAGAGATGAAATGTTTCAGACGGATGATACCTACATGACGAGCCGCGACTCACTTAGGTTTTCTTCGGCTGCATATCGTATTACTGGCGTGGACGGCGAAACATTCGGTATTTTATTAAATAAGAAAGGTCGAGCTATAATAGTGGATGATGTCTAAGCCGTTCTGTAAAATATAATCCGAATAGAGTGGATGTCTCCTGAAATAACCGTTTCGGTAATCACGAATTGTCACACCAGTGAACTGAGCTGTAATTAGGCAAATGCACCATGTAACGCGAACTCGGCAGGAGCGGGCCGCTCGCGCCTCGCAGCCGTATTGTTCACCGTAATTATTATATAACCGTACTTTTACTACACAATTAAAATTTAAGCGTTCCTAAAATTGTACGGAAGATTGTACGGTACTCTATTTCATTCGCGGCGAGCCCCTAAAAGGTTGTATCTAAAATCAGAAGTAAATGTTACAACTGGATATAAATATGACGGCAAAAAGGAGAAAATATAAAGAGATGTGAATATCGGTCGGAGGAGGAATATACACGTAAAACCTAGGTAAGAGTTAAAGCCATTAGAAAATGAAACCCGATGCTGGGCACCGAACAGAGTGAATTAAGTATTGTGAAGGCGGTGGAACATGAAAAAGCGACATTCTGTTAAGACGAATCCAACAGAAAGGTTAAAATGTTCTCGGCAAGTTCACCGGCGCACTCGGAGTTTATAAAGCACCTTATTCGAAATAACAACGCGAACCACCGCAAATGTCTAACTTAAATAAGATTTAATATTCCTATCCGGCAGGAAACTTCTTGAAGGAGCGTGTGTAATCAAAATCTGCACTGGGGAACTTTCCACGGGAATCTCCGAGCAATTGCAGAACTGGCTTGCCGGTAAAAAACTGAAATGAACTTGTCGCTTAAAACTAATTTCATTCCAAACTTTCGTGTTAGAATAGTTTTTTTTTTATCATGTTTCGCTCTTTTTCCGTCCTAACTTGTGCACAGTTTAAAAATCAATTTTTTAGAACTCGCGAAAGGGCAACTTGCGAGGTGTTTACTCCGCGCCAACTACGGGCCGATGTGAACGAAAACTTAAACCTCTTCTCGCTCGCTACCAGAGAATTTTCTTTTCGAAATTAACCAACTTTTGGAAAAATATTTGCAAACAAGTTTCCTTTACACAAAAAGGAGTCTACCCTCACGAAATCTTTTCACAGGTTACAGGAAGAATATTAAAAACAAAACTTTTTCAAAAATAAAAAGTAAAAATTCGTTCGTCTTATTTTTATTTATTGAAGTTTCTGGTACGCGACGTTTCGTCCCTATATTTCTGTTTACTCGACTCCCCTATTTGTTCGTCTGTCGCGTTTTCCTTATTATCTACTTACGTTTTATTTTACATATAGGTAGTGGAGACAATGCGAAATCTATGGGATGTAGCATCAATTTGTGATCTGAATGTTGTATAGTGAATCGTGATTGCTTTTGTAACAAAACAGAGTTGTTCGAAGCATGCCGGCGCAGCGTAGAAATCCTTGGGAGACAGAAAAACTATTAAACGTGACTAAGTACATTTGCAACAGAGAGCGCGGAGTGGCCCTTGTCCTTCAAGAGCGCAATTAGTCCGCTTTTTGCTGCACTCGAATGCTTTGAGTAATGATTGGACGTTGAGCGCGAGCGGGTTGCGGTTGTTTACGCTTGCAACAAACGCTGATTTATCTCCGGGCACGATTTAACCACTGCCCGAATTTAGCTACATAAAATCATAATAATTATGCCACAGTTTAATATTAATTTGAGTTGATTTGACACGTAAGTCGCGATAAGAGAACTTTGTGACATAAATTATTATACACATGTACGTCACCGCTTTCGGTAGTTACAGGGGACGAATAGTAGTGGCTACGTATATGTAACAAGAGACGTATGTACAATGTGGTATGTACGTACATTGTATGATGCAAATGTGTAGGCGTGGCACAAGAAACTTGGCAGCGAGCGCGCGGTCGCGCGATCCTGCAAATCTGCGCGCCATGCTTATCAGCTGTGATTCATACTTATGTCGTATACACAACGACAATGTGGGCGCTACGTACCTAAGTGTAACACTGACTACGTACAAGCATTACGAGGGCGTGTGGCGACGTTACTTAGTAACTGCGCTCCAAAAGACCTCATTTTATTTTGTGGATAAGGACGCTCATATGTCCCAGGAATTCACTGACGCTTTGTCGACGAAAGAAAGAATGGATCGTGATGAGAAATGTTCTGGAATAATTTATCTTTGGGTTAGCTTAAGAAGTCGAGCTCGTCTCAGACAGAAGCAGTAGATGACAATTTATTTCTAAATCAGGGACGCGTTTACGAAGCTGAGATAAAACGCTGGAGCCGAATAACTGAATAAAAACGATGAGTCGCAAAGTTGTGTGGAGGCGAGCCAAAATATCTCGGGCCGATATTAAACAATACCTGCCGCCGTGAAACAATAGCGGCACAACAACATGGCGACGTTAACAACATTTTTTCACTTGCAGGTCGTTACAAAAATACAGATAACAGCGCACGTGCCGTTTATGGCTGAAGATGTCGAGGGAGACGGCACAAAGCGGCTGAGATTTATTGGCCCGCCGTAAACGCGCGTAAGAGGAACTTTGTACACTGGAGCTCGACGAATCGCAATATTTAACGTTCAACTATTTCCATCAATTTGTTCTATCAAGAAAGGAAAAACTTAAATTGGAGCGATTAAAGCGCGCGCCGGATGGTGATTGATTTCTTGCGGAGCGACGCGGTCGCGCCCGCGCTGCTCGCGCCCTCTGCTCCTGCGTCCTGCCATTGTGCCCTCAGATTTATTTCTGTTTCACCGTTTTTATTGCGTACTCGGAACTTATAACGAAATAGTTACGGCTGTTAAAAGGTTTTATTGGTTAACCTTCGGCGTGTGCGGTCATAAAATAGATTCGTAACCAAAGAAGCGTACGCATACCGCTAGATTTATAACTGTATCACGTGAAAAAGAAACAAATTTGCCCTGCAGAAGATATAAAACAGGAGATATAGCACGAATTTATCGGTAAATTGTGGAAATCTCAGTATAATAAAATATCTTCTATTGAATATTGTATGAAAAGAGTTTTACGGGTCTCACTCATTTTACTTCATTTTACTACCTACCTTTTTATGCAGGACCTCTATATCGCGGAATACAAAATAGCGTTTACGCTGGATTTAAATTGTGTTATTAGTGATGTAATTGGAGTTCGTATCTTACCTGTAACAAAGAAACACACGGATAAGCGGGTAGGTACAACACGACAGACAGCAATTAAAATGGTTAATATCGCGGTGATCAGATTGAGAGCGCGGCAGCGCGGGCGCGGGCGCGGCTCCCCTCGAGCCTACGAGCAAATTCACTTAATTTACCGCTCGCGTCAGGGCCCCGCTAAAACTTTACGCACTTAATAAACTCCAAGACGAATTAAAATTCCGTCGGTTTAGTAACAATCGTGTCGGAACGCCGTTAACTCTTTCGCCGGCGTCGAGTTATTAATAAGGGACACGCCTCGGTCGCAGTGATTTATCTACAAAAATAATGACAGCGGGCCGCAGCTAATCAGAATTAACAAGTTTATGGCGGCCGGCGGATTAGCGCAAGTTGTCGTGTCGCGCTTCTTTATTTAAATATGCAAATTATTTTTGAGTGTGCGCCGTTCGAGTTCGTTTGCAGGTTGTTTAGCATAAACAAATCGACGAAGCCTCGGAATACGCGCCACACGCCGCCCGACCGCGCCGCCCGCGCGGTTGAGTGTTAGACAAGAGCCACGAATAAATAATCTCGGTGTTAGATGCTCCTTCCGAGAGGGCCGATCGTAAATCAGGACGAGACGAAATTTCCGTCTAATGTGAATGTAAAATTTAGAGAACAATGCCGCTGCGTAGTTGCAGACCGAGGTCTCTTTAAAGGCCTTGTGAGCGCTAGTTTAGTCGTGGTTTAAGTCTGATTAACTGAGATTTACGAGCCCGACTTACTTATTACATTATACTAATATCAAAGACATTCCTGTTAATATTAAATAACACCTCGCTTTGGTCTAAATAGTTCGGTCTAGCATTAAATTTTCGGGGTTTTGGTTTGCCAGTATGTTAATAGGGAATATTAGAATTATCTTCTAAATCAAATTGAAATTACGTTGTTGTTAATACATGATGAGTTAATGATCAATTTTAGTAATATTTTGCTTCGAAACATAATGCTTGCAGCGTTATGAGGTTACCTAATTATGCTTATAGTATTGAGAATATGGACCATAACGTGAGTAGGTAAGGTAACAAGCTGACTAGGGTGAATGGAGATCAAAACTGACCCTTGCCGGTACTAATAAAATATTAATAATATTATGGTCATGACTATACGTATGAAGCGTGCGTTAAAATACGTACACAACAATACAACATATATAAAATAATATAAACGTAATATAACATGTTATTCATGTTTAATAAACAAAATAACTTCGTCTCTGTTTCATTATGTTGGAATTGAGTGAAAATTGAAATTAAATTATTTTATAAGGATTTTATCGTAGTCTGTTTCTTAACTATTTTTATAATATTAACCAAATTAACCAAATGTTTTATGATATAAACTATTTAAGTTACTTACGTGTTACATTTGCGAAAACAATATTTTGAATAGGAATTGAATTAATTTTCATTTTTAAATCTTTTTATATATTAAGCGTACCAAGCACATTGGAAATGTTGCTTGGTTCATGTGATATATACAAAAATATAATATTTATCTCCTGGTAGACCTGAACTGACAAAAATCAATTTATTCAAAAGTTGTTCACACATAAATGGTCACCGTATTGTGATACGAAAAATTCACATTTATCTGTCACTCATAGTATATTTACTGATAGGCTGCAATATCTGTACAATCGTTCATGGAAATTGTAATTATGTACGACGATTATCCGGATTGGTTGCTTTTAAAAATATGTGGTGAATTATTGTTTCAATTATTGATAAATGTTTAACTATAGTATTTATAATTAGTTATTATCATTTAAAGCACGCTGTGCGTTTTTTTAAAATTAAAGTAAGCTGCATTAGAATGTTCGCTGATTAAAATATTATATTGAAAATATATATCTTTTTAAAGTTATAGGAGGCAAACGAGCAGACGGATCGCCTGATGGTAAGCGATTACCACAACACTAGAAGAGTCACAAGTGCGTTACCAGCCTTTTAAAATTGCCTCCCCCCAGGAAGGGGAGAGGGGGGTTGGGCCTCCGGTATCCTCACTCACTCGACGAAACACAACGCAAGCGCTATTTCACGCTGGTTTTCTGTGAGGCCGTGGTATCATCGTGGCCGTGCCGAAGCATGGCTCTCCCACGGTTAAAAAATATAAACTTTTATGAAATATATTCCAATATTAAGTACTAGTACCTGTGCTTTAATATTGCAATGATATACCCCTTTACCTCTGTATTTTAAATGCAACATTAAGTTAGAATATTTCAGGTCATCCAAGCCTTATGTGGCAGTTTATCGGTGTTTGAATACCAGCTATTACGTCGAGACCCAGGATTAAGAGAAGTTATCCGCTTTGACCCAAACCCATAGTGTTATAATCCAAATGGAAATCCCGTTTCTTACTTACTGCGTACACGATCATTTGCATAGACAATTTGTGAATTCCTTTTATTAAAAAAAGTTTGATGGAGATGAAATTCGGAAGAAATATTTGATATTCAAGATTAAATACTTTGCATTTATAAGATTTCAAATCATGATTCTAAGAAGCAGCTATTAAGATTTGTAAAAAATAAACAAGTAATAGGTATATCTTGGCCGCATCTTCTATATGGTTACGTTAGAGAATAAATTAATGGACATTTTATTTTAAAACCTTTTGTTGATGCTTTTTAGGTTTCATTCTTTAATATCCCAATACAAATATTGCGTAAAAATGTTGGATCACCTTTTTTAAAGTTAATAACATAGTTAGGCTAAGCTTTTCTGTAGAGCTTCTCTACTACCTTAGAGTGGCTCTTCGGTTTAAGCTAATATCCAAGTTTAAGAGGACACACCTGTGCCTATATCTCTTATTTAGATCTAGGTGTTCACATAGATACATAAATACGTTAAATATAAGGCCCCGATAAAATAACAATAAGGACAACCTTTAAAAAAATAGAGAACTGAATTATAAATATATAATTAACCATCTACTTTTTATAATGCGACATTAAAAATGAACCGCAGGCAGGTCGCACTCGTTAGTCGATTGCGGTAAAAGATGTCTCTGACAGTGAAGTCTATTAACGTTGAAGGGAGACAGCGAATGTAAATAATAACTGAGAGGCTGAACAGTGCTTTTGAAATTGCATTGGGCTTATTATATTTTTATTTCGTGTTATCCTATTTCAAGCTATAATGAATGTATCAAAAGTGAATATATCAAAAATTCTGGTGGCTTTATTGGCCAGAAACAAATATTGACTTACGAGTAAATTATTTGTTCGAATAATTTACCCAAAAAGAAACACAAGTATACAAGAAATAGTATAAATAACACTGAAACAAAACCTTTTAAAACTTAAATGTTCATAAGTCGTATAAAATATGCAGGAAGAAGCCCCGGGGGTTGCTGATACCATAAAACAATAAGTTACAGTGCAAGATATTCGGCTCCAGCCATATTTAGGAACTCTAAAGTAGCGATAAGCAGTTTATCATCCAAAACTTGGTCGTATTGATATTTTTGGTGCACTCAGCATTAATATCTTGGGAGGAACCAAGAACTTGTAAGCGAATCCATGTAATCCTCGAGTGAGATTTATATGAGCGCGCGTAGGTAACGCAGTGCGGCTACGCTTCGTAGCTAGTTGCTACACGGAGCTACATACGTAGCACTTCGTAGACATGTAAGCTTTAAGTGATTTTAGCTGGAATATCATTTGAGTACATTAGTTTTGTGGAAGTTTAATTTTGCTACTACTTGAGAACTCGTAACGACCCCTACAACCTTTGTTATTATAAAGTTTTGAGGTCTTTCCTTGCATCTACTGTAATGTACAAATAAGTTTATCTTTTATTGCTACTATGTTTAATTTTCATTTAGCCGTATCAGATACAAAGTTTGCATTGCGTCCCTAATATAATTTCAAGAAAGTATGAGATTGATATAAAAATAACATTGACGAAATTGTTCTATGTTTCAGATACTTATGTCGGAAAAGCAGAATTAAAAAATACCACCAAGTCAGTTCATCGCTGCCAATCCGTCGCTGTACAGACATTATTACACGAAACATTCTGAGAACTCAGCCGACGTACTTCGTAATCGAAAAAAGGACTTAATATTTCACGATGGGCGGATAAAATAAAGGTTTATTCGACAAAAGCGTATCTCGGCTGAGCGCGTGGCACATCGTTCGTAGTACGGAGATTATAGTATCTAAATTCGAGTAAGCAAATAAAGTAATATGTCGAGGCATCACCTGGCGCGGTGTTCGTTCTTCCCACGTTTTGCCGTTTTACTGTATACGGTATAAAGGCTAATTTGCTTTTGTTCTTACGAAATTTACCTAGCTATTTCGGTTTGTGAGTCTCGTACGCACATCGTCAGAATGAATACGTTACACTTGGATTAGTCCGTACCGTGATGTGTTCGTACAAAGTGAATATATAATGGTAAAATTTTGTAAATACTGGGCTAATTTCTCGTCCTCAAATGTACATGTTTAAAGTGACACGTTTACTCGCTTATTTTGTGTACGTTTCTCACAAGTTATGTATAATTTTGTGTCACGTAATAATGTTAGATAGCTTTAAGCATTTCAGTTTAAATCTAAGATAGCTCTATGTGTGTATTATTTAAGATCACTTTCTGTACAATTCATACGAATTATAAGATACTTCTATGGTATTTATTTCTGATATATTTAAATATATGTACATACCAGGTGATAAGTTTATTAGTAAAGTTAGTAAGAATAAACATCATGTCCTTTATATATAAAATAAATTTATTAGCAGTTGTTTAAGTATAATTTTGCTAATTAGTTCAATTAGTAAAATTATAAAAATAATATACATATATTTAAAAACTAATAATTACATTTTAAATATTTTAGGGAATATATTACAAAAAATAATGTAATAATTATAAGTCAATAATTCAATATATATTATGAATTACTGAATTAGTAGAAAAAGAGCACCAAAAGCTTAATTATTATTTTTATATATTCCTTTACGAAATGCGTATGAAGAAGTAAGCCATTACGTATATTATGTTGTTTCGATCATACTTCTCCGATTGGATGTAGTCAAGCCAAAATTCTGAATAAATGTTAATTCTACATAGACATGTTATTTATTAGTTGACAAGAAAGAATATAATTATTATAACCGATCTAATCTGACTTAGTAAAGTTTAACCTGATAAATCAATTATAATTCACAAATCTATTAACATTTTATTAACTACTTCAGCGATTTTTATATCCGGTTGATCAGTTCTCATTGATCAGCACAAATTTCAAATATACCGATACTTAAACCTTTTAATTTCAAAATTATAATAATTCTTCAAATTTAACTCGAACGGTATCAAATCAAATTCTGCTATCCAAACAGAAAGTTCAGCTCCAATCCTAACAAAATCAAAAGAAGCAAATTCTAATATAAATGCAGCATATCTGAAACGCTGCAAACATTCGTACTATCAAAGTTGTAACTTAATTTTCAAAGAGTTTAACTGCTCATCGATTAGATATACACACCCGAGCGGTAATTCTGCGCGGTTAATCAACACGCGAGAAAGATAAAACCGAAAGTTTAATCGTAACTCACGTTATGATTACAGGATCCACCCGCCATCAAAGTTGTCGAAATGTTGTAGGGAAGCGTGAAATCATTAAGGCTTGAGATAATACGGTTGGGCTAATGAAGCGGCGTGTCCTCTGTGCTACTACGACAACTCGGGCGACATCTAGCGCAACACTTTCGAGTTGTCATTTCATATCTAATGTCATAGAAATTATGGCGAACAGAACCCTGTGAACGGGCAAGATACCCCAGAAATACAAATTAATTTATGATATTATACATAACATGAGGTACACCTCATATTCACATGTTCATATATTAATTATTGTAATTATACACTCTATAAAAGTATTACTTTTTTCAAGCGCATTATAATAGTGTCATAAAATCAGTCCGTATCACTATAAAAACAGTGATTAATCTCGTGCAATATTATATTCAGACAAATAAACTTTACAAACAATCCTTTTCACAATAAAATTCGAAAGCCGACAGCCCTATCACTGAAAAACGCGCACAATTTATCTGACTCAGAAAGATTGGCAATAAACCTCAATATAATTCCGGCATTTCCAACTATTCGAGATCAAATAGTAGGACGGACGTGCTGACGAGTCCCATGATGCCTTCCATCTCTGCTTAGTTGGATTAGCTCGCATCATTAATCGCCGAAATTGCGTTCACGTGGCGTCGACCCTCGCGACCCGGGAATCTTCAATTAGAAACAAACTTTACAATTACAAACCCATCGATTGGATGTACCTCATGCCCGTTAATGTCACGAGTTTGATTTAAAGTGGATTGGAAGGTTTGATTCTGAGGAATAACTTAGAAGTTGCTTTTGGTTATTACTGTCTATGTAAGTTCGGTGGTTTGAGATTTGTGTGTGGGTTCTTGATATATTATTCTCTGTAGGAGCGGGTATTCTATAAATGATTACAGAGTATAACTTGCTGTACCTACATGTATAATTGGTATGTATCCAATAATCACTAATGATGTTTTATTAATGCAACGTTATTTAATTGCGTACACTACGTAATGTTGAATGTGAATATGATATTTCAGATACTATTACAAATCATTAGTAATATGGTGGTCCGAAATTTTGTATTTACAGATAGCTAGTTAGTAAATTTATGATTTTATACTGTGTTGAAAATGTTAAATTTGTAATTGATGGTTATTATTATAATATTTGTTATGATTTTTAAAATAAATAGTTGCTCATCATAGCTGTGTTTATTATATATATGTAGTTTTTTGAAATCCTTAAACGCCGTAGGCACCTACTACAGTTAAAAAAGACAACGTGCCCCTGCTATATCATTTTCATACAGAATCTAACTTGAGGACATATCAATTGAAAATTCATCGCGCAGTTACGGCGTCATATTTATGTGTTTGGCCATTAATTTTCCGTATGTATAGAGGAACTATGATAGGAACGTCAGACTCGAAGAGACGTCAACGATCAATCAGGCGTGTGACTAGCGCCATCTATCAATGTGTCATGGCACACGACGCGCCACGCCAGATGGCAGTACTGCCCAGAGAGAAATTAGAAAACAATTTTCGGCAAGTGATACCCATTTTCATCGTTGGTTGTATTTATACCTAGGCGGTTCTATTTAATTTATTTGTACCCGATTCGTACTTAGATTTGAGTACAATTTGGTATGATATTCTTGGTAACAGAAGTTTGTGGTATCGGTTTTGCTGACTTAATTAATGGACGTAGTTAGATCAAAGAGTAGATAGCTAACTAATAAATTAGGAGTATTAAGCTGTCAGGGTCATTTGTCGGCTTTCACCACAACTGAAAAAATCTGATAAGTATATTATAATACCAGACGTAATAAAAAATAATCGTGAATTAAATTTTCTAAGAAATTTGCCTAATATATTCATTGAAAATAAAGCCTCATTTTATAATACGCGAGAAGATGATCTTTATTTTTTTATTACGGTGGAAAGCGGGCCGTTCAGAACAATTTAATCACGAATTTAACGCCCGCGGCACGTTCCCGGTTCGGACACTTTTATGACACCAGACACTCGGCGTTAAATGCTGAGGCTTAAAAAGGGTTGATAGCGAAGCTGCTGTCACCTGGAAAAGCTTGGGACATTACGTTACCTTCATCATAGTACGGCCGGACGTTCATTGGTAATTAATGGGTTGTGCCAGTGTAACGAAAACAAACGACTGGTGGCACGCGTACGATAACGATTAATATCTTCGCGGGCGCAGCAAAAACAGACCCACGCTCGTAGCCTTGGTGTGATAAATAATATCTCCTCGAGGCACAAAAATAAATGAAGCTAATGATAAATGACGTAGAATACGCCAAGTGCCGTCGTCAATTGAGTCGACTCAATTTGAAAATTAAAAATTGTTATAACACGGGACACTGAATCCTAATTCTTCAACATCTACATACATACGGTTCATATCACACTTGGTTTTTCTCGTTACAAAGATATAAAGTTGTATGTTATGGGTATCGTTTCAAAAGTAGTTAATGTCTATTTTCACTTTCGCGAATAAATAGACTAAGCGATAAGTCTTCAAATAGAAGTTATGAGAAAATATAGTCGCGTTATGGAAAGCTTCGCTCCGATATAAGATAACTACATTTGAGATTTAGCGGCGAAATTCGACAAAAAGCTCAGTATATATTGTCAATCATTCAGTGAAGAAAATTTCCCTACTGCGAACTGTCAAATATTTATCTTTTTCTCTTATTCTTGGCAATGTCAATATCTGGGAGTCGGGAATGTCGGTATGTAAGTATTGAGACTTTTTGTCTTGCCAGTTATTTCACGATTTTCGTCTTAATAAAATGAATAGACAACTTTTATTGAATAGACGCATTTGTAGCAAATATGTTTCGTTTACTCTTGAGTTATAGTTTTTTTTTGCTTGCCGTAAACCTAAGAATATTATAAAATATCATAATGATTCTAATATGATATGATAGTTACTCTTGCCGTAAACTCAACTCACAACGTAATTGCTTTAAAGAATTTGAAGAAAAGATACACTATAATAATATACAATTGTCGATCTATTATTCACAATTTTTTTTATTAGAAAGTACTATTGCTGTTATTATATGTAATTAATTGAAATAAATGTATGTTTTCTTCGAACATACGTTGAAAATGCTTTATTCGAATTAATATATTGTTTGCGATATATTAAACAATTTAATAGCTGATCATAATATTTTTTCATCATGCATTTTATACAGTTTGTTCTATCGTGGCCCTAACATGGTTATTTTATATTATAATTGGTGACTTCTTCCTTTTTTTCGGTTTTCCAAGTTTCCCATGCAAGAATTATAACAATAATGTAATGGTCACTAAAATTGTTATTAGGGCAAACAACACTTGACCATGACAAAGTATGCCCTAACATATCTCCTTTAAAAAAGTGTCCTCAAGGCTCCCGTCTACCTGGTCCGTACCCAGTATAATATATATTATTTTGTTTGTTTGTTTTTACGTAAATGTAAAATAAATAATTTACAACGTATTATTTATGCAGATCAAGTGCTTCACAAATATAATTGACATAATGTTTGCTAGCTAGCTTTATATTTAATAAATACAACATAACATATTTGTTCTTGAAATCCATTATGTCAAATAACTAAATATTTTACTTAGATAAACATGCAAAGTATATTTATTGACAGTTCATCTCAATCGTATAATTTGAAAAAGACTCTTTATTTGATTTTACGATAATGGCCCCAGCAGCGAGTCCCGGTTGTCCCCAGGTACCTTATACATACAGTCTCGGAAATTGCGTTAACCACATTCGAGTACCAGGAAATTAGAAACGTTCAAGGGTATAATCGAATGTTGAAACTAGCGTAGAAATAAACTTGTCGTATGTTATCGATGGGGTTCTGTATCCATTTGTGCGTAATGCAACGCTGCTTTGATATTTTCGTATCCGTTGACAACGGAAAATTGATTTTACGCCTTTACTTTGATCATAAGAAAAGATATATATTATAATTATTTCGAAGAAAAGAAATATTGTATACAGAATATTTCTTTTTATCGACGTACTTATATCGTCTCTTCATTAATTGGAGAAGTATCATGAAAGCTATTTTTGCACATTAAAGATAAGTGCGTGAACCTCTCAGACTTGAATCTGTAAAGAACTTTGTGAAACAATTGAAGGGAGATGGGGAGACTACAAAGACAATTGAAATTCGATTTGCTTTCAATTTGAACGCTCTCACTCCCTTTTTAGAACGCGAATAGCACTAATAAGTTCTGATTGTTTCAATACATTTTTCTCGAGATTAAGTTAGTTGACGCCGGTACAGACGCCGACAAACTGCGCTAATTACGTTAGTGATCCCCGTCCTTAGCCCCCCAAAGTAAACGACTCCGCTTTCAGTGTAAACAACCGCTCAACTTTACCAGGAAAAATTCGCAAACCCACTTATTTACGTCTCAGAGGTATATAGTGACAGTGCGACGACATAACAGCGTCGTACGATGTACTGAAGCGATCAAATGTACTGACAAATTAGGTTAGTGTATCGCTCTACAAATAATACCCTCTAACTCAAACATTCAACAGAAGAGAAGCGCAAATAAGAATTCAAATAAACTTCATTATAGTTAAAAAGATTAGAAATTTTTTGCATATTTTTAAACGTCCGTCGGGTAGATTGCTGAACAGTAAAATAAGTTATATCTGATATATATATATATATATATATATATAAGTATTTGTTGTGCCTTTATTCTGAACAAGTTTAGTTTATGCGTTTTCACAATTTATTTCGAACAACTCGCCGTAGAGGGTACGGGCGTATATTAAACTAATATAGCAGAAAAATATTACAAAAAGTCAAGATCTCAAGTCGAGCGCGAACTATCCAGATATTATATTTCCGAACGTATTGATCCCCCAGGATACTATGTTCGGTTTCGTTTCGGTAGAAGTTTTCAATCCCTCTGCGTTTTGGGAGTTGCACTGGACAATCTTATCAGGGAGGGAAGAGGGGAAGATTTTCCAGTGTCCGGCGCCCTCTCACCTTGGTGGATTTCCCTAGGCACCGCGGCGGGCTCGACGATTGGATTTCAAATTATTATGCGTGTATTCGACCGGCAAAAGATTTACATTTTTTAACGTTAGAACTTTTTTGCAGAATTATAGGGGTTATGTCGAGTTTGTCGTTGGGATTTGGAATTGAATATTTTATTTATGGGGTTCGCGGTGCATGTCTACTTTTGAGATTATGTGCGTTTTTGTATAATTTACATAGAAGTATTATTTACAGGTATATAACATTCAAATAGGCGGTTGTGAATACTAATTAGTGTAAATCCGGTAACATTGTTCGTATATTTCTAAAAACAATTCAATTCTGTTATTCGTATTAATGTTTAAGCTGTTATGTAACTGAATTACAAACACTACCCACTAATACAACTTAGCTAAAGTCAGTCTTGTAAAAATGTTAAATAAAACTAAGCTGAACAATTGCAAAACTAACTAAAGTGTCTATATTATTACCAAGATAAGATTTCTCTTTACATTGAAACGCACACAAATAGTATATTTTATAGACAAAGATTTCAGTACATGTAACTAATTGTCAGGCTGGGGGAGGGTGGGTGCTCCATTCGTAGGTAAGTGGTGGTAGGCGGTGGAAGCAAACGAAAGTTCTTAGTGTAGATCGCATTAGAGACCGCGCGGCCCACGACTGTCGGAGATAATGCCATTGCAATACCCGGGATCCGATTGTATTGGCAAATTGGATCAAATGCAGCGCTCACCGCACAAAAGATAAGAGCGGGATACGGGTATAGTGGTAATATTATGTTGCGGCTATCTCGGCCCGATCGCCCCCGTGTGCGGCCTCATGACGATCGAACCGATCGCCCGTAATCGTTCCGTGTAGTTTTACAACTTTTTTTAATCTTTCTATTTCGTCGTTTCTTTTGTTGGGGCGCAATCGATTTCCAAGCGGATTATCGGCTTATATCATTTTGTTAGCTCATTCACTCCTTATAAATTTTCATCCAACTTTTTAACACAATAGCATTCTCGAAATAGAAGTTTCTTCTTGCGTATATTCCCTTGCGGGCTGAGGTACTTGATAGAATCAGTTAGTTTACTGAATGGTTGGCGCTCACGTTTGCTTTATGACACTGAACAAGCTGCTATGTTACGATAAAACACCTACGTTTTTTAATAGACGTAAATCTGATAATAATGTAATGTAAACAAAATGGTTGCAACACTCGCAAACATATCGTGAACAACAAAAATATTTGTTATAACGGGCCATATCAAATTGCGCTGCCGACGGCGAACTATACGTACCGTTGTTTTTGCGACCAATGAAAAAATATCGTACATGTAAACTACAATGCAGATTATCACTGACCGCTGGGGAGTTATAAAGACTAGCACAAGAAATATAATAGTGTATATATAGTGTATGTACTCCTAAACAAAATATGGTCGTTTCAATGTTGTTTAAGTTTTCAGTATTACGACGATGATCACGCCCAAACAGCTCGCCTCATTTTCCCATCGTTACGGGGTGAATTTTAAATTCGAAGCGAGGGTGTCCCACTCAACTATGTATGAAGGACCGGCCTCTCCACGCGACTCGCATCCGGTCGTACGCATACACTATGAACCCTCATTGTCTGCCTGAACTCAAGGTAAACCGATTACGTGCTAAAAATTCATAAAGCCATTGTCATCTTCGCACAAAGCGTCTGACGTTTAGTAAGTGAGCTCGACGATTATGTATCAGCGTTAACGTCGATAAGCCAGATGCCTGTAGCGTGGAAAATAAAATATACAACATAAAAACTCGACAAAACCAAGCATCAGATAGAAACGTTTTAACGAAGCGAAATTAATAATATCATCAACCTCCATTGTAAAGCGAAAAAATCTCAATTGGGACGTGATAAACAATACGGCACGCTTAGGCTTATCTCCCCTTGACTTATGATATCATTATTTCCCTTTTTGCAAAAATTTACCGAGCAAAAACAAGAACGCGGTGGGCATACTAATTCTCCTCGGTCAATATATTGGTATCGGCGTTACGCCCGCAGGACCCTTCTTAATAATTCCAACAGCAAAATCTTTATACAATAAAACAGAAGCGAGCAATTTCAATGTTAAATCTCATAATTCAAATTTCTCTCGTTGTTTACCGGCCACGCTTCGGCGGCTATATAAACTCTCAAAATCTACCCACATCCGTAACGAAAGCCTGCACTGTTATTTATGGAAAGCCACGTTTCATTGTTGTTGTCGGTTTTCATTTTAACGCTTAATTTTTTTCTATTTATTGTATTTTTGTGATCGTTGATGCCTACAAAATGATTTGTTTTTCGGTTTGCTCTTCCGACGCGCTTAATTCCGGTGACGTATGATTTATGCACAGAGCGGTGTGGGCACTCCACGTATGTACGTGCGGCACACCGCACCGGACCAACGCGTGCCCAAGAAATGCTCTTGTTTCGCGTTATGTAAACGAGGATAATGCCCATTCCCTCCCTCACATAAACCGACGTGATTTACTGAAAATATCGCTTATTTGCATCACCAATACATCTATCTGTGTGAGCGTAAAACATTCGGACGTAAAATAGAATGGACGAAATAAGATATAAATGGCCGCTTGCACGTAGAATCTCGGATTTTACAACCATTCCGTATATCTTTAAGTGAAATATGGTCCGATATCATATTCAATCGTCTCGGCATTATATTCTAAACTCAGATAAGTAAGATGCTTTCAGAAAATAGTTTTTACTCTTTACAAAATTTATGAGTTCTAAATAATATTTTAAGGTTTTCTGCAGTACGCAGCCAATAAATCAGCGCATAAGTTCATAAAACCTATCTAGTAGAAGAATAGATTATACGATGTCGTGAAGAAATATGTAGCAAACAGATTTATTGAAGAATTTTTGGATAGTGAGTGGCTCTGAACATAAAAATATTAGTGCACCTAGGTATACAAAGCCATACATCGAATATAAAGCGGTACGTACTTTAGGGGTTGAACCTCATGCAACCTATGCGACGTAAAACTAGGAGAGGGTTATTAAACTGCACTTTCAATTTTCATATCAAAGGACACGTAGAATCGATTGCATGCGACAGACTAGTGGCTCGATTATGCTCGTCTCAATAAAGGTTTAAAGTCGGGGTGCGTTACCGTTTTTATGTGCTAGCGCCGGAAGAGTCAGCTTGAATGACGGGGGTCCCGCTCTAGTACATACTCGACTACGAGCTTTAGTATCTTAAATATGAAATTAAAATTTACATCATCCGTCCCCGACTCAGTGTGATAGCTCCGGGATAACTATTCTATTGTTTTGCCATGTAGGTTGTTGTTCCCAGAGTTTCATCCTCAATTTAAATTACGAACAACGAAATTGGGTTGGAAGATTTTGTAAAACACTAGCTTTGTTCGGCTTAAAAAACAATAAAGTGATTTAATGGCCGCTCTTAACGCTTTAAGAGATTTCTTTTAAACAAACTAGGATTGCAATCGGAAAACACTTCTCGGATATAACGAGATACGTAAATTACGTTTTCTTCAACAATAGATACTCCAATTGTATAGAGGTTTGTTGTTCAATGATGAGAGTTATATTGAACTCATCCGAGCGAAATAAATACTTAAATCGGAACATCTTTGGCAATATGTACTCTTAATACCGGTATATTGTTTTTATAGATATTCATTTATTCGGATTTGTGTAGGCCTTTTTTGACAGATTATTGAAAACTGGATTTACTTTTAGCTTCAACCGAATGGCTGTGCATTAATAAAAGCATTTTAAAAAAAGAACCTCCAATCATTTCTCTCGACACGTCAAGCGCCCAAATTGTTTGACAAACACATCAAACAGCCGCAAAATTTTAATAAAAACATGTAAAATTTTTCATACATAATTTCATTTTCGCTGTTCCTAAACATACCAGGTAAAAATTACGAGTACAAATGCGAAGCAATTACGCACCGAGTGACGTCACCGGCTAATGAAGGCGTTACTTACTTTACGTTTATCTATCACGATACGTACCTGGAATCAAAAGAATAGTACATTAGTAAAAGAAAGCAGGTGAAACTTAGACACGCGAACCTAGTAACCTTTATAAATACAAAGCAAACATTGAAATATTGCGAGGAGACAACGCCAAGGTGTGGTAGAATATCATTTTTCAAGAACAGAGTCGCCTGATAGCGAGTAATGCTTTACAACACTTCGCTCCAACCGCGAGTCGGACGGTATTTTGATAGATAGGAAATCAAGACAGATTAACCTCGCGTGACTCTACAAAGCTCACGTTCTACTTGACGGGGAGTCGGGGACCTGCTTGGATAAATATTGCGTTTGCGAACTTGTGATTGGCGGTGAACTTAAAATTATAATCTTTATGAGTGCTTAGTATATAAATGTTCCTTTTACACCGCGTAATCATAGGTACCGGATCCATTATAGGCTTGACTACTGTTTTGTTGAAGTGTAACCCAATTAACGCAGGTCATGCGGCTTTTGCAAGGTCCAAAGTTCACAAGAAAAAGCAAAATCTAATCTATTAATGCTTCGAAACCTTTTATAAAACTTTGTTTTACGAGATACTATTTTTGTTTGGACACCGATGCAAAGTTTTATTAAAATGAATATACCACAAAACATAATATAAGCTTTAATAAATCATGAAGTTAGAAAGCTATTTTTGTATGTATATTTTCTTGATTTTCATGGTCATTCATCATTTTTCATAATTTAAAACTGAGTAGTCGTATCTATAAAAGCAATTTTACGTTCGTTAATGTTCGAGTAAACGCCCTTGCCACTGAACGTTATAATTAATGATTTTAATTTATTTTTTAACTAAGGACCGCTGAAGTTGGAGCGATTAAGTGACTAACATGATAGAATTATGCCGACTCACTAGCGTAAATAATAATCGTAGATGGGGTAGAGGCTCTGACCCATATTATGTATAGGGGGCGTTGGCGTGCGTGTTAACAATCTCGGTTTAATACTAGTTTAAAGTTTACACATACACAAGGTAATTGTATTTTTTGTATCCTCTATTTGTCCGCTCCTACAAGCTATAGTTCTATTAAGTGCCGTAATGTTTCCTTGTCCTTTTAAACACTTAATGCGCGGGGATATAACATTAATAAGTTACTATCATCGACGGAGAAAGTGAAATCTTTATCGTGTTCAACAAAGTCCAAAAATGTACCCGGAATCATTACACCTCGTACACATAGACCGATGGAATATTAATTCGGTTGGATTTTTTTATAGCTAACGTTGGTAAGAAACGAACCGGTTTTATTTGTGTCATTGAGTTCTCGATTAACCTAGCTTACGATGTAAAAGTGAAAAGCAACGTAACGCTAAAAATTAATCCGAAACGCGAAACTCTCGTTTATTTTTATTTTGGGAATCATTTATTTTCGTCAAACAATTAAGTTGCGAGCCCGCGTCGCTCGCAAGGCCGCGCGGCAGCTCGACGGAAGAAACTTCGCGTCATATCGGCTCGCCCCCTCAAAAAAAGGGTTGCCTTAACGCACGTTTTTTGTTGCATAATCCCACGCAACGCGCGAAGCCCATTCCACCTTTGGCTAATGCGCGCAGCCCGTGCGGACCGACCGACGTTGAGGCGGGAGTTTAAAAATGTCATTTCCAGAGCGCCAAGTAAATCCAGATTTGTTGTTGGCGAGTGACTTCCTAATTCTGCTGGCGGGAAGAACTTTGTGAAACGTATACCGTGTTCATGAGACCTGCTAGTGACCGCGAGCAGCCCCCAGCATAATCCGATCCGCGGACCAGAATTGTTGGCCAAACTTGTGCCGGACGAGGCTCACCGCCCCCTTGCGCGTCTCTGCCACCCTTTGTCACCCGCCCGCTTTATAATCGCCTACTGTACAATACGATATACTTTGATTAATTTACACCGCAAACAGGAATAAAGTTTTGCACGCTAAAACAGAATTGTTGTTTTCCCCGCGCCTAATCCCAATACGCAAACCGTGAAAGTTGATTGTTAATCTGAAACGGATACTTGTTTGCAGTGACTACTCAGTCTTCTATATAAACATTATTCACTAAAGTTTTGCTCAATTACTCTAAGTCTAATCCAATAAGTCGATGAACGCGATGGAAGCTTACTCAAACAATGCTAACTGAAAGACGGAGCGACGAACTAGCGTGGACTTATGATCCAGAGGTCGTTTAAAGGGATATGTTTGCGCTTCAATACTGTCTTAATCGCCAAAGTGCTTTTTACGCGTGGAATGTATGTAGGTTTTGAAAGTCAATGAATAATGTCTAAAATGATAACATTTAACTATCTTTAAGTGTCAAGTAAAAAATTGAGTTTATTATACATATAACTTTTAAAAACTAGCTATGATTACACGTCATTAAAAAATTTATTCAAATGACTTATGGAGATTTCTCAAATCTACTACTGAGCTAAAGACAATAATAACTTTTCTTGCACTTTTATTATTCTTTGCTTTAACACTGACAAAATTCATGCATAACTCCAAATCCCATGCGAATATTCAATTTGGAAACTCGTGTTCGGACTTTAATTCCATTTCTCCGATGCTCCCAATTTCTCTGTAATATGATGGATTGCATAAAGTAATCGATTCATGGAATTCGGGCGGAAAGCAGAATGGGTAGCTTACAAGGCAATCAGCGGGCAGCAGGAGGCTTTATTAACCCGTCAGGGTAGTGCGGGCTCGGCTAATCAATCGCCGTTCGCGTGTCGACCGCGCTATCTGTCTTTGGCCGATTGGACCTCGATAACACCGCCGACGCAAGATTACCTACCTATACGGGAATGGCCCATTTATAAAATTAACTTCTTTTATCTTCCCAAATAGACAGTATTGGAGGAGTAAATAAGTCTAAAGTACTTCGTAGCTAATAAATAAGCTGATATTAATGTTCGATCGCTGCGTAGTGCCTACGCCGCCTGGTACGATCGCGTGGCGCTCCCATGTGATATTGCTAGCCTACATTACAAAAAACCGCACTGATTTTTATGAACGCACACGATAAAAAATCTGGTGAAATTTCTGTTTGCGTAAAGTAATCTAGTTTTAGCGCCGATTCATTTTTGTTACTCTAAAAAATATGCACGCGTAAAATGTAGCTCCCATATGTGGAAATAAAATGCAATGCGCTATGTTTGTTCGACGTTCAAATCCGTTTACATCAAAAATTAAATTTGAATTACATCTTTTAAAAATTGAAACTCTTTTAACCATGACAACAAAGTTAGTTGAAGCAATGAAAAATACTTTATACACTTCAGAATTTTCTAGTTTTCATAAATCACCGAGCGCTGAATGCCAGAGAGGGAGAAGTTTAAAAGTAAAGTCGGGTAAATTCTCAGCGGAACTTTCTATGAGATTAAAGTCATAATTTACTTGATGAGAGGGCATTATGTTGTCGAATATGAAACCGGCTACCCCATTACAGAACTGATTTCCCTAAATGGGAGTTTGCTAAAATTGTAAGCGAAAAAAGGCCCGGGCCGAGATAATACCTAAGTATCGCGAATTTCTACCGTTATAACCGTACGTCTCCAAGATAGCGAAAGGGACGGCTCATTAACGTCAGCGCGGATCCGGGCCAGTTTATGCCAACCGATACCTTTAAGGTATTTACAAAGCAGCTAAGCGGGCGCAATCTAGACGGGGGCAATGAAAAAAAGACGCGGCGCCCCGCGTAATCCAGGCGAAATGCCCTTTAAGAGCCTCACAATTTAATGCTAAGTATAGCAATCTCAAGACGACGTTGAGCCGGTCGTCCGGAGAGGGTTGAAAAAATGATACACGCCAGGGTGCGGGGTGCAGAGGTGTATCGCGCGGGGGAAGGGGCAATCACGGTTAGTTAGCCGGGCAGCTGCTCCCGACCGACGGCGGCGGCGATAACACTTAAGGTGTTTTACTGTACTAGTGCCGAGGGGTACATTCAAACACAGGCTTTATGCAAACCATAATTTGACACACATATTTATGTAACAGGAACACAACGTAAAAACGTTTCGCAATTCGCAGGATATTGCGAGCGATAACAAATGCATTTTGAATATAATGAGTAATAAGCCAGCGAATTTAAAATTTAAACCGTGCGATAAACATAATCAGTTTTATTAATCAGAATGTACATAGTTTGAAGCAATTTATTGGACAGTGCGAGCTCGTTAAGAGGATGAGCGGTAAAGCTCTCAGTTTAAATTATGTGCAAGCGTCCCATTTTATGTAAACAATCATTTCGATCTTTGATATTTTCATCTAGACGATAATATTTGTTTACACCTAATATCGTTGAGTTTATTGAAACAATAATCTGTTAATTATCTTTTGTTTCAACTTATGTAAATGAAAAGTGAAAGATTTTGCTTTGATTACATTGCTCATCGTCAGTTTTCCGTTTTTTATTTAAATAATAATATAATATGTACTTACAGATTTGCTATTTTCGATTATGCGATTCAAAAACTTATAGATTCATATATCATATTCTTGTGTCGTCTTGATCTTACTTTAATACTAACTATATACCTTAGAAGGATAGATTAATGAACATAGTAAACAGCCATAAACTAGTAAGTAAACTTGAAAATAAAAATAATATCTTTCTCTCTGCCTGTTCAATTTTATAAATAGTGCCAATTATTAATTCACAAGTTTACAAGCCTATATCTCTTACATGTTATATCCAGAGTTAGTAAATTCGGATTAGATAACACTGAACAGTTTTAGAGCACGATACAATAATAGTGGGTATCGCACTCGTAGTAATGGCCAGTACTGAATTAATTAGTGAGTATCGTATCGTACGGAGCGGGGCAGGTGTGCACACGGCTTTACAACGCCATTAAGTTACGGAATACATAGGGGTTGAACCGCTTGAGCGATTGACTGTGCACATTGGCCGCTTTTATGTTACTATACAGACCTTTATGAAACAATAGAAACTCGCTACCAGGAAAATAGAAACTACCCCTTCTCTAAAACACGAAGACATCGATCCGTTATTACATATTCGTATGCGAAACATGTATCTCTAGTCATTACCACTACGCACGCATAAAATTATATAGAAACCACGCTTAGTTAAGATATTACTGTGTCGCTATGTTTAATCAAATCGCTTTCGAAATAAATGGAGCGTAGACGAATCAATAACGCGAATTCAATTTACAATTCTACGTACATCAGTGACGTATCAATTGTTCAATCTAAGCGAAGACAGATAAACGCACAGATCCACCGATTGCTTTCCGATGAAAAAGACTGGAGATTCATCGATAGGATGCGCGAGTCCCAAAGTGAAAAATGTACATTTGGATGGCGTTAATTCGTTTAATTTCCGGTGAGAGGGAAGCGCGCGGCGCGAGGGGCGGCCCAGTCCGCTCAGATTAATTCAGCGCCGAGCCTGTCACAGATAAGGACACTGAAATAAATTGAAAATGTTCAGAGATTGATTTGAATACTCTCGAGGATATATCGAAGGCGACTTGCGAAAAATGACAAACCGCATTCTTATTCAGAGATTTTCAATTCGTGAGCGAGTCTTAGTGGAAAAATGCGGCGATATTAATAAATTACGCTTCGCCTAGACCATCAAAATTAAGCGAACGTTCAATTAAAACAAAACGAATACAGCAACAATATTCAATTTGATGGTAATATGAACCGCCTAATCTGTTTTATGCTTGAAATATTTAATATTCTCTGATAAGTGCGAAAATGTTTCACAAGTAAACCTTTAAAGGTCACAAATAGCCGAATCTGAAGATTGTCTATTAAATCGTTTATAAAATGGTAAAATTAATGCAATCGGCGCGAGCGAGTCGAGATGGGAGACATCGTTCGAGACGTTCGTGATCCGAATGTCGAATGAACTCAAGTGGCAGCACACAGGCGCATGGCGGCACTCAGCCGTCAGGGCTCGAGGACTGCTGCTAAGAGCCCGACCCATCATTTACATATTGCGATTTTGTATCGATAACAATTAGGATATGGAAAATTCGCCGTGAGACGCTTAGCAATTAGACTATTTCATGCGAAATTAGAGAGCAAGTTTGAGCAATCTAAGTGAAGATCTATTTACCAAAATGTAGACGTGCCACTTAGTCGTAAAGGTAACGTTACATGACTACGCAAACAAAACAACATAAACTTGCAAACGAAGACACGCCGCAACGAGCGTAAACTAGCTGCCGTGTTCCAGTGAAATTCAGAGAATCAAAACGTCCGAACATGAAACAAATTGATTGGCGCAGAGGCGCTCGGCTGGCGCCCAAGCTCGACGGTGGATTGGTAATAGCGCATGCTAAACTTATTAGCCAAACGGAAAATGGTATTAGCAGACGTAGTGCAGCGCAGCCTCCCGTGAAACTTCATTCGTACGTCAAAGTTGACACTGTCGCTCGTAAGTGATTGTTGCAACCAATCAAACCCGGGCTAAATTGACTTCACCCGGTTCATACAGAAAGCCAAATTAAGCGTGATAAACAAAGTTGAAAAAGGTTCGCTAGAAACTCGAATTAAAATAGGACCGGCGAGTGGAGTTTTAATTCGGAAAGATAACAAACGTCAGCATCAAGTGAAATGGTCGCTCCAAAACGTTAAAACAATTTATCCTAGGTAATCCAGAAGTGTCAGACGTTAATAAGAGTGACATTTAGAGCGGACCGGGCGCGGCGGTTAATTCTGCAGCGGGACTGGCCCCCAATTGTGACACTACTAAACCCGGTTGCCAACGGTAAACCCATCAGGTGCGAGCCCCTGCCTACCACCTAATATCGTGGACACATTCAATGACACTCAAAATAAATTTATTTTAATCTACCTACTGCTATTTCTAGTAAATTCATGTCCATTATTGTTTTGACAATATATCACAGGTACTTTTACGAAGTCGCGTGTGAACCCGACTAGGTAAAACTTTTTTATCACAACAAAGAGACCGTCAGTCTACATAGCCATTAACTAAGAACACAAACTGTCCCATTACATTAAAACTACACCATCCATATTCCAACAGTAACGAAAGCAATTATTCGCATTCAGTCAACAAAGACGCAGACGTACGGTACAAAGGGACCATTTCATAAGTTAAAGCGTTACCGACGATAGTTATCTACTAGGAACTAGTGATGCAGTAAATCCTAAGAGTACACTTCGCAACTATCCCTTCTTACGTCTCTGAAACCTGAGCTCTTACTACTGGCCAGAACTTAAATTGTTTCCTGCGAAGATTTGGCGAGCGATAACAGAAATTCTACGAACAACTGTCTAGAGTTGGATATAATTTCAGTGCCGAGATTCGATTTTAAAATAGTTGAAGTATAAAATTCGTATTACCTAAAAGTGAGTCGATTTATCACAGCAAAATAATCAAACTATTATTCAACTAAGAAAAGTGGAATTCTGAGCTTTAAATAAATGACTTTGGAATTTTCATTTGGTACTGGAGTCGATTTCGCTGTTATCGGGCGCTCAGGATCTAGGTAGCTCTGGTACGTCTAACATGTTGAATCTTTTGTCAGATGCATCGTTCCTATCGCGTGTGATAAAGTGGTAGTGGTTAGTGCAGATCTTGGCCACACAATTCCCTGTGAGGATTACGGCCGAGAGAGAAAAGTAAGACGATTAATCCCACTGGGTGCGGAACTGGAGAATTTATTATAAAACGGTTGCGTTCGAGGCAACGCTCGACCGTTGTTCATTGCACTATTGGTGCGGTTACTCGGTTATTACGTTTAAAATACTTGCTAATATCACTAGTATTTTATACGGATTGTAGACAAATTGTGACTGTTTTATTTTAAAGAAACTTATGAGAAACGAGTAATATTGAGATAATAACTAAAGTTTATTATCGGCGGTATCTGAGTAGTTTTTATGAAGCAATGTTTATATAGTTAATTGGGACTTAATCGTGGTTTCGTCTGCATGGGCTGCAGTTTCCCCGCGCTGTGATTATCATGGATCACACTGCACCATATTATTTGTAGTACTCGACAGAATTAAGTGAAACCTAGCTTAAAATTTAGGTCAAACTCTGTGAAAGCAATATCAAAATCGGATAACGTAGTAACAAATATATAGAAAGATAGATCCACTAATATTTCATTATTTTAGGTTTATAGCTCTCCTGTGCAGTAACACAGCCTTTTTAGTATATTTAATTTAATATATTTAAGGCTTCAATTACCATAAAGTATAGAAACTAATTATAATATTAATATGACAAATTGAAATAATAATAAGTCGGCGCTTAAAACAGACTTTACAGAACACATTTTAGTGAAGTCAGAACTCAAAATGTCGAATCTGAATTGTCTGAACCAGTCCATTCTCTCTGTTTTGTTTTTAATAAGTAAAGTTATTTTAGGCTGCTTAAATTATATCCCATTACTAAATTAATGTTACATTTTCAATTAAATGTAAACATTGACCTCTCTCTATTCTGTATTTATTTAAATAATATTGGGTGTTACAACGAAAAATGTTATACACACATATGAATTTTGGTCACATATGAATATAATGGATATTTTCCGAATATTTACTTTATGTTTAACATTATGTTTTAATACAGCTATGGCAAATAAAACATTGTTATACTGTTTAATTTCTTGCCAAATTTGGACGTCGAAAGTCGCAAATTACAAATAGGTATACAAAAAAAAATACAAATTTATATTAGGTCATTATGTTAAGCATACAAAGTTGACCGTGAAAATATATGTACATTCTGAATATTTCATGCATGGATAAAATATTATGAATTAAAATATGTACATATTATGTTATGAATATTATTGCGAGTCTACCATCGTAATCAGAAAATATATTTTGTGTTCAATAATAATAGTCTGTGTATTACGTTTGCAAGGCTTACTGCTGATCCGTTTTTATCTGATACTTTGAAAACTGGTTACCCAGTTTTTAAAGTATCAACTCTACTTTTTAATAAGTTGTGATCTAAGTCACGTGTGTAAACTAGCAATAAAGACCCACTGTCGTCGTCAACATTTAATAACAATTACAAATTGTTAGCCTATGATAATTTGTTGCTATAATTTGTCACAACATGGCGTGCATTACTCGGTAGACTACAATATTAACTTGTTAAGTAATAAACGTATTACTGAACTCAATTGAACGATTAGCATTGATAGCTAGATACTTATTATAATACGCTGGTTATTTTCTTTATTTTGCTTTGTGACTCGCTTAATAGTAAATGATAACACATTATAGAAATGATTGCATAATAGGCGTTCGTTGTCGTCATTCTGACGTTGACGTTGAAAGGGAAAAAGTAAGTATATATTAAAAGGCACATCAAACACAGGCTTATATCATTAATCATTCGAGTTATATGCATATTTATTTATTAAAATATATTGTTTAAGGCACGGTTTTGTTAGCTCGTCTGATGAGCGTCTTAGATTACGATATCATACTCAATTTGCAAAATCTGTTTGAATTTCGAATCCACGTAAGTAAGGTATATGTTTCAAATACAATTGCGTAGAGCAAGTGTGATTCTTTCTCGTTCTTAGATAGCGAGTTTCTCTTTTCTATTGTTCCATATATGAATAAACAAATATAATAATATGCTGTTTGGTGCCACGAATGGCGTAACAAATAAGCAGTATGTCGATGGGCATAGGGCCAGAATCGGTGTGATCCACAAATATTTTTTTGTGCTGTATGTGGCTTTTATTTGTGTAGTTCCCAGCAATACAAGAAGAAACCAAATATCATAAATCTATGTATATAAAACTTGGATACTGATTAATATCGAATATATTTTCAAATTAATGGGTACTTTTGAGTTTTCACTTCAAGCTTATATACATATATAAACTACGTAGTATGCATGGTATAGCAGAAAAGTTAAAGATTAAGGACTGTTGCATGTTTAGCGCAATGGTTATGTGATGGTACCTACTACCACTGTGCCAAATGATGTACGGTCAAAGACAAAAGTCGAGTAGCATCAGAAAGTAAGTAATCGCATACAGTTCCGAGCGAATACCTTTGTGTGTGTCATGTTTCAACATAAACAATGAAACATTATTCAATGTAAATGGTAGTTAAGTGAAGTTCGTCATGCGCATGTGTGCAAAGCGAGACAAAAACGAGTTCTTGTATATATAACTATAAATTACTACTATTTCGTATATTTAACAACAGTGTCAGTATTTCAAATTTATGCTTAAATGTTCCGATAGCAGAGCGGATAATGAGTCTTATCACTTTGAGACGATAGTATAATGAGGGTGGTTCAAATCATCGGGTCTATTTCCACTTTTGTTTTTTTATTACTAAACTGAAACGTTATTTTTGTCTATTATTATTACCCAAATTTAGTGTTTTATTAGGAATTAAACTAAAAATTATTATTTATCAAAATAGGTTAAAATTAGTAATTACTAAAATCACGTTATGTTTTAATTAAATTAATTAATAAATAATACAAATAATAATTAAAATAAACAAAATTTAATTTAATTTATAATATTATTATTTTATTATAAAAACAATGTCAAAATATGACGAAAATGAACTTTAGGTTTAAATAAATCTTGAAATAAAATAACAAGCCATCGATATTTCTAATATTAGAAAAAAACCCAAAAACATTGTCACTTCTACAGGGGATCGAACCAACAAGCGTTAAGTCTTAGAACGCACTATTACCAAAGCTAACTATAACATCACTTGCGTATCTACTTGAAATTAATAGTCACAATCATAATTAGAACAGGCGATAGAATAAGTGAGGCGGGGTTCTACGTGTGCAATGATTTTATTGAAAAAGGTCGTAAGTAGGTATGACTTTATTTTGTTTCTATTGCTTTGTAAAAATGCTACTCAACTTTTGCACTTGACCGTACATAGGTTCGAACCGCACACTGGACAAACATTTGTATAATCTACAAAATAAAATAATTGTACCCTCGCGGCACAAAAAATTCCGTGATTCACAAACAGCTGTTCCAAGACTGGGTGGTTTTCGTACGTTTTTGATATTTGTAAAGTATTACGCTATATAGGCACTAGTCCTAGAACGGGAAAGAAAAAACAGAACAAAGAAAGAGTATTTATTCTTGCGTGACTTGGTATTATTACCTTAAAGGTTATTTGGCAGTATTGATTGTTTGTTTGGTAAAATGTCAAGTGCTCACGTGGGCAAATGTCAGTAGGCACAGAAACTTATTTGACTGTATGTCAGCTTGTAAGAATAATATTACACTGAGTCAATATTATACTATTAGGCGTGTTTCTGTTTTTGTATCAAACGACTATAATGTTCGACTACGGATTGAGGAAAATTCGGAATGTTTATGATATTCTATACTTAGTTTACGGTTAGACTAATATGTAGTAAGAAATATTTACTTTTAGAATATCATAATATGTAGTTTTGTCATGGAACGTTAGTAATATTTTTACAATAAAGCTATATTAATGTATTACTGTAACATACAAGTCGGTTTGTCAATTGTTTAGGTATTAATTATGTTCTTTACAGTATAAAACTGATGAAATGTGTTCCTTAGCGTAGGTACTATTGACGCTAAGGAAAACATTTCGATTGCTTGATATATTCTTAAGCTGTAATTTATTTTTTTGCAAGACATTTTTTATAACGTTGTCTTATGTTTATGCGAATGTTAGACATTGAAATTAAACATCATTATACGGATTTAAAGAAAAAGAATAAACAACGCGATAAAATCCATATAAAGTTGTTTAATTTCAAGATTATTGTCCTAGGTGGGGATCGAACCTACACTAAGCGCACTAGCAACTAGACTGCACGGCTGGCGTAGTGGTTTAAGTGGTCGCTTCGCCACTGACACACACCACACGGGATAAAAATTCTGTGATCCACAAATGGTTTTTCCGAGTCTCGATGTTCATTGTGTCCATTGTATGAATGTTTGTAATGTCCCCCGCGACACAGGAAACATTCCTACAGTGTAAGTAGTCTTTTTAAAAAAAATAAAAATAAAGTTTGGCCCTTTGACCAGTTAAATCATTCGTTATTCGTGCAGTTAGTTTAACTACTAAAATAACAACCGGAATCTCATCATAACTTCAACAGCACATTTTATTTTACTTAAACTAATTATATTAATACATCAGGTCGTAAATAGCCATCCATCAAATCATTAGTTACATTGATTAATCGCGTATTGAATTATTTATCCAATCAGCACATCAGATTTTAGATTGATTCGGCAATCGAGCCGTTATAAGCTAAAATCTAATACATATTTTATCAACAACGATACATAATCCAAAACAATGCGACTCGTATTTAAAGGATAATTTATATCAAAAACAACAATGAAAGCCACTCAATCCCGGCGAATTCATTTTACTTGCGTAGCATGACATTCTAATTTAATCGTATATGTCACTGTCAAATTAGAGATACTACACCATAGGCGTTTCTGGCGCACTGACATTTCTAAACATGAGGGGAACAAATGGTTTTGACATTCAAGTGTTTAAGCGACCTTGAGTCTAATGCGGAGTAGGCAGAAGGGTTGTACGAATTACCTAGCGAATACGTCACTGTATCTCAAGATATAATGCCTGTCCTTAACAAAAATTGAGTGACATTGCGGATTGTAAATGCTATTGTTAAGTGTGTCAGATTTAAATACCACACTCCAGTAATTCCACTTGAGCTAAGTTTGAGTAATTTAGCTCATCTTAAAATGTATAAAATACATTAATTTTCTTCTCCTCAAGGTCAGTCAAAATTGGAGACACGAAACTCCATTAGTGAAACTGTATTGCCGAGTAATTAAAAAGTAACATTTTCTCACCTTTACAAAGAAAGGGTCCAAAGTACTTCATGAAACCTAATGATGAACGTGCAATTTGCCAAGTTACGATAGGCGTTTGCAAAGAAAACAAAATAGGAAAACTTAAAAGGGAATAACTTACAGTTTGTAAACTATCTAGACAACGATACGAAGTTTTATTCTCGAAGGAACACACAAAGGGGGAGGAGGTACGGGGCGACGGGTGCGCGGTAGTGACGTCACGGCTGACGGTGTAAATAATTGCTCTGTCGAACACACCTGCCGGGGAAAGAAAATTAAGCGAAACGCAATTTGACTGAGTGATGAAGCACCCACTGTGGATCAGTTTAATGAGGAGTTACCGACGAAAAATTATACATGATTAATACATTCATAATTTAATCTTTATTATTTAATAACCGTATTAATCTACGAGTAATTATCCATAAAATAAATTTAGATAATGTTCAACGTTTAGAAACGTTTATAAAGTATGCATTAAATAACTTCGTACCAGCGGTTACATTGACTCAAAGCAATGGCCCGATAACATTTCGCAGCGCGACATACGACTCGCAGTCGCATTTATGTGCTCCTTGCATGATAACCCCCATTAAAGACGACTCTACCTACGCCAATCTACTCCTCAAAACTCATAAAGAGAGACTCTTTTATCCAAATTACTATCGGATTACTTTTTATTCCAGTCGAATAACCCACTCCGGATAATTAGCGATAACGGTTACGAGCGACATCGCCGTGAATGAAACTTTTGTCGCGAATTTTTCCACGCCTAAATTGCAAAGGTAACAGCACGGAGCAGGCCGTGTTTATTAACAAATTCATAAACATTGACTTGCGAATAAAACGGTGCCGAATCGTACTGCCGAAACGTGAACGAACAAACACGCTTCATATTTTCATGGGATTCAAATAAAAATAAAGTGGATGACCAGCGACGGTCTAATTTAATATAAGCGGCGACATCTCGTCATATGGATGATGTACCTGCCTTTGTTTTATTGCTTAGACGGGTGACTGAATACAAAAATGTTTCACCGGCGGCGGCGGGCGCTTGTCAGCTGTTAAACAGTTTTATTATTGCCGGACGAACATCGCACAGCCTATTTGCATAATTGAACGGGCACTTGGAGGCACTAGCATTGTTATACTCTGCCATTCCATTTGTCAGATTCGCCGTATCATTTATGCATGTAGCTCATAACGAGAGCCGCGCCGTTTTTCTGGACTATTCATTATTTCGCCTTTTGTGTTGTTTGTTATCCGGCGGCCACTCTTATCCTAAGAATGGGCGACGTAGAAAATATGTAATACAATGCTGAATTCCCTCCCTATTGACATAAACAACCGCATTTTTGTTACATGAAGTTGAAAGGGCTTAATCTGGAATTTGGTCAGGTAAAACAAACATTTGTTTTTTGTTGTACTCTAACAAGTCAGAGGGGGAAGCGGCCTCGTTACAGCTCGAGGCAGAACATCTGAACTCGTAAATACGTTAAAATAATACAATATCTCGCTCGGTGATACCTCTCTAACGGGATCCTTTAACGTTTATTGAAACGGTATCTTAAAAGGTTTCCTCGTTAGATGAAACTCTTCTTTTGTGATGCAGCCGGCTCAGACGTGTAAGGTACGCTGATGTAGCGCAGGAATCTCAATCTACTATGAGGGACTTTAAAAATATTAATTTTCTTCTATCATATCTTATCAGCATCGACTTAGGGATTGAATATTACAATATCTCTTTATATTACAAAATAACTGATTCTTTGATATAAATGCATGAATAAATCTTCATAGACCGTATGACAAGAGCTTGTACTCAAGCTAGGAGTTATTAATGAGATCCCGGGTTCATGTTCAAGTCGGGCAAATTCTGATGAGGTTTTTCAGTTAGGAAATTCGTAGTAGAGACCCTTGTCTCTATTACCAATCTTAGTCTAGAAATGTGCCTGCTTATTATGTGGAATTTAAAATAGAGCTATGATAAATCGTACACTTCCTATTCTTTTAGGATTGTAGAGCTATAAGTCATCAATTATATTAATGAATAAATAAAATTGATGATTTCGTTATTTTTTAAGTATTAGTTTAGTGTGGTGATAAAACCATCGGTTACTCGTTAAACTGCTATTTTTTTATATGGAATGTTTGTTGACAGCTTAAGTAAAGTTTAAAACGACCTAGATCAGATCAATGAACAATAAAAGCGCAATAAAACGTTGCAGTTGTAGACAAAAAGCTGGCGTTATCTTAAACGCGTAAATGTTTAATGGCACGCGCGCACCTCGCGATCCGATTTTAAGCTGATGACTTTTAACTGCTTTTACAGTAATAGCTACTTAACTGAACTGCTGGACACTTACGACACTATTTTTACACATGGTTAAGTACCGATACGAAGTGTTTTAAGCACAACAGCGGCCATTTTTTTAGATTTATTAGTGTAGTTTAGATATCAAGTCTTTTAGACTGTAATATTAGAAACCTGTATGGATTTTTAATAATTAAAGGTTCACAATTATGTTTTTGTAAATCGTTTATAGAATTAAACAGTGCGAGTCCACGACTCGTTTAACGTCGACTTGTTAAGCTTAGAAAAGTGGAACCAATGTCTCGGCTTTTATTCGCACAGTTATGTAAATTATGCCGGCAACTTAGAACCTTTAAAGCATTGTTAATATCTTAAACGGTTTATGAGATTTTGCCGACGCACCTTTTATTTTTCTTACCGCTACTAAGTAGAGATCTAAAAGAATTTGTAGCCTCGGCCTTGGCGAAGTATTAATAGACAAAATAAAATAGTATCCTCAAACCTTTATTCAAAATTAGATTAGAACGCATTCAAATATCAACGGTTTAAAATGTCACACAAGAACAATTGGTTTATATTTTCATGATAACCGAGTTAAAAATAGGTTTCTTCTTTTAGTAATACAAGCATCGTAAAAGTCTGTGATCCAATACCTGTATCTAATATCTTATTTTTTATGTCTTAATTTGAAGTCTACTAGTTCAAGTTTGAATTATTATATTATATAATATGTTAGAGACCTGGTCTCTGATTCTGTGTATAATTCATAATCGATATTTTACTTTTAATTTAGTTATTGAAATACAGAAAATAAATATATCTCGATTGAAATATTACCGATAATGAGAGCTGTCAGTATTTACCAACAAAGCACATGCGGGACTTTTATTCGACAGAATTAAAACATTGTTGCCGTCAAATATTTATATGTGGTCTTTTTGGGAAAAAACATTGGATAAAATGAGCAATAGAGTGTTTGTTTAAATAAAACATATTATATAATCCTTGTATGGCTCGAGGGCTTTACAAACATTATACGCAAAAAACACTCAGACTGGTAATAATAAACTATGTAAATCACAGGTCTACAAGTATTTATATCTTTATGCCGTTTGGGATATTAAACTAACTACTAATATTATGATATTAAACATGACGACCCAACAATCATTTATAGGTATATTTTTATGTAGCTTTAATAATAATAATAATAATGTCCTCCAGACCGATTTCGATCACGGCGGCCAATCTTAACGGGGACTTACGAGCAGAGGCCATCTGCGCAGGAGATATTATAGTGCACAAGCGTGTGCGCAGCAAACACAAGTGCACTCTTTGTTCCCTAACTCTCATGATCCGATGGGACGGTAATCCCACACGACCGGAGAGATATCAGCCGCAGGACCAACAGCTGTACGTGCTTTTCGCGGGGCTGTCCAACACCGCCAACTTCCTAACTCCGGGCTGTTATTGAGATTTCTTAACAGAAAAATCCCAATAACTTTTTGTTGACCCGACCCGGGATTCGAACCCGAGACCTCATGCACAGCAGTCGCATTCACTACCGCTGCGCCACGGAGGCAGTTTAAAGAATATTCAAATAGATGTACTGGAATGTCACACAAATGTTTTCACTCATATTTTGAGAGCATTATATATGTGCTACACGATATGTTGTTCTATTATTTGACGTCTCGGTGGCGTAGTGGTTAGTGTAACTGACTGCCACGCCTGAGGTCGCGGGTTCGATTCCCGCACAAGTCAAACATTTGTGTGCATGAACATGGATGTTTGTCTTGGTCTGGGTGTTTCTATGTATAATATGTATCTATTTACAAAAAAAAAGTATATATGTATGTTTATCCATTGTCTAGTACCCATAGTACAAGCTCTGCTTAGTTTGGGCTAGATGGTATTGTGTGTATGTGGTAGAATATATTATTATTATTATAGCTGTGGTCTATCCTAACCATAAAGCAATTTTCAATTTCCTCCAATATAATTATGTGATTTCATAACCTAAGTTTATATTAACAGAATTGCTCTTTCTATCCACTAAAACTCAAGATTAATCAGCATTCAAATTGAATATTTACGTTTCACTCGGCGCAAAATGAAAGATTTCATTAAAACCGTTTTGTTACGAAAGTTATAACAATTAAACCGGTGTAAAGTAAGCACGGCTAGTAATTACGCCATAATCACTGGTCAAAATGTTAATAACTGTTAAAACAAGGGTTTGGTACCTCTTGTAATATAGTTCCTAACAAGTCCCGTGTGGGATTATTCCGAGAATTCACGGAGTATTATAATTCTGTGTTGATTTCGGCACGACTGTATTAGTTTCTTATCATTTGAGCAAGTTGAGATGTACTGGGGTAAGGAATTATTGTTCGGTGATCATAAATAATAGATTTGTGTTACAGTAATTTTTTATTTAGAAAATAACAAATTGCCGTGCGTGTTTCTTGATAAACAGTCAGATTGCAAGGCATGTGCAGTGTTTTAAGTAGTTACCTTGTACTCTGAGAGTTGCGAATTCCATGCTCGTATTTATAACGAATCTTCTTTATTTTTTGTGTGCAGTGCAGAATGTGTGTTTCTTAATATAAATATTACAAAATCAGCAATTACAAGTGTTTATTAGAAGGCGGTTAGCTCAAGTCATATTCTTAAAGGAACTCTACTAAAGTCTAGCTACCAAGCATACTCCCAACCCCCTTGTATCGAAAAGTATTTTCTCGTGTCTGTGTCTAAAGAAGTGCACGCAAGGAAAATCTATTATTCAAAATATGATCGGAAAACTATAGCAGTATAAAGAATAAATAAACAAACTTCAATGTAATCCCGCCTAAAAGGGTATGTGAAGTATTATCCAACCTACTCGTACAGTTTGCCGATATCGATGATAGATTTCGAAGTGATAGCTCCGGCCTATCGCTATTTATTCGGCCCGGTTTTCCGAATATGATCACTGAGAATTTTTCAAACGGACACACTTTTTTTGTTGAAATGGATGATCTGTTTGCTAAACATACTTCACAAGACAAATAGACTAAGTTAAGGGTGATGACTGTTTTGTGCGTTTACGGAAATATGTTACTTTAAAATGAATTATTTTCGATAAATTGCCGTAGACACTTTAGTTACTAAGGGCTTTTTAGGCTTCTTATCATACATTTATCCTATTTTATACTTTTCATTGAGTTCAAAATCTAAATTATTAAAGTTTCTTTCTACGATGATTACTATGGTTTCAATTCGGTTTAAATGTCGGGTATACAAATGATATATATTTAGCGATAAACTCAAAATATTCATAATTCAAAATAAATTTATTTAGATTAGGTTACATACAAGGTAACACTTATGAATGTCAAAGTTACACTCATTTTTCCGGAGAATTTACATTTACTGCCACGTTCAGCAAAGCATGGTAGGGCTCATGAGAAGAACGGAAAAGAAACTCATGGTCACTCTTTTTAATCGCCAAGTTTTTGTTTACAAATCAGTAACTGTACAAATCAGTATCAGTAACTGTGAATGATTCCCAGTTTATCGCTAAAAATGTAGGTAATAATTATTGTAAATGCCTAAAAACAGTCCCTAATAAGTGGTGTCATGCGATCGCGTATTTACTAAATGCCTATTACAAACATCATCGTACAAACTGTTAGGTTCAAAAAGAGGTTTCATGTTAAAATTGTTTTTTAATTACATAATTTGCGGTTAGGTTTTAATATTGACTAAATTTAAATTTGATTTAGTGAGTCCGTTTGTGTTACGGTTTTTGGATTATAATGAAATCAAATCGTCATTTGACTTGGTTTATTAATAAAATTCAGTATTGAATGAACAAAATCGGATATTTATTGTATTAAGGTATAAATATTTAGAACAAAGTATGCGGTGCCGTGAAGGTATTTAGGCATTTTAATGCGTATAACTGAAACTTAATTAACATACGAACAGAGCTAGTTAATTTTAGAATGTAATGCGTATGTTTGTAAGAAAACCAGTACCCTATATTTTTGTTGTGACGAAATAGTTTAAGTATTTTCATTATATTTTCTGTTGCTTAATAATTTGGAACTAAAAACAAGACAAAGTAGTGTTTGTTCTATATTATCTTATAGCCTATAATGATATACAATTTATTCCCATATTACTTTATTTAATCGAAAACAAATGATCGAAGCTTTCAAATTATTATAATATTGAAACCTAGTACTATGAATAATATTATAATAATAATTATTCTTACGTAAAATCTTATTTTCATAATGTACGTTCAGCGTTAAAAAACTAAATGAAAAAATGTCTAAACCAATTAGAACGCTACTTTACTTTTTGCTAATCGAGCAATTTATATCTACATTTTCCGCCCAGTTCATGTCAAAAGCCACCAAGCAGATATTTTAATATCCGAGAAATTATAATACGTCTATAAATCTACAGCATCTGCCCAGTATTTTAAATTCCTAACCTTTTTTTAGACGGCCTTTCAGTATTTTGTTCCATATTTTTTTATTAAAAGGCAGAATTAATCGAGAGCCGTTGCGGACATCAAAACAACCCCCGGCCATTGTTAGGAATGATTACAAGAGGTTCTACAAAGTAAATGTTAATTTTTATTACTCGAACAACACACCTTCAGAACAACGTCGGATTGAAGGGTTTTCATTTCGGCGACCGTAAAATTCTTAGCTTTATTGATATTAATTTGAGAAATCTTTTCGCTTTAGGTTTGTCCTAGAATATTATTAAAAACAACTTGAACACTTGAAGTAGTCATTATGGTCCATTACACTACTACTTTTAAGCATATTTTGTTTTTATATCTATATATTAATACGTGAACCAAAAACTTTGTACCCCTTTTCACGAAAATTGCGCGGATGGAGGAGTATGAAATTTGGCACAGTTAAAGTGTATATGGAGAATCCTAATATTTATATAAACTAGGCATTAGAAATACATTAAATTAATGAAAAAGCACTACACGCACACAACCATGCATTTGACACAAGCAGTCGAATCGCATTCGTAGTATTTCGGCATTGTTTGGCTGATGTCGTAGAATTCTTCGTAACTATGGTTACACATGTATGTGGAGTAGATGACAAAATGAAATGCGATTATAAGTATATAGTTATAGACAATAAAATCTTAATAACGATCAAATTTAAAATTTAATTCAATTATGGTCGAATTTCGATCACTTGGCGACCGCTAGTATTATTAATAACGTTTATTTAGGTACCAATAATAATAAAGATTATTGAAGACACCTGGACAAGTTACGCCGAGAACAGTACGTAACGTAAACTATATAGCAGTGTGTAAATCTTTTTGTTTCAGATACTTTTAAGCGGCCATGGTCTCAAACGTAAGTTATAATAAAACTATTTTTTTATAATAGTCGGATTGCCTGCCGATATATAGTACACTTGGTGATTAGTTCTTTGACGTTATTTTAATTTCTTTACTTCCGGATAATCGTCTTTTTTAATATCTAATACAGCACTTTAATTTAATCTTATCATACAAGGCCCATTAAGTTGGCTATTATGTTTTTTTATGTAATTTAGAGGAAACAAGATAATTCAGAGTAAGTACATAAAACTGACAGGTTACGTAAAACCAAACATAGTGTCGCAGAATGACTGCAGGCAACATCTACTAATACATATTTAAAATATACAACATCACACGGTTTTGATTAATCCATAGAGCGTAGACTCAATTTTCTATTCTCTAATCAAATTATTCGCATCTTTTAAGTTTTAATACGATTTTAACAAGATTCTGTTATCGCTACGAATCTATTATAACTCAATAGACTTGATATGCAAATTTAAAATAAACCGCGAGGTGTTAATTAGAAATTTATTTACGTCTTAACCCTCGAATGGCGACCGCACAATCAAAATGCTTCATTTATTTTCTTACAATGAAACACAAATGAATGAACTCAATTAAGCCGAATGCAATTAATAGGCGCGAATAATGGTGCTGGTGATTTATCAGTAATAGCTACTATGGCTGATTGACGTTTTTAATTTGCCACCAGAGGGTGTAGCCGTGATGGCTTGAAGTCTCACAGGCGCCTACCCTGTCACGCGTAGACAGGAGATGGCCAGCTCCTCAGGGCACGTCGTTGTGTATTCAAAGTTAATAGTTTCGCGGTCTGATATTTAGTAGTTTGCATTTGAGGGTTGGGCTGTAAATTATATGTTTTAGTTAAAATTTCTGCTGCGCTTTGCAGTAAATAATATCTAAATCAGATATTGCTCATGTGCACCTTGAAAGTCTATAATTTAAAATAGATCTTACATCATCAAGTGCCACGATAAGATTTGCCCAAAATCAAGTGTGATACCTATTCACAATAATAGTTTTATATACAATATAACGAACTTTGTGTCAATATATGTTTATCGTATACAGATAGCTCCAGTTTTACGATATATCTTGCATGTAAAGTTGTATACATATTTTTAGTCACTTTTGGAGGGCGTTGAGATAGTATGCAAACACAATAAATTCACTGAAATGGAAAAGTTGTCTCTGTTTTACGATCACACATAAATGCGCAAACAGTTCGAGTTTACTCACACATGCTAAAACTTGTGTGACTTACTTATTATACAGTGATACTAATTAACACTTAACGAAGTAAACCTTCGTTTCTTCTATAAACTAATTCAATTACGAATACTATGAGACTGGAAAAATATTACAACACATTAATAAAATTTATTTCTTTCATTTAGAGACCAAACTAAAGTATATTTTGTTGTAAATAATGACTGCTCATTCTAAAACACAGAAATTACAACTAAAATTGGCCTGATTTAAATTTAGAGATACCTATTGTTATATATTGCGTGGCATTAATTGTAGCATTCAACCGTTTAACAGAAACAAGGGATTTAATTAACAAAATAATTATCATGAACAGACTAGGTAATTATCAGTGAGGTGCCAATTATATTTAACATGGAACTGCTAATCAATATTTCAACACATGGCTCTTTCTGATTAGCATTATACATGTTTCTAATGGTCTCTATTTACAACCCTGTCATATAACACGGCAACATATCTAGTGATTTAAAAGATAATATTGTTTAGAATGTACAAAGATTCTGTAAGACTACCTGAATCTTTGGCCATAGGTTCATTCTCTCTTACATGCGATCTAAAACTATAGATAGCGATAAGTAAGTGTCAGACGAATCTATCTACCTCTTTGAAGATAGACAGATAGACTTGAAACTGTATTGTACTGGAAACTTTTAGATAGCTAGCTAAATATAGAAGTTGATCTAAAATACTAAATTTGAGGGGTGATACTTAAAAAAAGATGTAATCGAAGAAGAACATGTCAACGTAGCAAATCATTATCAAATTTCGTTGATGGTGTGTGTTAATTATTTCGTAATTGTCAATGTGTATAAATATATAAAGGTTAAAGCGTGGACATCTTCTGCTATACTTATCTATAGCAAATGAAATACA